>CALNDA020000009.1:0-196323 GCA_937662695.2 Halyzia sedecimguttata | reverse complement strand
TATTAAAAAGTGTTCTTTATTTCCCCAAGACCCATTTTGGATAGTTTTATGTATATATTCGAGGGGTGATTTCCACCCCTTAGACCCTTGGGAAGTAATTCAGCTTTGGAATGTAGATTCCTTATGTTATACAGTTTCGACAATTCCATATTAAAAAGTGTTCTTTTTTTCCCCAAGACCCATTTTGGATAGTACTTTGTATATATTCGAGGGGTGATTTCCACCCCTTAGACCCTTGGGAAGTAATTCAGAGTTGGAACGTAGATTCCTTATGTTATACAGTGTCGACAATTCCATATTAAAAAGTGTTCTTTTATTCCCCAAGACACATTTTGGATAGTATTATGTATATATTCGAGGGGTGATTTCCACCCCTTAGACCCATGGGAAGTAATTCTGCGTCGGAACGTACATTTCTTATGTTACCCAGTTTCGACAGTTCCATATTAAAAAGTGTTCTTTTTTTCCCCAAGACCCATTTTGAATAGTTTTATGTATATATTCGAGGGGTGATTTCCACCCCTTAGACCCTTGGGAAGTAATTCTGCTTCGGAACGTAGATTCCTTATGTTATACAGTTTCGACAGTTCCATATTAAAAAGTGTTCTTTTTTTCCCCAAGACCCATTTTGGATAGTTTTATGTATATATTCGAGGGGTGATTTCCACCCCTTAGACCCTTAGGAAGTAATCCAGCTTTGGAACGTAGATTCCTTATGTTATACAGTTTCGACAATTCCATATTAAAAAGTGTTCTTTTTTTCCCCAAGACTCATTTTGGATAGTATTATGTATATATTCGAGGGGTGATTTCCACCCCTTAGACCCTTGGGAAGTAATTCTGCTTCGGAACGTAGATTCCTTATGTTACCCAGTTTTGACAGTTCCATATTAAAAAGTGTTCTTTTTTTCCCCAAGACCCATTTTGGATAGTTTTATGTATATATTCGAGGGGTGATTTCCACCCCTTAGACCCTTGGGAAGTAATTTAGCTTTGGAACGTAGATTCCTTATGTTATACAGTTTCGACAATTCCATATTAAAAAGTGTTCTTTTTTTCCCCAAGACCCATTTTGGATAGTACTATGTATATATTCAAGGGGTGATTTCCACACCTTAGACCCTTGGGAAGTAATTCAGCTTTGGAACGTAGATTCCTTATATTATACAGTTTCGACAATTCCATATTAAAAAGTGTTCTTTTTTTTCCTAAGACCCATTTTGGATAGTTTTATGAATATATTCGAGGGGTGATTTCCACCCCTTAGTCCCTTGGGAAGTAATTCAGCTTTGGAACGTAGATTCCTTATGTTATACAGTTTCGACAATTCCATATTAAATTGTGTTCTTTTTTTCCTCAAGACCCATTTTGGATAGTTTGATGTATATATTCGAGGGGTGATTTCCACCCCTTAGACCCTTGGGAAGTAATTCTGCTTCTGAACGTAGATTCCTTATGTTATACAGTTTCGACAGTTCCATATTAAAAAGTGTTCTTTTTTTGCCCAAGACCCATTTTGGATAGTTTTATGTATATATTCGAGGGGTGATTTCCACTCCTTAGACCCTTGGGAAGTACTTCTGCATTGGAACGTAGATTCATTTTGTTATAGAGTTTCAATAATCCCATATTAAAAAGTGTTACTTTTTTCCCATGACCCATTTGGTATATCTTTACATACATAATTCCGAGGGTTGATCTCCTCCCTTAGTACTCTTTGGCAGTTATGTTGCTTTTAATTATAGATACCTTATAAAATACTGTTTATCCTGAACTAAGTTTAAAAGTTCCACCTAGTTTCCTGATACTTACTCTAGAATTTTTTATTATTTCATTCTTCTTATTATTTTTCAGAATTGTCTTTATTGACCATGATTCAATTAAAAAATTTTGGAACAATTTGATGCTGATTTTTGTATGTTATATTCCTTGAAAATTGTCATGGGATATTATCTATATTGCATATGCACATATAAATTACCTCTTCGTTACAATGAACGTTTAAATTTGATCATTCCTACGCTCAATTTCTGGGTTTGAAATCTGATATAGGTACCTACTATAGGAATGTGGACTCACTTCGAATTACATCCTTTTATCATTATTCCGAATACTCAAGTAGAAATATATGCATGCACGCCAATGAAGATCGCGATCGGGCATTTCCGTAACTTTTACCTGCCAGTTTAACCTGCCAAGTTCACGCCGGTTGCTATTAAGGGGTTAGGTGTAGTCAGAAGCGTCAAAACATGACAATTTTAAATAATTTTTTTTTGCCAGTAAATTATTTCATTTTATAAAAGTAAAAATATGGTATCATCAAATAATTTTTCGACTTGATTTGACAGAAATATCAGAAAAAAATATTAATAATTTTGAAAGTAAAGGCTGGTTTATGCTGGCTGGTAACTTTAACTTATTCCCTAACTTAAAAATTGAAACATAGATTTCTAACGCTATGGTTGATACTGAGACTGAATAATCCGAATACTTATTATTAATAATAATAATTGATAAGTTAACTAATTATTTAGTCTGATTATAAAGCATAACTCTAAAAATAAATGTCTATATATATTATATATATATGATTAAGTTAAAGTTACCAGCCAGCATAAACCAGCCTTTATGGCTGTTTGTGTTGAGCCAGTTCCGACCGAAGCTCCTTGCGTTGACCATCACTTATCCTTGGAGATTCATCAAAAATCAATTGGACAAAAAAAAATTGTTTTATTAATAGATGATATTGCGCCTGATCGAAGCTTTTTTTTTCTTTTAAATTACCGAAATGCAGCCTCAGGAAAATTTTTTCCATATTATCGGAAAAAAACAACAGTTAATTGTTTGTTGAAATTCTAGATTAAAAGTAAAAAGAAAATCCTTCGATCAGGCACGAGTTTCTCATGTTTTCGAAAAGCTTTATAAATTTCATTAGAATCTACCAAGCGGTTTTCGAGCTAAAGTGGTCACCAGTTCAAAGAACGTAGTTTTGAGAAAAACGCATTTGGAGTTTTACACTCAATTCACGTATTATTCAATTACTTAGGCTGGTTTTCCTGTCACGCTGACGGTCGGCGCTGACGGTCAGCGCTGATCGGTCAGCTCAGATCCTTTTAGCATCACGCTGATCCCATTGAGAAATAGAAGGATGCTATTGTCTCTGGCTCACTGAATGTGGAGGCTTGTCGGCGCCAGCTAGTCAGCGGCGCCGACGCGCCGGCGCGTACGTGCGCGTATATAGCTCAGCGCTGACGGCCGTCAGCGCTGCGTGACTCGAAAACGCTACCTATAGCTACATACATATTAACCCATCAGCGCCGACCGTCAGCGTGACAGGAAAACCAGCCTTACAGAGTCATCTATTCCTGAGCCATATAATAGTTGTGACAGCCTCCAAAATATCTTTTTGATGTTGTCTACGTATCATTCTACCTTCTGGAGTGTTGTCGTTAGCACGTTAGCTGCCAGCTACCTGCTGTTAGCTACCTGCTCTCGCCCAGAGCGCCCGAGCCTGTTGCTAATTATCAAATTACTCGTAAAGTATTTGTCGGATTTACTTCAAATTTTCAGAGAATATTATGCTTGAAGAAAATGCAAAAAAAGGAAAAAAGATTTTTTGAAAAAGCTGACTACCTAACCTCTTAAAGCTCTGAGCTCACATGATATCCAGTGTAAAACTTAATGAAGTAGGCAAGAACAATAGGGTCTCCGTGGTCTGGGTTCGTGGTCAATAAGGAATTAAAGGAAATGAGGAGGCCAACACATAGAACAGAACTCTAGAACTGGAAGGTAAGCTGTAGATGATGACATCAACATCTCTGAAGGGGGGGGGGGGTCACAAGATACAATAGTGCAACGTTACCCCCTACAACAATAGATAGATACATAAATAGTTTATTCAATTCAAAGTACAGAGGTCTGTACAGGAAAAAATGTCAACAATAGTTACATTAAAGAAAATAATTTACACAATTCAAAAAAATATTCTTGTAGATTATAAGCCTCATATTTTATTATGAAATATATTATATAGTAATCGATGCAATGCATTCATTAGCTTCATGCACATTGTACGTAGCATTATTCTGTGTCACAGTCAACGTCAATATTGACTGGGTCATTTATTTATTTATTTATTTATTTAGAAATACACCATTCAACAGCCGAAGCCTATTAAAGAATGGGAAAATTACAAACAGTATTACATTAATAAGGTAAAATTTTAACAAAATACAAAACTAAACTAAATGAGCATACTAAAAAAGAAATAAAAAAAATTAAAACCGAGTGCGAGCTGATAAAAACTCAATGTGAGAAAAAAGATCGCACCCAGTTTTATCACATAATCTATGAACCCAGAATAGCCCTCCTTAAGCTTGATGGCTCGCAAGCAAAAATATCCACAACACTCTCAAACAATATATAGTCATGATATATCCTGTACAGAGGCGAAAAACGAAGGACATTAGAACGTGGGCAAGAGAGATAAAATGTTCTTAAAGTACGTACGGGCAATCTGGGAACATGTATATTAATCATGGCCAGCAAATGGGGACAATCGACCAATGAGCACAAGATATTACGCAGAAATAAAATACCCAAATAGGTGCGTCGTCGTTCCAGAGAGTTAACCTGAAATCTGTTCAAGAAATTCACAAGCGGTGTACCACGCTCCGGATATACACCGTCAATTCTAAAACATAGATACTTCAAAAATCGCCTCTGTACATTCTCTAAACTATTAATATGGACATTATACCCCGGGTTCCATACTAGGCAGCCATATTCGAGCCTTGACCTCACAAGCGCATTGAACAACATAAATAGCGTTTTGCTGTCCTGCAACCATTTCGAGTTTCTGAGGATGAAACCAAGTGTTTTAAAGCATCCCAAAGTGATAGAACTTATATGAGGAACAAAACTAAGTCCACGGTCGAACAAGATACCCAGGTCTTCAAACTCAACAACCTTACCGAGAACGTGGCCATCAATGTTATAGGAGAAGTCAATTGTTGCTTTCTTGCGGCTGAAAGACATAACATTACATTTTTGAACATTCAGAGGGAGTAAGTTATCCTTGCACCAACGGTTCAGCCTATCTATGTCACCCTGAAGGTCCCAACAATCCTCAGTAGACATAACACGACGAAACAATTTGAAATCATCAACATAAAGAAGAAAACAACACATCAGGTACAAACTAATATCGTTAATGAAAATCAAGAAAAGGAGTGGCCCCAAAATAGAACCCTGGGGAACGCCAGATGACGCCACGAACATGTCAGATCCAAAAACGAAACATTGAACATACAGTCTCCTACCGGAAAGATAAGACTCAAAAAAGTAAAGGAAATCGAGACTCAGTCCGAAAGCAGCCAGCTTCCTGACAAGTATGCCATGATCTAATCTGTCAAACGCCTTTGTGAAGTCTGTATAGATGACGTCAACTTGAGAAGACTCATCCAACGCGTTACTGATGTATTGAGTTACACAGGTTAAGTTGGTCACCGTTGATCGACCCTTGACGAATCCATGCTGACGATCTGAAATTTGGCAGCTCACATGTGCATATACAGGGTGTTTCAAAAAAAGGTGACCCCCTCTCTAGGATAGGTAGAAAACTGAAAAATAATTGGGGTTTGCTCAGTAAAAAATTTTCGTAACGCCATCCGTATTCAAGATACAGGGCGTTGAAGAAAAAAAAATTATACACATTTTTTAAAATTTTGCAGAAACTACTGGCAACATTGTAATGAAATTTTATACGAATATGTTTTGGAAGCTGATACATCCAATGAATTCGTTTTTATGTCTGACTCTCCTAGAGGGCGCTAGTTACACGGTTCGTACCAAGTAGTATTAAACATAACTTTTTTATTATTAGATTTATTGAGCAAAATTTCAAGCGTACTTAAACATCATTCAATTTTACACAAAAAAGGTACTCTTGGTAAAACTCGATAATGTGTACCGTTCTCGGAGTATTTTGATTTGAAAATTCTACACGGCAATAGCATTTTCTCTGAAATTTCAGTTGCCATGGAAAACTGTCTTTCATTTAATGGTTGTGACGTTGATTCAACAATAATTACATTTCTATTGTTAAATTAGATATTGTTAATCAAAATGTATTCAAATTTTGAATACACTGACATGTTATTAACCTTAGGAGAGTGTTTAGGAAACGCTAGTGCAGCTGTTATGCGTTATTCAGAAAAGTTTCCTCGAAGAAACTTTCCAAGTAAAAATACATTTAGAGCAATTGAACGACGTTGTCGAGAAACTGGGAGTGTGAGACCTAAAAAAATAAATTCTGGTAGGCCAAGAATAACAAGAACCATTAATAAAGAAAATGTGATTTTAAATTTAGTTGATCAAAATCCAACAGTTAGCGTAAGGGATGTGGCAAGACAAACAAATACGTCTTCTTCAAGTACTTGGAGGATACTTAAAGAGCAGCAGCTACAACCTTATCATTACAGACAAGTCCAAGAGCTCTTGCCAGACGATCTACCGGTTAGAATGGATTTTTGTCGAACATTACAAGAAAGGACAGCCATCAATCCAAATTTTTTAAAATGTATTCTTTTTACGGACGAGGCCAGTTTTACGCGACAAGGTATGTTTAACTCCCATAATGCACACTACTGGAGTGATGAGAATCCACATGTCAAAAGGGTAGCACATTACCAACACTCATTTAAAGTTAATGTTTGGGCAGCAACTTTAGGCAACAAGTTAATAGGTTATCACATTCTACCTGGAAATTTAAATGGTGATATGTACCTGGACTTTTTAAGTAATCATTTATTCGAGATATTAGAAAATTTAACGGTAAACGAGCGAAGATATCTAATTTTTATGCACGATGGAGCTCCACCGCACTTTGATAGAAGGTGTCGTAATTGGTTGAGTAACCATTTTCCGAATCGATGGATTGGTAGAGGTGCAGAAGCTCCAATTCATTGGCCTCCTCGGTCATGTGATTTTAATCCCTTGGATTACACAGTTTGGTCGTATCTTAAAGAAAAAGTTTATGCTGCAGAGGTAAATTCACCTCAAGATTTGAAAGATAGAATACAACGTCACTTTAATGATCTCACAGCTGACTCCCAACCATTTAGAAGATTAATGGATTCTTTAGAAAAAAGGATAGCCTTGTGTATTCGTGAAAACGGAGGACATTTTGAACACCTACTCTAATTGAAATCATATTAATGTTATTAGCCATTTTTTGAATTTTCTGATTTTTGTGTGAAATTGAATGATGTTTAAGTCCGCTTGAAATTTTGCTCAATAAATCTAATATTAAAAAAGTTATGTTCAATACTAATATCTAATTTAACAATAGAAATGTAATTATTGTTGAATCAACGTTAAAACTATTAAATGAAAGACAGTTCTCCATGGCAACTCAAATTTCAGAGAAAATGCTATTGCCGTGTAGAATTCATCGGTTATTACTTCATAATTTTCAAATCAAAATACTCCGAAAACGGTACGCAGTATCGAGTTTTACCAAGAGTACCTTTTTTGTGTGAAATTGAATGATGTTTAAGTACGCTTGAAATTTTGCTCAATAAATCTAATAATAAAAAAGTTATGTTCCATACTACTTGGTACGAACCGTGTAACTAGCGCCCTCTAGGAGAGTCAGACATAAAAACGAATTCATTGGATGTATCAGCTTCCAAAACATATTCGTATAAAATTTCATTACAATGTTGCCAGTAGTTTCTGCAATATTTTAAAAAATGTGTATAATTTTTTTTTTTTCAACGCCCTGTATCTTGAATACGGATGGCGTTACGAAAATTTTTTACTGAGCAAACCCCAATTATTTTTCAGTTTTCTACCTATCCTAGAGAGAGGGTCACCTTTTTTTGAAACACCCTGTATAATATCATGAAGCACTCTCTCGAAAACTTTACTGAAGTTGCTCAAAATAACAATCGGTCTGTAGTTCTCAACGTTGCCTCTGCTGCCCTTCTTGAAAACCGGACAAACGCTACCCTCCTTCCAGATAGCAGGAAAACAAAGTGTAGAAAGTCATGTAAAGCATGAACTCGAATGGGTCCTTACGCCACCACAAACACAGCACTGTTTGTCTTGGCCTCAACAGTCGAATGATGTATTTGAATAGACACCATACGCCACACAGCACTGTTCATTTTCGAACCAATAGTGGATGAATGTATTCGAATGGGACCTTATTCCACTGCAAACACAGTGAAGGTATGTATGTGAGTTGAAACTAATCGTTTGATGCTATTCTCGGCCAAAAAGTGTACCAGTTGTTTTTAGACGCTTTTTTTTACTGTCGGATTCAAATTCTTGGAAATATTGGGAATATTATTTATTTTGTGCAGATGTGCAGAATATTTACACAACTTACATTTATGTTCTTCCAAATTCAAATGAACTGCATCTATGTAATTCTTGAGATGAACTTTTTGATTTCCAACATATTAACATAAGTGACACTTGCTTTCTTTTTGGCGCTCTTGTTCCTCGGACAGAGTGCTTATCAATATGCCCAAATCTCTGTAATTTCCGAATTTTTTTATTTTGGTCTTGAACGATTTGGTTCGACTCACTGATCAAGAATCCGTGGTCAAAATCGATTCTGTCCGGTCGGTCCTCCGTTAACACGATAACTCTCGAACGGAATGAGCTAGGCAGTTGAAATTTTCAGAGTAGGTTTAGGAGATAAATATCTCGGTTGAGTTCGTTATTGGGCAGAATCGTTGTGATGGTTTCGGAGCAACGAATAAATATTATTTTACATTACAAATTTAAAAAAAAAATTAAAGATGCAGTTTTATCATGAGAATCCATCAATATCATTTTCAACTCTAACAAGGTAATACTTTCGGAGATATGATTTTTCAAAATTTCAATAATACATCGTAGTTCTATGTATTCACTGAATGCGAATTCTATCTGTCTGTGTTCACTGTTCATCAATGTCATCTTATCTAGCTATTAGAGAAATTTTAATTCGTAGTTTGAAAATATTTGCTGCTGGAAAACAAGTATCCGATTCTTGAATTTGTGAATATATACAAGACTGTTTTGAAACCGAAAATAATATTGATTGATTACATATTGAATAATTTATGTATAAATATTGGGAATGATGTTTCAGAAGATTTAGAATTGGATCAATTTAATTCTATATGATGCAGTTCTATCATAAGAATACATTGATATCATTCCCAACTCTGAGAAACCAATACTTTCGGAGATATGATGTGTCAAAGTTTGAACAAGAGCGCCAAAGCTCCTGTCCACAGGGCTTGAACCAATTTTTTATTTAAATAAAGAGAATATACATGATTTTCAAGAACATTTTTGCTTTTTGCAACATAATCACATAACTCACACTTATGCTGCATGTTTCGAATAAAATTTTTTGTGTTGTCCTGTTTTGTCTCCAATAATGTACAACAGTCGCAAATTTTAGAACTCTCAGAACTCAATATCTCTTCTTGTGGATGATATTCACGAAATTTTACTGCATCAATTTGTTGAGGCAAAGCACTGAAGCGATTACATTCATTTCAGAGAAGAACACACCGTTAAAAATAATCATATTCACTTTTAACGGTGTGTTCTCCTCTGTCATGAGCATTTTCATCAATGGATTGTTCAGCTATGTCCACATCTTCAATCTTCACCTCAAGGTTTCCAAATTGCTCTGCATCATCTGGATATGGAGAACTGAAAAAAGATTATAATAATAATAGCTTTATTGTCCAATAGGAACTCACTTACCAGACAATTTCCATGATGTTTCCGAAGATCGAAGGATAATAATTCATACATGGTGTTTCAATATGAGCGCAATATTTGAAACGGGCCCAAATATGGCAGTCATCATTGCACAAACGCATTCTGATTGTTATATAGATGGTAAAATTGTAATTGCTATTAGGTTCATAAATGGCCATCAGTGGCTTCAGAGTTGTTTGAAATTATATTTTCCCAATATTTTCAAAACTATAGATTCATTAACGAATTTATAGTCCATGCAAAATTTTGTGAGAATCTTTTCACCAGAAGTAGTGAAAACCATTTTTAAGAAACGTTCAATATCGCAGAACTGAATTATTTGTTGTAGATTGCTATTCTGAAATTCGAGAATGGTCAGAATAGCAATCTACAAAAAATTATTCTGAAGATGTTTTTTAAGTGTTTGACGAAGAAGTCTGATATAGACTCTGAAACGTTACGATATAGTTGTTCCATCGTTGATGTTGTTTCGTTATAGTTTGTTCGGCAACATTGTTCGATTGGTTGCTTCTGACAAATCTGTGTTTTTTACACAGAAGCAAATCACAAAATGATAAAAAAAATTATTTCATAGATATTTTTCAGAGTTTGGGAGAGAGAACCCAGAAGGAAAAATCTTAAATATACAGGGTGATTCACGAAGACCGTTCGTTAGACCATTTCAAAGAAAGACTCGAGATAAACACTTAAAAGTTTATAGTTAAGCTTTGTTAGGAGAGATTAATTCTAGGAAAAAAATTAAGATTCGTTCGACTTCCGGTTTCACCGGAAATGATACCAACTTTCGTGTTTTAAATGTAATACCCAGTTTTTTCATTGATAATCAGATTACCCAATGAATCCTACATTGTTTTAATGTATCACTTACATATTATTCTCAGAAAATTCGAGTGAAATCTGAAAAAACCTTTTAAATTTTCTCAAATAGGGCTTCATTCCATTGTTAATAACTTGTAGATTTTTGCATGAAAATTCCTAATTTTCTAGCTTCTCTCAGAAAACATACCAATGCTTCTCCTTCGTTAATTAAAAATTCCATTGAACATACAGTGTGTTTCTATTCAATGTCAAAGTCAGTCACGACAAAAACCTCAAAACTACTTTTTTTCAAATGAGAAACCATTTTTTTTAATTATGGAATCTATGCTAAAAAATGGTGTATAAGTATAATACATACTACTGCTCTAAAACAGTTTTAATTTTCAGATTCTGGTATTCATAATATGATCATTATAAACTAATTCCTTGATCCAACCCCATAAATAAAAATCTAGAGGTGTGAGATCCGGTGATCGAGCAAGCCAACGAAAAGGACCTCTATTTCCCCACCAACGATCTTCGAATAAAGCCATTAGCTTGGCATCTACTTCTATACTGAAATGAGCTGGCGCTCCATCCATTTGAAACCAACGATTATTAATACAATGGATTGGCATATTATCCAGAAATGTTTTCAATACTTCGCTTAAAATTCTCAAAAAAGCTACACTATTCAAGTTTTCATCGTACATATAATAATGAGCTTGATTTTCCATTAGTAAACAGAACACATTAATTCTTAATTAAAATTGGCTCTCAACTACCATTACTGCTCGAGGATTCTCTTGTACCCAAGAATGCCGATTTCTTGTTTCTTCATCATTTTCAGAAATCAGTTTTACTCTTGCATAAGGTCTCAATACGTTTCCATGATCCAGAAAATTTATTTTCGATCTATTAAATTTTCCTTTCGTCATTTGGGATTAATGTGGATATTTTGCGTTGAATCCTCAGCATGTTCTTCTGAGAACTCTGCGATTTTCACCATACATCACAAATAAATCGAAGATAATATCATTGGAATGTTCCATGACGAAAAATAATTCTTAGCTTCTTAACGATAGTAACAATTGAACAGCTCTGACCAAGAATTGTAAAAATACACTTGAAAAATGAAGGGGATAACATAACATAACATAACATCGTCTATTGATTCCAAAAAATTACAACAAATATAAAAATGGAATAAGTTTTATCAACAGATTTTTCAAACCAAATATAACAATATTCCCTGATTTCATACAGAATTTTATCCAATATGTTGAAAATTTTTTGTGATCGAAAAATAATACCTATGTTTTAGCATATTATTTCTGCCGAAATTCGTGAGGTATAATGCAATCCCTTGGCGCGATAAGAACTGTGGCCATATGGAACGTAAGATTAATTATTAAATTCTTGTTTTTTCTTCACCATGACTTCTGAAGTTTCATTCACTATTTTTAACGTAGATTTCAGCTCTCCAATAAAAAATTTGGTTCTCTTTTGAAAAAAATTAGTTTTGTGGGTTTTGTCATGACTGACTTTGACATTGAAATAGAAACACCCTGTATGTTCAATTGAATTTTTAATTAACGAAGGAGAAGCATTGGTATGTCTTCTGAAATTTTCATACAAAAATCTACAAGTTATTAGCATTAGAATGAAGCCCTATTTGAGAAAATTTAAAGGGTTTTTATCAGATTTGACACGAATTTTCTGAGACTAATATATGAGTGACACATTAAAACAATGTAGAAACCAATGGGTAATCTGATTGTCAATGAAAAAACTGGGTATTACATTTAAAAAACGAAAGTTGGAATCATTGAAGGTGAAACCGTCGAATGAATCTGAAATTTTTCCAAGAATTCATCTCTCGTAACAAAGTTCAACTATAAAATTTCAAGTGTTAATCTCGAGTCTTTCTTTGAAATATTCTAATGAACGGTCCTATTGTATCATCCTGTCTGTGTTTGCCCAAAGTAAAACGGATCAGTCCACAGTAAGATTTATTATTTTCAAAATTCTTTTTCCAATTTTTGCGCGCGTGTTCCGCAAGGAACAGCGTGCTATCATTTCGTCACAATGTCTGTATTTTTCGAATTTTTTTTCGAAAATGGTCTCAAACGATTGGGTTCGACTCCCTGATGAAGAATTCGAGGTCAAATTCAATTCTGTCCGTCCGGTCCGGCCGGCCGGTCCGGCCGTTAGCACGATAACTCTCGAACGGAACGACTTAGAGCGTTGAAATTTGCAGGGTAGTTTCGTAGCGTAAATATCTCGGACAAGTTCGGGCGAAATCGACCGAGCGGTTTCGGAGTTAAGGCCGTTTTTAATAAAAACGTTTTTTATTAATATTTCCGGAACCGATCACTCGATCTTTTTGAAATTTGGCATCAGATTGTAGAATCATGACCTTTATATGCCTGCGAAGTTTTGTGTTGAACGGACGGCCCTAAAGTGGCAAAAAAAATTTTTGAAAATTTGAAAATTTAGTTTTCACGATAACTCGAAAAATACTGATCTGATTAAATTGAAACTCAGTAGTTAGATGCAAAAGACCAAAGCAAACACTTTTGCAAAATTTCGTGAAGATCACTTGACATGAAAAAAATAAAAAAATTACTACTATTTTGCGGAATACTTTGCTGTTAATGCCGAAACATATGTTTTTGAGGTTCATGCTGCCCTTTCCGGGCATTTTCCGTATTGCGCATGCGCAGATGAGAAGTCCTTTAACTGCTGTAGTTTTCGTCAGAGATGATTGGGGTTTTGGGGTGGCGGATGCTATTCCTCCATAGAATTCAGATCCCTGATGAGGGTCTGCGCATGCGTAGATTAAAGATGCGATATCTTCCGAACCACTAGTGTTGGAGAATCGGAGTTTTTAGTAAGGTGTGTTATTTTGAGAGGACTTTTAGCCGCCAGTATATTGCGCATGCGCAGAAGAGAAGTGACTGTTTTTGGGTTGGATGGGTTATGTTGGGAGTGCTGAGTCGATATTATGAGGTTTTAAAAGAATATTCATAGCAATTCAGTGCAAGGACAAGTCAGTTTGGGGGATGTAGCGTTGTTTCCGAGTTAAAGTGTCCGTACCGTGGCCCTGGGGCTAATTTTGAAATTGATGTTACCCCTTACAGGCATTTTTCGTTATGCGCATGAGCAGACCATCAGTGATTTAACTGGTGGTGTTTTCATCAGAGAGGATTAGGGTTTTGGGGTGGCGGATGCTATTCCTCTATAGAATCCCTCGTTGAGGGTCTGCGCATGCGTGGATTAAAGATGTGATATCTCCTGAGCCACTAGTGTTGAAGAATCGGAGTTTTTTGTAAGGTGTGTTATTTTGAGAGGACTTTTAGCCGCGAGTAGATTGCGCATGCGCAGAAGAGAAGTGACTGTTTTTGGGTTGGATGGGTTATGTTGGGAGTGCTGAGTCGATATTATGAGGTTTTAAAAGAATATTCATAGCAATTCAGTGCAAGGACAAGTCAGTTTGGGGGCTGTAGCGTTGTTTCAGAGTTAAAGTGTCCGTACCGTGGCCCTGGGTCTAATTTCGAAATGGATGTAACCCCTTACGGGCATTTTTCGTTATGCGCATGAGCAGACCATCAGTGATTTAACTGGTGGTGCTTTCGTCAGAGAGGATTGGGGTTTTGGGGTGGCGGATGCTTTTCTGCTATAGAATCCCCTGGTGAGGGTCTGCGCATGCGTGGATTCAAGAAGCGATATCTCCTGAACCACTAGTGTTGGAGAATCGGAGTTTTTTGTGAGGTGTGTAATTTTGGGAGGACTTGCAGCCACGAGTATACTGCGCTTGCGCAGACGAGAAGTGAATGGGTTTGGGTTGTTTGGGTTATGTTGGGAGTAATGAGCCGATATTGTGAGGTTTTAAAAGAATATTCATGTCAATTCAGTGCACGGACACAGGTCAGTTTGGGGGAAATAGCGTTGTTTCCGATTTGAAATGTCTGTATGGTGGCCCTGAGGCGAATTTATAAATAACTATATTCGGTAGATCTATATTAAAATGCGTTCGGATTTGGAGAAGATGCAATTTCGTCCCTAACGGAGGACCCACAACCGAATTTTTTTCTGATCTACGGTAAAACTAACAGCCAAACTGTATTGATAGCTATATTTGTTAAAGGAACTTGAAAAAAAAAAAAGCACTGACGTGAAGTCAGTACTCTTTGGCGCGCGTGTTCACGGTGTCTAATTTGAATTGAATGATTCAAAACTTAACAGTGCTGTATCTAAGCTGCCATCAGGATAGAGTAACAAAGTTGGAAAAGAACACAAGTGACTCTCCTTAGTCGCACAAGCTCCTAGAAGATTTGGGAGGGTCAGTATAATCCTAATCATGTTTATTGCACGCGCGCAAAAGCAGATTGACTTAACAATGAAAGAAAAAGTGTAAAAAGTCAATCTGCTTTGGCGCGCGTGCTATAAACATGATTAGGATGATACTGACCCTCCCAAATCTTCTAGGAGCTTGTGCGACTAAGGAGAGTCACTTGTGTTCTTTTCCAACTTTGTTACTCTATCCTGATGGCAGCTTAGATACAGCACTGTTAATTTTTGAATCATTCAATTCAAATTAGCCACCGTGAACACGCGCGCCAAAGAGTACTGACTTCACGTCAGTGCTTATTAAATGCAAGTTTTGTATCATATTGAATTTCATAGCCTATATTACTCCTCAATTCATAACCAATCCAAGAACACTTCAAATGTGGAAGTCATTTCTACTGTACAGCGGATTATAGTAATACACTTACTGAGAAAGATACACATACGTACACTCTAAAAACAAAACTCTCCTTCTTTCTGGCAATCGGGTAAAAAGATGCAATAATTAGTGATAAGAACTAATAATTAGTGATAAATTACCTTCAATTGCTGGGAACTGAAATAATGAATACATTATTGGGAGCTCCAATAACGAAAAATAATCAATTGAGGACAGTGGTTTTTTTTTTCCTTTCGTTTCTATTTCAATGAGCTATGATCAGTAGGAATAGTAGGGTCCTAGTCTAGAAAATTATGCGGAAAATGCAGGACACAAATGGAAATAATTGGTTTGGTTTTAGGAAATGATAAAACTTATAGTAAAACTTTACATGTACCAATGTACATTTTCTACAAAAACTTCAAATCACACATTGATGATTCAGTTTATAGTATATATTCTTCCTTGTCTTAAGAATAGTTTCTAATTGTGAGACTTATCTATAAAATAAGGTATGATATAATTACTACTTGGCTTAAGGATCTACATCACAACGACCCAACAGAATAATTTAGTATTGAAATCAATTGGCTGATATAACCTGAAATGGATATGGAATGAAAATTAAGGATACTTACGAATCAAAAGAAACGCGTATTTCTTCTTTCACATCATCATTTTGATCGAAATCGGCCATCGTGTAATTTTTAGATCTTTGCTCTCACACCTCCCTTGTCTATGTCTCACACAGATTCTACAGAAGTTGAAGGAACCTTCATTTCAATTGGGAAATTCTTTACCACCTAGAACTCTAATCACCATACACCACGAAATTAACTGAATTAATTACAACAGAATTTCTTAATTTATGCTTTCATTTAAAAAAATGCTAAATGCTACTAGTCCGCGTTCAACAATTTGTTTTGTTCCATAACTTTATGAACTTTTGACGCGTTTGACGCCTTTGCTTTGACGTTGACTGTTGAGGGCACAGAACATATAATATTGTTGAGGGTTTGAAGTTTGACAATTGACATATATCTTGTCAGTGACACTGAAGTGAACACCGACGTGAAGTTAGGTGGCAGAGGCAGAGCTAACTGCCAAAAGTTCGGAAGAAATCCAGTGGCGTTATTAGTAAATTATCATTGCAGGCTATGTGGACGTTTCCTTGATAGTACTTTCGACCGCTAGAAGTGCTAACTTAAGATTTTAAAATTGGTTCAAGGACTGACGGGAAGTCAGAAGCTTTTGCGCGTATGTTCTCTTGTCCATTCTTCTTTCTCATAATCGAATTTACCATGGTGAATTATATTGTCTGTTCTCCTGTATTGGACACTCCGAATTTACCATGGCAAATTCGATTAAGAGTGTCTAATACAGAAGAACAGACAATAGAATTCACCATGGTAAATTCGATTAAGAGTGTCCAATAAAGGAGAATGGACAAGAGAACATAAGCCCCAAAGCTTCTGACTTCACGTCAGTGCTTGAACCAATTTCTTTTATCAATAATTTTTTAAAAATTTCTAGTGCTACGATCCTCACGAAATTTTGCAAGAATTTTCGCCTTGGTCTAGCAGTCTACTGCTAATAACCATATTTGGATTGGATCGGATTTGTATTTTTTGAGTTATTGAGGAAATAACAACCAAATTTCAGATTGATATAACTCCAAAACCATTTGGCCGATTATGTTAGTTAACGAACTTAAATGTCGTATTGAGATGCGTAATCTACTCTGAAAACTGTAAGGCTGGTTTTCCTGTCACGCTGACGGTCGGCGCTGATGAGTCAATATGTATGTAGCTATAGGTAGCGTTTTCGAGTCACGCGGCGCTGACGGCCGTCAGCGCTGATCTACATACGCGCACGTACGCGCCGGCGCGTCGGCGCCGCTGACTAGCTGGCGCCGACAAGCCTCCACATTCAGTGAGCCAGAGACAATAGCATCCTTCTATTTCTTTTTGTGATCAGCGCGATACTAAAAGGATCCGAGCTGACCGATCAGCGCTGACCGTCAGCGCCGACCGTCAGCGTGACAGGAAAACCAGCCTTAGTCGCTATTTCTTTCCGTTCTCAAGGAATCATGAGATACATCATATTTTTTCGTAATTTTTTAAAAATTGTCTAGGGGTGCGGTCCTCACAAAATATTACACACGTCTTCATGTCGATATTCTACAACTAGTTACCAAGTTTCAATTCGATCGAGTCTATATTGTTTGAGTTATCGAGTAAATAATATTCCAGATGGGTATAACTCCGAAACCGTTGGGCCGATTATGGCCAACGCCCAACAGGAACTTAACCCTCCCATTCAGATGTGCAACCTATCCTGAAAATTGCAAGTCCCTATCTCCTTTCGTTCGAGAGTTGTTGAGGCAACGCTCACCCATCCAGCTACTGAATTCACAGAAGGCTGCTCGGATCTCCAACAATATAGATCCGATCATGTTCAATCTTGGAACTTGGTAGTAAAGGTAGGTTTTGAAGGCTCTCGCAAAATTTCAGCGATATCGGACGAATAGTTTCTGATATATAGAAATTTTTTCAATAATATTCTATGATTTTTAAAAAAATTTCTAGTTATATGATCCCCACAAAATTTTGCAGTAATTTTTGCGTTGCCATTCTACAACTAATAACCATGCTTGAATTGGATCGGTTTTATATGCTCTATGTTCCAAGATCGAGAATATGGAGCAGTTTGCTAGGGCTAATAATGTGAAAATACAGAATGTTCCTGAGGGACAAGGCGAAAATCTGCTGGATATTGTGTCCAAACTAGGGGCCTTCGTTGGAGTGCGAGTTGAACCATCGGCTCTGGACTATATTACCAGAGTTCCTACCTCCGTAACTGATAAACCCAAAAACATCGTGGCTAGATTTATGTCGAAAACCAGCAGAAATAATTTCCTGGCGGCATATAAGGCGAAAAGATTGGCAGGTAAGAATACCAAGCCTGGTTTGAGCGTCGATGGGATATCGCCGCGATTATTCGTGGGTGAACATCTTACATTTGGGAGGAAGTTACTCTATAAGGAAGTCCGTATTCGGGCCAGGGAGAAGCAATATAAATTTGTGTGGGTTCAGAATTCTAATATTCTGGTTTGTAAAAACGAAACGTCCAGAATGATACATATAGGCTGCCAGGAGGACTTAAAGAAGCTGTTATTCCCTGCTTTAGTACAGCTGCTTTTCTTCTGTTAGTTTTTGTCCCCTACTATGGCACTTTCAATTTATTACCAAAACGTCCGAGGTCTTCGGACTAAATTACAAGATTTCAAGAGAAGTGTCGCGGCTTCTAACTACGATGTGATCTTCATTACGGAGTCCTGGTTGAGTGAATGTGTTTTGGATTCTGAATTGATGGTGGAAACTAGTGTGTATGAGGTTTTATCGTCGTGATAGATCATCGGCTGATGGCTCAGGCAGGAGAGGCGGAGGTGAATTTATTGCGGCAAGAAGTGATCTCAATCCGACTCTGCTTCGTGATTTTCAAAGTAACGCTGAAGATGTGTGGATTCAGGTTGAAACAAACAAATATAAAATTTTCATGTGTTGTGTTTATATTCCACCAGGTGAAGTAGATGCTATGAGATCATTTTCCGATAACTTATCTAATAATTTAAAATTAAAATTGGAAAAACATATTGTACTCATGGTCGGTGATTTTAACTGTCCCAGCATATGTTGGTCTTGGGATGACTCACGATCATTTTTATATCCTTATAATGTTGAAACACGTTTTGTTGATTTAATCGATTCTTTTTCATTCTCTGAACTTCTGCAGTTTAATTGTGTCCGTAATCGTAATGATAGGACACTTGATTTGGTTTTGTCGAGCTGTCGAAAGATAAATAACATGAGTCACTGTAATGACCCTCTTGTCTTCGAGGACATCAATCATCCGGCACTGGAGTTTCTGTTCAGCGTGGAACGTTCAAAATATTTGGGTATTGTTAAACATGGTTATTATGATTTCAGGAGAACCCCATACGGTATTTTCAATGAAACGTTCGGTAGTATTCCGTGGATATCTCTATTAGAGGACAATAATGTCAATAATGATTTGGATGTTTTCTATAGGGTACTGAATGAGGTTGTCGATCAGTGTGTTCCTTTCAAGGTGAAACATAAGAATTTCCCCAACTATTTCTCGAAAGCCACGATTCCACTCATTAAACGAAAGAATAAGTATCATTCTAAATGGAAAAACTACGGGAATCTGGGAGACTTCTTTCAATTTAAAAGATTACGTTCTGAGTCCAAACAGCGCATAAAGGCTGATTATTATCGGTATTCTATCACAATACAGGATGAATTAAGAACAAACCCGAAGAAGTTCTTCAGCTTTTTGTCAACCAAAAATAACAATCGGGAGCTTCCGAGTAGGATGTTCCTTGACGATGTTGGTGCCGATACGGGTGAGGGTATCAGTGAGCTTTTCGCCCACTACTTTCAGAGTGTTTACACTGAAAAACGGAATTATCTACGTGACGAGAGTGAGTCCAGTAAAAACAACCAATACCTTTTGAATTTTATTCAGTTTACTGAACGAGAAGTCGAATGTGCTCTTCAGAATCTCAAAATTGATAAGGGTCCTGGACCTGATGGCATTCCCCCGTTCCTTGTTAGAGAGTGCTCTGAATCTTTGCATATCCCGCCTACTATGATATACAATAGATCACTTGCAACTGGTGTCTTTCCAACATATTGGAAATTAGCCTGTATAATTCCCATACACAAAGGTGGTGACAGGGAGTCAATTCGTAACTACAGACCAATCAGTAAACTTTGTGTCTTCGAAAAGATCTTTGAATCCTTAGTTTACCCCCACCTTTTTCACTTGGTGAAGACCCAGATTATTCCCGAACAGTGTGGGTTTTTTAAGGGGAGATCGGTTGAGACTAATCTTTTGAGTTTTGTTGAGTATCTAGCCAACAAGTTGGATGAGCGGGGGCAGGTTGATGCTGTGTATACTGATTTCAGCAAGGCTTTTGACAAGGTTGACATTTCCGGTCTTCTGTCTGAGCTTGTTGCGGTCGGTGTGCACGGTGTCTTGCTGAAATGCTTCAATTCATATTTGGAGAGTAGAAGTCAGTTTGTTGCAGTTCATGGTTACTACTCTGATTGCTTTAATGCCACATCCGGGGTACCTCAAGGGTCTCATTTAGGCCCATTGCTTTTTTTAGTCTTCATCAATAAAATTAGGAAATGTTTCACTAAATGTAAAATTCTGCTATTTGAGGATGATTTGAAAATATTCAGCGTGGTCCGCACCATTCAAGATTGCCTCGATATGCAGAGAGAACTAACTCATTTCTATGAATACTGCAGAAATAAGGGCTTAAGTCTTAATATTCCTAAATGCTCAGTAGTGGCATTCACGAGAAGTAGGCATCCTATTCATTTCGATTATTCAGTTGATAACACAATTCTCTCTATAGAACTGACGAAGTCCGAGACTTGGGAATAATTCTTGATTCGAAACTTTCTTTCCATCGGCATTTTGAGTCGGTGGTCAACAACAGCAATAAAATGCTAGGGTACATCACTAGACAATGCAGACACTTCATAAATAAAGACGCATTATTGGCGGTATATTACGCTTACGTATTCAGCAAAATAAATTTCGCAACTTGTGTTTGGAGTCCCCATTATGGTGTCCACATTTTAAGACTCGAAAATAGTCAGAAGAAATTCCTGAGATTTATGGGCTTCAAGTTCGGTCTCATGACTCAAAGAGGTAGTCCAGAGAACTATTATATTAGGCGTGGTGAGTTTGGAATATAGGAGGACTATTAACGACGTATTGATTCTCCACAAGCTTTTAAATGGCTCGTTGGATCCGGGATTTCTTCTTGAGAGTGTTATTTTTTATACCCTGAGCATATCATTGAGGAAACATGACATATTTTACCTCCCGAGGAGAAATACTGTTGCTGCACAAAACTCCCCTCTATATCGTATGCTGAGAGAAACTTCCATGCTTGGGGAAATATGTGACGTATTTTTCGACGGTTCGAGAACAGTTAAGCGAAAAATGTTGAGTAAATATTTTGGGGAGCTATAACTTTAACTTTTTTTTTCTGGGTTTTTTCTCGACAGCTTCTTTTTTTGCGGCTTTATCATTTTCAAAAAATATATTCTAAAAAAAAAAAAATTTTTTTTTCATTTTTGTCTTTATTCATTGCCTTTAGGTGATTGTATTTCATTAATCATTTTCCACTTCTTATGATTGTATTTCATTATTTTCAATAATCATTTTTCGAAATTGTGCACTTTTCTATTATATGTATATTGTGAATACTATTTTGGGTGTGAAAACCACCTGTGTGTATTCCTATGTCAATAAATTATAACGACATACGACTGTTCCCAAGTCGCAGTGGTTAAATTCGGAGCTACTAGAACTCGGGGATCCGCGGTCTAGCTCCAGTGGAGATGGGAGTGGGTTTCTAAAAAGGGAACCTAGTAAATGGGCGCCAGGTAAATTTAAGTCTCCCAGATACCCCAGCGTAATGTAATAATTCCTAAATTCACCAAAAGAATATGCACGCTAAAAACAAACAATTTATTCCAGTAGCTTACAACCCAGGTCTTTAGCTTCAATAAAGTAAAACTACTGTGAAACCCTGAATACGGGTGGCGGAAATTGTACGTAGATAATATTATTATTTGATTCAAATACGCGTCGCTTGAGCTCAGGCACATCCACGTTTCTTATCTATGATCTTGTATGATTTACGCAAATCTTTCCCCAATTTCCGCTTTACAACAATAATTTACACAATTGATGACAATATATGTTCAAGTTATATATATAGCAGGTATAAGATGTTTCGAGATATGTTTTCTATAACTTGCGTGCTATTCCTTATGCCTGAACGTAGTATTGCTTCGATGGTCTCGCAATGCTGTTCTCCTTCCCTCTGTGCTCGCAGTCTGCAACCCTTGACTGAATGTCCCCAATCACAGCGCTACTTCCTGACCACCTTGTATATACTCGGGACCTGCAACACTGCGTTGGCTGTCTCACAGCGTTACTTATGGACCACCTTGTATATACTCGAATGCCTCAGTGCTACTCTTCCTGACATCAAAATCCTTCTCTTCCTGAGATAAAAATCGTGCTGGCATAAAAACTCGTGCTACCATAAAAACTCGGGCTGCCACAAAAACTCAGGCTGCCACAAAAACCCTGATGACAGAAAAGAAATCATCAGTGACTTCTCTCGGATAAGAAACAAATGAATTTTTCCAATACATACTAATTTCGGTTATCAGAATATTAATCAGACCAATTATTCGTTGTTATGCAATAGTTATAGAATTCGTACATACCCTGATGTTCGGGGTTGTCCTGCACACGTTTGCTTCGAAACCAAATCTGGCCGTGCCTCCACCAAATAATTCTTCAATCACACAGCGATATTCTGGATATAGAAAGATAAGTACGACCTGAATTGCTTCCACTAGAAATGACGAGAATAGAACATCTAACACATACCTGTCAAAGTCGCCAAGATCGTTCACGTGTTCAACTCTTAGATTTGCAGAAAGGTCGTTAGATCCTCTTTCGAGACGAGTGCAAGGTACCTGTTATCTTCCCAAATCAAACCAATGTAACCCTCACTCCTAATTCGATTTTCGAAACTATATCCAACTAAGAAGAAATCACCAATTCTTACTAAGTTCCGAAAATACGCCTAACCTACTGCTCCTCCGTCGAATGTTCACAAAATGGACGACCTCATGTCCCTGACTGGCGCAGACCCTCACAAATTTTCAGACTGTCACAATGAAACAATATTGCCAACTCATTCGGCTCTTCGAATGCGATATTTCTTTGTGCGTCGATTGGTACCACTGAAACCCAACCTCAAATTCGACGTCAACACAAACGACATAAACGACACTCGCCAACCAAATGTAAACAAACCCCTGCCCGGGTCAAAAAGAAACGTTACAAAATAAATTTAAAAAAAAATAAATATTTTTCGAGTTATTGGGGAAACAACAACCAAATTTCAGATGGGTATAACTCCAAAATCGCTTTGCCGATTATGCCTATAAACAAACTCAAATGGCGCATTCAGATTCTCAACCTTACTTGAAAATTTCAAGAAGCTTTCTCTTTCCATTCTTAGGTTATCGAGACGTAAATAATATTTTTTTAAAATTTTCTAGCAACACGATGTTCACAAAATTTCACAAACGTCCTTACGTTTATATTCTACAACTACTCACCAAGTTTCAATCCGATCGGATTAGTATTGGTTGTAGACAAAATTATTACTCCGGATTCATTCAGCCGATTATGCCCATTAACGAACTTGTCCTTCCTATTGGCATGCAACATGAAAATTTCAAGTTGCTATCTCTTTCCGTTCTCAAGTTATCGTTGCAACGGCCGGACGGCCGGTCGGACATAATCAAATTTAACCTCGAATTCTTGATCAGGGAGTCGACCCCAATTGTTTGAGACCATTTTCGGCGAAAAATTCGAAAAATTACAGACATTTGGGCAAAATGATAACGCCTTGTTCCCCAGAACATACGCGCAAAAACAAATTTTTCAACAAATTACCACTTCATCTCGATTATTTAGAAGGATTTAACGCATCGAAAAAAATTTCGAGAATTTTTTTTTTTCGATACTTTCGCACCCTAGAGCTGTAATGAAATTTCATCAGATACTTTAATATCTTAATATATATATTTCTTGGTGCGTGTGTATGTGACTGAACTCCTCCTAAACGACTGGACCGATTTTGATGAAATTTTTTGTGTGTGTTTGTGGAGATTCGAGAATGGTTTAGATTTACTAAAAAACCAAAGTTTTCATTGCTCATCATAATTATCCTTTCTTTGATGGTATACCTGGCACCTCCGCCAATTTGCAACGCGATGTGTAACTTCGACTAGACCGATTTTGATGAAATTTTTTGTGTGTGTTCGTGGAGATTCGAGAATGGTTTAGATTTACAATTTGGTCTACTGGAAAATGTTTTTTCAATTAATTTCTTATTTATAAGGAGTTGTTGATTTTGGAATGTTTTACATTAGATCCGGCGGACGGCGCTATCATCGCATTCAATTTTAGTTTGTCCCGACAGATGGTGCTACGATTAATTTGTTATTCAATTCATGTGCTGATTAAAATATTAAATGTAATTATTTTTTAAAGAGTTTTGAAGTGTGTATAAATAATTTTGTGAATTCAGATGATTTTTTTTTGTAAGGAGTTTTTGATTTTAGAATGTTTTACATCAGATTCGACGGATGGCGCTATCATCGCATTCAATATTATTCTATTTTAATTTTAGTTTGTCCCGACAGATAGTGCTACGATCAATTTGAATTGGAGTTGGCGTTAGGGTTGGAGTTGTCGTTGGCGTTGAGGTTTGCATTGACGTTGGAGTTGGAGTTCACGTTGGAGTTGGAGTTGGAGTTGGAGTTGGAGTTGGAGTTGGAGTTGGAGTTGGAGTTGGAGTTGGAGTTGGAGTTGGAGTTGGAGTTGGAGTTCACGTTGGAGTTGGAGTTGGAGTTGGAGTTGGAGGGCAGTACGAAGTCTGCCGGGCCAGCTAGTGGATATATAAAATACGTTTTTGCGCGCGTGTTCCGCAAGGTTCAGCGTGCTATCACAATGTCACAATGTCTGTATTTTTCGATTTTTTTTTCGAAAATGGTCTCAAACGATTGGGTTCGAATCCCTGATGAAGAATTCGAGGTCAAATTCAATTCTGTCCGTCCGGTCCGGCCGGTCCAGTCGGCCGGCCGTTAGCACGATAACTCTCGAACGGAACGACTTAGAGCGTTGAAATTTGCAGGGTAGTTTTGTAGCGTAAATATCTCAGACAAGTTCGTTAACGGGCGAAATCCACCCAGCGGTTTCGGAGTTAAGGCCGTTTTTGGTCAAAACGTTTTTTATGAATATTTCCGGAACCGATTACTCGATCTTTCTGAAATTTGGCTTCAAATTGTAGAATCATGACCTTTATATGCTTGCGAAGTTTTGTTTTGACCGGACGGCCCTAAAGTGTCAAACAAAATTTTCAAAAATTTTAAAATTTTGTTTTTACGATAACTCGAAAAATACTGATCTGATTGAATTGAAACTCAGTAGTTAGATGCAAAAGACCAAAGCAAACACTTTTGCAAAATTTCGTGAAGATCACTTGACATGAAAAAAATCAAAAAATTACTACTATTTTGCGGAATAATTGGCTTGAAATGCCGAAACCTGCTTTTTTGAGGTTCATGCTGCCTTTCCGGGCATTTTTTGTTATGCGCATGCGCAGATGAAAAGTTATTTAACTGCTGTAGTTTTCGTCAGAGAGGATTGGGGTTTTGGGGTGGCAGATGCTATTCCTCCATAGAATCCAGATCCCCGATGAGGGTCTGCGCATGCGTGGATTAAATATGCGATATCTCCCGAACCAGCAGTGTTGGAGAATCGGAGTTTTTTGTAAGGTGTGTGATTTTGAGAGGGCTTTTAGCCGCGAGTAAATTGCGCATGCGCAGAAGAGAAGTGACTGTTTTTGGGTTGGATGGGTTATGTTGGGAGTGCTGAGTCGAGATTGTGTGGTTTTAAAAGAATATTCATGGCAATTCAGTGCAAGGACAAGTCAGTTTGGGGGATGTAGCGTTGTTTACGAGTTGAAGTGTCCGTACCGTGGCCTTGGGGCTAATTTTAAAATTGATGTTACCCCTTACGAGCATTTTTCGTTATGCGCATGAGCAGACGATCAGTGATTCAACTGCTGGTGTTTTCGTCAGAGAGGATTGGGGTTTTGGGGTGGCGGATGCTATTCCTCTATAGAATCCCCTTGTGAGGGTATGCGCATGCGTGGATTCAAGATGCGATATCTCCTGAACCACTAGTGTTGGATAATCGGAGTTTTTTGTAAGGTGTGTGATTTTGGGAGGACTTTCAGCCGCAAGTAGATTGCGCATGCGCAGAAGAGGAGTGACTGTTTTTGGGTTGTACGGGTTATGTCGGGAGTGCTGAGCCAATATTGTGAGGTTTTAAAAGAATATTCATGGCTATTCAGTGCACGGACAAGTCGGTTTGAGGATGTAGCGTTGTATCCGAATTGAAGTGTTCGTACCGTGGCGCTGGGGCTAATTTTGAAATCGATGTTACCCTTTATGGGCATTATTCGTTATGCGCATGAGCAGGCCATCAGTAATTTAACTGCTGGTGTTATCGTCAGAGATTATTGGGATTTTGGGGTGGAGGATGCTCTTCCTCCATAGAATCCCCCGGTGAGGGTCTGCGCATGCGTGGATGCAAGATGCAATATCTCCTGAATCACTAGTGTTGGAGAATCGGAGTTTTTTGTAAGGTGTGTGATTTTGGGAGGACTTGAAGCTGCGAGTAGATTGGACATGCGCAGAAGAGAAGTGACTGTTTTGGGGTTGTATGGGTTATGTTCGGATTTCTGAACCGATATTGTGAGGTTTTAAAAGAATATTCATGGCAATTCAGTGCAAGGACAAGTTAGTTTGGGGGATGTAGCGTTGTTTCCGAGTTGAAGTGTCCGTACCGTGGCCCTGGGGTGAATTTATGAATTACTATATTCGGTAGATCTATATTAATTTACGTTCGGATTTGGAGAAGAGGCAATTGCGTTCCTAAAGGAGGTTCCATAACCGCCATTTTTATTCGATCTACGGTAAAGCTAACAGCCAAACCGTATTGATAGCCACATATGTCAAAGGAACTTGAAAAAAAAAGCTTTGACGTGAAGCCAGTACTCTTTTGCGTGCCTGTTCACGGTGGCTAATTTGAATTGTGTGATGAGCACTTCAAGCTCAGTGAATTGAGCGAGCCGGGAGATCTACCCAAGGTATAGTGGACACCATTCACTGTCGGTTCAAAAATTAACAGTGCTGTATCTAAGCTTCCGTAAGGATAGAGTAACACTGTTGAAAAAGAACACAACTGATTCTCCTTAGTCGCACAAGCTTCTAGAAGATTCTGAGGGATCTTCTTGGGAAAGAATTGGCAGGGTCAGTATAATCATATTCATGTATATAGCACGCGCGCCAAATGCAGATTGACTTAACAATGAAAGAAAAAGTGTAAAAAAGCATTGACGTGGGGTCAATCTGCTTTGGCGCGCGTGCTATATACATGATTATGATTATACTGATCCTGCCAAGTCCTTCCCAAGAAGATCCCTCAGAATCTTCTAGAAGTTACTTTTATATGGATATAAAGAATATGTTTTTCATAAAATAACAACTTCATGTTGATAGTAGAAAAAAATAAAAATGTTGAAAACGAGAATTCTTTCGATACTTTCACACACTATAATGTTGTAATAACTGTAATGGAATAATATTAGATACTTTTATATGAATATAAAGATTATGTGTTTCATAAACTAATTACGTACCTACCGTACTTGATCTTGATTGTAAATAAAATAACGATGATACTTTGAATAAATATTTTAAGAATTATTGTCGACACTTTCGCAAACCAGTGCTGTGATAAAATATCATCAGATACTTTCATATGGATATAAAGAAAATTGTTTTCAAAAATATGTACCAAAGAATTGGTTCAAGCCCTGTGGACAGGAGCTTTTTGGCGTTCTTGTTCAAACAGACTAATTATATCTTCGAAAGTATTGGTTTCTCAGAGTTGAGAATTATATCAATGTATTTTTATGATAGAACTGCATCATAAAGGAAATTCAATTCAAATAATAGTTTATTTATCAAGATTAAATGAGCGATCTGAGAATGAGAACTGCTCCATGGAAGAAATCAAATTAAAATAGCTGAAATGAATTTGACTCTTTCTTATAGAACAGGATGACATGTACGAGTATGAACACAGATCATATAATAAATCATAGATAGAATAGTTATAGCATTCGGTGAAAACATAGAAGTACGATTCATTATTGAAAGTTCGAAAAATCATATCTCCGAAAGTATTAGCTTGTTTGAGTTGAAAATAATATCAATGGATTTTTATGGTGAAACTGTATCTTAAAAAAAAATTATTTTGAAATTTGTAAGTTAAAAAAAAAATTTTTTTCGTTACTCCGAAACCGTCTGACCTATTTTGCCCAATAGCGAACTTAACCGAGATTTTATCTCCCTAACCCACTCTGAAAATTTCACCTACCTACCCTACCTATTGTAGAAACAAAATTTAAAAATTTTCAAATTTTTTTTATTTCACTTTACGGTAACCCGATCTATACAAAACTTCACATGCGTCTAAAGGTCATGATTCTACAATTTGATGCTAAATTTCAGATAGATCGAGTGATCGGTTCCGGAAATATTCATAAAAAATGTTTTTACTTAAAACGGCCATAACTCCGAAACGGCTTGATGGATTTCGCCCGTTAACGAATTCGTCCGAGATATTCACGCTCCAAACCTACCCTGCAAATTTAAATCCTCTAACTCCTTTCATTCGAGAGTTATCGTGTTAACGGACGGACGGCCGGACATAATCGATTTCGACCACGGATTCTTGATCAGTGAGTCGAACCAAATCGTTTGATACCATTTTCAGGCAAAAAATCGAAAATTACAGACATTTGGACAAATTGATAAGCACTCTGTTCCGAGGAACAAGAGCGCCAAAAAGCGAGAGCTTGTGGGTGAATTATAGATTTAGGTGTGCCACAATAGACCGACTGATGGTCGTAGTAACGGTGCGGGGTTCATCTGCAACACATATAATAATAATAATAATATATAATAATATAATATAAATATGGACAAAAAGAATATGTTTTTCATAAAATAATTACTTCATCTCGATTGTAGAAAAAATTACAACATTTTGAAAGCAAAGTTGTAATTAAATAAAATCAAATACTTCTATCTAAATATATGAAATTGGTTCAAGCACTGAACCAATTTTTTTTTTCGTGATTTTTTTGAAATTTTCTAGTTGTACGGTTCTTAAATTTTTTTTTTCAATTTTTTTTCAAATTTTCTAGGTGTACGGTTCTTACAATAAAATTTTAACACGTCTTCATGTTGATTTTGTACTACTTGTTACCAAGCTTCAATTCGATCGAATATTTATTTTTTAGTTATCAAGGAAATAATATTCCAGGTGGGTATAACTCGAAAACCGTTAGAACGATTATGCCCAAAAACGAACTCAACTCTCCCATTCGGATACGCAAGGGTCTAAAGGCTCTTGCAAAATTTCAGCAATTTCAGACGAATAGTTACTGATATATAGAATTTTTTTTTTCAATTTTCGATGATTTTTAAAAAATTTTCTACAAACACTATCCTCACGAAATTTTGCAAGAATTTTTGCGCTGGCATTCTACAACTAATAACCATGTTTGAATTCAATTGGTTCAGTATTTTTCGAGTTAATGAGGAACAAAAAACAACCAAATTTCAGAAAATTTCAGATGGCTATAACTCTAAAACCGTTTGGCCGATTGTCCTCATAAACAAACTCAAATGTCACATTCAGATGCACAACCTAACCTGAAATCTTCAAGCCGCTATCTCATTCCGCTCTCAGGCTATCGTGACAACAAAATAATTTTTTAATAATTTTTTAAATAATTTTCTAACCATACGATTCTCACAAAATTTCACTAACGTACTAAAGTTTATATTCTACAACTATTCACCAAGTCTCAATTCGAACGGATCTATATTGGTTGAAAACAAAATTATTACTCGGAAACCATTGTGCTGATTATGCCCATTAACGAACTTGTCCGTCGTATTGAGATGCGCCACCTACCCTGAAAATTTCAAGTCGCTAGCTCTTTCCGTTCTCAAGTTATCGTGGCAACGGCCGGCCGGACAGAATCATATTTGACCTCGAATTCTTCATTGGGGAGTCGAACCAAATCGTTTGAGACCATTTTCGTAAAAAATTCGAAAGTTACAAACATTTGGGTAAAACGATAACGCGATGTTCCCCAGAACATACGCGCAAAAATCAATTCTACTTTTCGTTGTAATTTTATAACTCAAGAACGGGTTCACGTTTGAAAATGTTGCTATATAAACGTGATGTTTTTCTGAATGTTAGGAGAGGGTTTTGGGGGAAATTTCGAAGGGGTTTATCGAGGAAAAATACGGAGGTTTCATAGAGTTTCGCGTTTTCGGAGCGACAAGATGAGGGTGTATTTTAAAAAAAAATCGCGGGAAGGCGAAAAAACGCAGATTTTGGTAAAAGGATCAAAATTGTGGAAAGGAATTCGGAGGAAAGGTGGCGTTCGGAACGACGGTATTTGCAGAAACACGAAGACGAGATTCCAAATTAGTCCGTAACGGATCCCTTTTTTCGATCCTCTGTTTCATTTTCCCGGAAGAACGATAGGAAAATGTGACTTGTCGTGAAAATCGACAAAATTCTGACGTTTCAGGTATTTCTGTGGCGAATTTTACGCGGCTTCTTAAAGGTCGACGTTTTCGGTTTGTACGAGCGACGAGAAATGTCAAATCGAATTTGAATTTCGAACGGAATTACTCGATAATCTTAGAAACGTCTAGAAAAACTGCGAGAAATATGAACGAGTAACCGATTTCGATCGATCGCTTGACAGGATTGACGATATTCTGAAAATCGAAAGACGGAAATCATCCGAGTACTAAAAATCTGTATTTGGTACACAATCGGAGTTGATTCACGTAGGCAACGTGGACGAGTGAGCTGAGGCGTTGGATTGGGAATTTATTGCTCCCGAGCCTCGCGGAGCGGCGGGGTTGAATCTCGGAGCATCCGAAAAAGCTTTTTTTCATTTTTACCCAATGAAAAACTTGAAGGAGCGTTACTCCAGTAAACGTATCTTGGGATTTGGATTTTTCGTTAAGTTACGAAATCTATAATGAATATCCGTTCGATCGAACGGACTTTTGCATTAAAATTACTCAAAATATTCAGACATTAAGCAGAAAATTAACGGTCAAAAATGAAAATCCCCAGCCGTTTGTTTATTCATGCTCAAAATAGAAAAACAAAAAAATTGTTTATCCAAATGTTTTGTATACGTAGCGAAGCACGTACCGGGCCGCTAGTATATGGTTATAAATAATTATAAGAATTTGTTTTCTAATTAAGTAATCACTTTATTTCGACCGTAAAATAAATTACGATACCTTGAAAACAAAATTCCAAGTATTCATTTAGAATCTTTCGCGCACTAGAGCTGTGATGAAATAATATCAGGTACTCTTATATGGATATGAAGAATAGGTTTTTAGCGCGCTGTTCAGGTAAACAGACTGCCTATCAATTCTTCCAAATGTCTGTAATTTTCGAATTTTTGGCCGAGAATAGATACGACTTCGCGAAGTCATTGCGGGTGGTTCAACATCTGAACCTCCTGACAGAAAATGCCGATTTTGTTCTAAATTCGCTGGTTCAAGTGATATAAAGTGTAAATCCGATGGATGTGATGTTATACTCCATAAGAAGTGCTTGGAGGCTATACGAAAAATCGTTTTTGTTGATGAAAGTAATTTCTTTTGTCGACGGTGCTTGGAATCAACGGTAAATGTCGGAGCAAGTGGATCATGTATTGAGGTTTCAAATGTGAAAATTGTGGTTTTGAAGGAAGATGTTGAATGTCTTGGTCGGGAAAAGCTACTCTTGGAAAAGTATGTATCTGAACTTGAATTTACTAATAACATTTTGAAGAAAGCGAAAGAAGTTCCCTCTGAAAACTTGGAAGTCAATCGGTTAAAATTTCAGATGATTCAGAACGTTCATCATATGCATCAGCTGTTAGGATGAGTGACCGGAATTCCCATGTGCTACTGGTCAAGACAAATGATAAAAAAAAAAAGCACTGACGTGAAGTCAGTACTCTTTGGCGCGCGTGTTCACGGTGGCTAATTTGAATTGAATGATTCAAAAATTAACAGTGCTGTATCTAAGCTGCCATCAGGATAGAGTAACAAAGTTGGAAAAGAACACAAGTGACTCTCCTTAGTCGCACAAGCTCCTAGAAGATTTGGGAGGGTCAGTATAATCCTAATCATGTTTATAGCACGCGCGCCAAAGCAGATTGACTTTTTACACTTTTTCTTTCATTGTTAAGTCAATCTGCTTTTGCGCGCGTGCAATAAACATGATTAGGATTATACTGACCCTCCCAAATCTTCTAGGAGCTTGTGCGACTAAGGAGAGTCACTTGTGTTCTTTTCCAACTTTGTTACTCTATCCTGATGGCAGCTTAGATACAGCACTGTTAATTTTTGAATCATTCAATTCAAATTAGCCACCGTGAACACGCGCGCCAAAGAGTACTGACTTCACGTCAGTGCTTTTTTTTTTTTTTTTCAAGTTCCTTTAGCAAATATAGCTATCAATACAGTTTGGCTGTTAGTTTTACCGTAGATCAGAAAAAAAATCGGTTGTGGGTCCTCCGTTAGGGACGAAATTGCATCTTCTCCAAATCCGAACGCATTTTAATATAGATCTACCGAATATAGTTATTTATAAATTCGCCTCAGGGCCACCATACAGACATTTCAAATCGGAAACAACGCTATTTCCCCCAAACTGACTTGTGTCCGTGCACTGAATTGACGTGAATATTCTTTTGAAACCTCACAATATCGGCTCATTGCTCCCAACATAACCCAAACAACCCAAAACTATTCACTTCTCGTCTGCGCAAGCTCAGTATACTCGTGGCTGCAAGTCCTCCCAAAATTACACACCTCACAAAAAAACTCCGATTCTCCAACACTACCCTAATAGCACAAGTGTATTCCCAAAATGTTCCCGGAATATCCATCTGCGACAAAAGATATGTTCCGGGAATGTCGCAAAACATCCCGGGACACTCCGGGAACATTCCCGGTAAAGCCCATATGGGCAAATCGCACATTCCGGGAATGTCCCATCGGGACATTCCCGGAACATCCGTGGATGTTCGCGGAATATTCCAGGGGCATCCCCGTGGCAGTTCGTAAGAGCGTTCCGATAATGTTCCGGGAACATTTTGACGGAACACGTTTCAGGCACCAATGGACATTCTCGGAATAGCCCGGGGACATTAAGAGGGGGAGGGGGGGGCTGGTTTTTTGTAGGTCGGGGGAGGGGGTATTGGATTGCGGGGTGGAGGGTGGGGATTGTTTTGGGTAGGTTGGGGGTGGTTGGCAGAATGATATAATAAAATAATGCATATACATAAATGTATTTTTAATAGAGCCATAAACTGAAAGGATACAAAGTATAATAAAATCCAAAATATTTTTCATACAGCCTCCAGAATCATACCACGCTGGATCTCCTTTTCCTTTCTGGAGCTCTCCTCAGCCACCCTCCGATAGAAATTTCTGTTTCTTTCCTATTTGTTATTAAGTTTGTTTTCTCTGATGCATCTAAATGGAGAGTAATTTATTAGTAAACACTAACAGGGAGATAAAAGAATATATACATATTTATTAATAAACAGCGAGGTACCATCGAGCTAGAGGCATGTCAGAAGTAGTTTGCTTTCTTATAGTTGTACCATTGATATTCATCGTATAGTACAATTAATATAATTGAATTCGAAATTAAACCAAACTTACCAACAATTGCTTTCGACAAAAGTTCTAAGCTCCAAAGTTATATTTGCCACTTCTGCCTAAATACGTGAACTGCATGGCTAAATCATCCCGTATTATCGGAGCCAAGTATCTTTTTACAAATTCTGTCAAGTTGTTTCCTCCGATTATGGAGAAATATTTTACCTATAAAAAAAAGGATCAATGATATGTCACAGGGTCTCATGAAAACTAGCAAAAATAGAGTTTTTGACATATTTAGCTATTTCTGCAATTCGAATGATGTCATATTAGATTTGACTATAACTGAACAACTATAGAGAACAATTAAAAAAATCATGAAAATTACCATGCCAGAGTAATTTTCCTGTTCTTCTAAAAATACATTAAATTCATCTAGAATTATTTTGTTCCCAATAGGGAACTCTATATTGGCCTTTGCCAAAATGCCTATTTCCTCAACTGGTTTTCCCCTGCTCACATGGCTCTTCAATAGGTGATCGACTTTTCCATTAAGTTCCACCAGTAATGATGTCATTACGTAATTTGATTTGCTATCCGGTTTTTTTCTGCAGCAAACACCGCACAGATTATTGCATGCCGTAGTAGAACCTAAAATACAAATATTATCTTAGTGGAAGAAATTTCCAGAGTAAATACAAGAAGCATTACTATCTCAACAAAGAAAACTGAACAGCTTATTAATTTATTAGGAAATAGCAATCCAATTATATTATATAAATTTCTAATTGATATATGAACTTCACAACCAGGGAAAACTAAAACTTTTGCCTTATAACCTTATAAATTGGTCTAGCTCTAGTCTATATTGACCTTTTCATGTACAATAATAGAACCGACAGTTCCTTCCATACATTTCCAAAACTAGGTTAGATTTACATAAGGTAACCTTAAAATACTTACGTTCCCTTATGGTCGTGTTTGAAGATCTTGCTATCGAGGGAGTGTCTGGGGCACTATAAGCTTGTACTGACGAAGAACCCGGAGAACTCCTAAAACTTAAAGTTCGTCTGGGAGTATTTTCCAGACCTAAAACAAATTTTGCAATTTACATCATCTCCATAACATATAATATTCATACTAATTGTGGGTTTAAAATCAGGGGATCAATTATTGACGAATAATTTTATCAGGCATTTGCATCAATAAAATTGTTTGTTTCAATTTAAAAAAATCCCTAAATATACTTACTATTTTATTTTCTGATCTTAAAATCAAATAATACCAGGTAAACTAAAATTAATATAATTACCAATGCAAATCTCTTCTTCACTCAAGAGGGTATATAAATTCATTTGAGGGGGTGGTGGAAGGGAATGCAATCTTTTGTTCTTCTTCTTTTAATTGGAGATGTCATTTTCAGAACCAGATGAATCAGATGAAGAAAACAATCTCTTTATTATCCTTCTTTGGCCTTCTGTGTCAGTATTTAAATCACTGGTAAACTCGGCTTTCTTCGCTTTTGCTCTGGCTAGTGCATAGTCCCCTAAAATGGCCAAAATAATTAACTTTTTAATGAATGTGGAGTGAACATTAATATTGTCTGAATCCAATGACCTTTATATATCCATAAGTCATTTTTTATGTGGATGACAAATATATAATAATTTAATATAATTAGGTGGGTTAATTACGTGCCCTGTTGAATTTAGTAGGATGGCTTTGACAATTGTTCCGAAAGAGTTGGTTGAGAAGAAGATTCTCCACGGTTTCTATCTATTGCAATATATAATTCTCTATTGGTATGATTTTCCACAGTTTCATTGTCCGATTCACTGTCACTGTAAAGAATAGGTGAATCCTCTAGAGGAGTAGTGAGGAAAGCTTATAACGATGCATCCTGAGAAGTAATGGAAGCAGATGTTGATGCTTCTTGAAAAACATATGAAGATGAAGGTTCTCCAACGGGGGAAGAATATATTGGTGCTTCTTGAGAAGCGTGTGTTTTCTACACGAAAAGTGAAATAGATGTCCAAGGAGTTTGATATTATTTTGCGATGTAAGTAATCTCTGTTTCATTTGACTTATAACTTACAAATGAGGACCAAATTATTTCAGGTTTTAAGATCCTCCTACTGAAAACCAGGAATGAAATTGGCCCCCCGTTGAGCCATAGTGAACGTGATGGTGCTAATGGACTCTGTGATATAGAGTGTTCTTGAAAAAATTACAATGATTTAATTCATAAAACAGAAAGCTAACAGCAAATTTACATCTTCTCTTCTTTGATGTAAGACAATTCATTACACATTTCAACCAATCTTCCTTTACGCCATGTACATGTATCCTTACTATTTTTTGATATATTAATGTTGAAGTGTATTCGGATTATTCTTTTTTTTTTAGCTACCTATTCCTATATTATGTTTAAAATACTGTTTATTCATCAATACATTTATTTATAACAATTCTCGTTTCTCTTTGCAATCTTTTGGCTCATTCTGATTTCAGTTCATAAATAAACAAGTCAAATTTGAATATTCCCGCCTTTCCCCCACTACTCTGACACCTAACATGGCCGCCCATAATTGTTGCCAATGATTAGTAGGGAGTTTGCACTTCTTATTATTTGTGTTCTGTGATTACAAGGGAGACAATTACGCAAACAAAGAATAGATGACAATGGTGACATATTGGTTCAAAACATAGAATTTGAGAAACTCTTTTCTATGAAAAGACAAATGGACAAAAATGTTTGCTGGCCTCGGTGATCCAGTACGAGAAGATCTCACTTTGTTACCAAATCCTGCTCAGGCTATGGATATGGTCCAGTATGAATGAGTAAAAAATGAAATATCACCAAACTTTTACAGACTAAATATTTTTGAGTGAATTAAACCATAAACGAGTATATTTTATATATATATATATATATAAAAATGGAAAAGTATAACGGGTGATTCCGCAAAAGAAGCAGAGAAAATAATTCTGCTGGTACTTTTCCATTTAAATATACTTATCCGCATTATCCTATTTTCTTTAATATATATATAAATATATAGATAGATTTTTGTGCAAGATTTTCGTAAGTTTATTAGCATGTTGTTTTGTCTAGTAAAAATATGAATCAAAGAAGCACAAGAAAATTCAATAATCAATAATATATATATTTTGTCTGATTTCGGATTTTTAAACGACAATATGTGTCAAAATAATATGTTCCGGGAACATTCTAAGCGGAACATTCCAAGCATAGACAAGAGATATATGATGATTCCAAGTGGGACGTTCCGGGAGCATTCCAATTGGGACGTTCCGGGAACATTCCGAGTTGGACGTTCCAGGGATATTCCATAGGAGGCCGGGACATTGCGACACGTATGGAACATGAATGGGATGTTCCGGGAACAAAGTGTGTTATTAGGGTAGTGGTTCAGGAGATATCGCTTCTTGAATCCACGCATGCGCAGACCCTCACCAGGGGATTCTATAGCGGAAAAGCACCCGCCACCCCAAAACCCCAATCCTCTCTGACGAAAGCACCACCAGTTAAATCACTGATGGTCTGCTCATGCGCATAACGAAAAATGGCCGTAAGGGGTTACATCCATTTCGAAATTAGCCCCAGGGCCACGGTACGGACACTTTAACTCTGAAACAACGCTACAGCCCCCAAACTGACTTGTCCTTGCACTGAATTGCTTTGAATATTCTTTTAAAACCTCATAATATCGTCTCAGCACTCCCAACATAACCAATCCAACCCAAAAACAGTCACTTCTCTTCTGCGCATGCGCAATCTACTCGCGGCTAAAAGTCCTCTCAAAATAACACACCTTACAAAAAACTCCGATTCTCCAACACTAGTGGTTCAGGAGATATCACATCTTTAATCCACGCATGCGCAGACCCTCAACAGGGGATTCTATAGAGGAATAGCATCCGCCACCCCAAAACCCTAATCCTCTCTGACGAAAACACCACCAGTTAAATTACTGATGGTCTGCTCATGCGCATAACGAAAAATGCCTGTTAGGGGTAACATCAATTTCAAAATTAGCCCCAGGGCCACGGTACGGACACTTTAACTCGGAAACAACGCTACATCCCCCAAACTGACTTGTCCTTGCACTGAATTGCTATGAATATTCTTTTAAAACCTCATAATATCGACTCAGCACTCCCAACATAACCCATCCAACCCGAAAACAGTCACTTCTCTTCTGCGCATGCGCAATCTACCCGCGGCTAAAAGTCCTCTCAAAATAACACACCTTACAAAAAACTCCTATTCTCCAACACTAGTGGTTCAGGAGATATCACATCTTTAATCCACGCATGCGCAGACCCTCAACAGGGGATTCTATGGAGGAATAGCATCCGCCACCCCAAAACCCTAATCCTCTCAGACGAAAACACCACCAGTTAAATCACTGATGATCTGCTCATGCGCATAACGAAAATGCCTGTAAGCGGTAACATCAATTTCAAAATTAGCCCCAGGGCTACGGTACGGACACTTTAACTCGGAAACAACGCTACATCCCCCAAACTGACTTGTCCTTGCACTGAATTGCTATGAATATTCTTTTAAAACCTCATAATATCGACTCAGCCCTCCCAACATAACCCATCTAACCCAAAAACAGTCACTTCTCTTCTGCGCATGCGCAATCTACTCGCGGCTAAAAGTCCTCTCAAAATAACACACCTTACAAAAAACTCCGATTCTCCAACACTAGTGGTTCAGGAGATATCACATCTTTAATCCACGCATGCGCAGACCCTCAACGAGGGATTCTATAGAGGAATAGCATCCGCCACAGCAAAACCCTAATCCTCTCTGATGAAAACACCACCAGTTAAATCACTGATGGTCTGCTCATGCGCATAACGAAAAATGCCTGTAAGGAGTAACATCAATTTCAAAATTAGCCCCAGGGCCACGGTACGGACACTTTAACTCGGAAACAACGCTACATCCCCCAAACTGACTTGTCCTTGTACTGAATTGCTATGAATATTCTTTCAAAACCTCATAATATCGACTCAGAACTCCCAACATAACCCATCCAACCCAAAAATAGTCACTTCTCTTCTGCGCATGCGCAATCTACTGGCGGCTAAAAGTCCTCTCAAAATAACACACCTTACTAAAAACTCCGATTCTCCAACACTAGTGGTTCGGAAGATATCGCATCTTTAATCTACGCATGCGCAGACCCTCATCAGGGATCTGAATTCTATGGAGGAATAGCATCCGCCACCCCAAAACCCCAATCCTCTCTGACGAAAACTACAGCAGTTAAAGGACTTCTCATCTGCGCATGCGCAATACGGAAAATGCCCGGAAAGGGCAGCATGAACCTCAAAAACATATGTTTCGGCATTAAAAGCAAAGTATTCCGCAAAATAGTAGTAATTTTTTTATTTTTTTCATGTCACGTGATCTTCACGAAATTTTGCAAAAGTGTTTGCTTTGGTCTTTTGCATCTAACTACTGAGTTTCAATTTAATCAGATCAGTATTTTTCGAGTTATCGTGAAAACAAAATTTTCAAATTTTCAAAAATTTTTTTTGCCACTTTAGGGCCGTCCGTTCAACACAAAACTTCGCAGGCATATAAAGGTCATGATTCTGCAATCTGATGCCAAATTTCAAAAAGATCGAGTGATCGGTTCCGGAAATATTCATAAAAAACGTTTTTACTAAAAACGGCCTTAACTCCGAAACCGCTCGGTCGATTTCGCCCGTTAACGAACTTGTCCGAGATATTTACGCTACGAAACTACCCTGCAAATTTCAACGCTCTAAGTCGTTCCGTTCGAGAGTTATCGTGCTAACGGCCGGACCGGACGGACAGAATTGAATTTGACCTCGAATTCTTCATCAGGGAGTCGAACCCAATCGTTTGAGACCATTTTCGAAAAAAAATTCGAAAAATACAGACATTGTGACGAAATGATAGCACGCTGTTCCTTGCGGAACACGCGCGCAAAAATATAAACAATATTGCGGTTGAAAAAGAAATAAAATCGAAAGTAAATCCGTCTGCTGCAAATGCTGTGATTTTGGGAACAAAAAGAATCAGGGATGGGATTGTGATATCTTGTGGCGACGATGATTCCCTACAGAGCCTGAAGTCGCTGATAACAGAGGAGACTGGGGGTTCTTTTAATGTTTCAGTCTCGAAAAAGTTAAATCCGCGAATTATGGTTTATGGTGTCGATTCATTCTCGTTAGATGAACCCGATTTTCTCGCGAAAGTAGTAAATACAAATGATTTGAATTGTTCGGCTACTGACTTGAAACTTATTACCAAGATTAAGTATGGAAATGGCTTTAATGTAGTTCTGGAGTTGACTCCACCACTGTTCAAAGATACTGTGCAGAGGGGTTTTCTTTACCTGGGATGGTCAAGGTGTCAGGTTAGGGAACATATTAGCATGATAAAATGTTTTAAATGCTGGAAAATAGGTCATTATAGGCGTGAGTGTGAAAGCGGTGGTCAAATATGCCCTAAATGCTCAGGTTCCCATGATAAAAGTAGTTGTAAATCGAATGAGCTATGTTGTGTAAATTGTAAATACTTTAATTCTAAGTTCAAAACTAGTTACGATATATTATGTCACAGTGCGGATAGCTCCAAATGTAATTATTTTTTGTATCAACTAAATAAATTGAAGACTAGAGTTGATTATGGAGGGTAGATCACATAGATTTTTGAAGTTCGCTCATTTCAATGTATGTTCTTTGTTTCCAAAGTTTAATGAATTTCTTGATATTGTATTGTTGGAGCATATTGATGTTGTTTACCTAACTGAAACATGGCTGAACCAAAATATTAGTGACGAAAGTATTTATATTCCTAATTTCCGAATTCTTAGAAATGATCGAGTTGGGCGCGTTGGTGGTGGTGTGGGTTTTTATATAGGGGATTCACTATTGTCGAAAAAGGTGTTAGTTGATTTTGAGCCGCCTGATGGAGTTGAACATATTTGGGTAAATCTGAAGATTGGTAAAGAGACTGTCTTGTTGGGGTCAGTGTATCGAACATCTGCATGTACATTGTCAAATTTTATTCAATATCTGGATGATATTCTGTCTACATAGTATCCCAATGTTACGAACATATAATTCTTGCGGGTGATATAAACGAAGATCAGTTAGGTGAAAATCCTTTTAATCCTTTCAACGATTGTGTGGAGTCTTACGGCTTCAAGCAGCTCATTGATGAGCCAACTCGCATAACCGCCACTTCGCAAACTTTGCTGGACGTCATTTGTACTAGCAGACCTGATTTGGTAGTGGACTCTGGAGTTATTGATCACTCCATGTCTGATCACAGGGGTGTCTTTTGCAATATTAATTTGAAAAGAAAGATAAATATCCCTAAGTATATTAATTACAGGGACTACCGTGGCTTCTTCCTTGATGACTTCATGCTGGATCTGGCGAATATTTCTTTTGATGATATCCTATATGAAAGTGACATTGATTTGAAGGTTACCATTTTGAACCAGTATTTGACGATCATTTTTGATAAGCATGCACCTTACGTTGAGTCTAGAATCACCAGGCCTTTTGCCCCTTGGATAACTCCGACTGTGAAAAACATGATGAAGATAAGAAATAAAGCTCTATCTAGATATAAACTCACCAAGAACATAGCTGATTACGTAAATTATAAAAATCTTTGAAATGCGGTGACCTCCGCTGTAAGGAGGGAGAAATGTGCCTACATGTCTCAGGCTCGTTCTAGCGGTTTGAAGTATTTCTGGAAATCTTTTAGGTCGCTCAACAACGTAAATCCTTCACCAACGACTGTACCTGACCGCTTGAATGATCCACAGGGGCTCAACAGTTATTTTTGGTCAGTTTTTGGTCCAACCGTTGCATGTCCGGAGAAAACCAATTATTATAATTCAGCTAAGTTCGATTCCAGTATTAAACTTTCCTTCAAACTTGCGACTGAGGAAGAGGTTAGAGCAACTATTTTGGACCTTGGTTCGAACGCGTTGGGGGTTGATGATGTCTCAGCCAAAATGCTTCAGTTGTCGCTTTGTGTTATACTTCCCTTTGTGACGCATATGTCAATGTTTGCATCGAGTGTGGGTACTATCCGACGGCTTGGAAGTATTCTATTGTAAATCCGTTACCCAAGGTCATAAATCCTGAAAATTTTGCCGACTTTCGCCCGATCAGTGTGCTGCCGGCTCTATCGAAGGTACTCGAGAAGTTATTGTTCCGCCAGATTTATGAATACGTTACAGAGAGCGGTGTTCTCACTGCCGAGCAGTCGGGTTTTAGGAAGGGTTACAGTACTACCACTCTTCTATTGAACGTAACCGATGATATTTTTAGAGCTTTAGATAGAGGAGAAGCGTCAATTCTAACTTTGTTAGATTTTGCGAAGGCGTTCGATACTTTGGACCACGAACTGCTTTGTGCGAAGTTGAGCTACTATGGTTTTGATGAGACTTCTTTGAAGTTTTTCAGATCTTATCTATTTGGTAGATATCAAAAGGTACGTCTACAGAACACTTGCTCCGAATATATTCCAATTACATCGGGAGTACCGCAGGGTTCCATTCTTGGTCCCCTGTTATTTTTGATTTATATAGCGGATATGTATCGAGTTGTCAAATTTGTTGATATATATTTTTATTGTGATGATGCTCAGGTACGACTCTCTTTCCATCCCTCTCTTGTGGATCAGGCTGTTCGGCGGACGAATGAGGATTTATCGGAAATACTAAATTATTGTTCGTCAAACGGTTTAAAGATAAATACAAATAAATGTTTATTTATTCCCTTCTTTCCCAGATCCTCGCTTCCTCCAGTTGTGATCAGGATAGGTGGTGAGCAGATTCCGTCCTCAAGCTGCTGTAGAAACCTCGGAATTATTTTTGATTGTCAGCTGAGATTTAGAGAGCATAACTCTTTATTGTTGAAAAAGTCTTTCCTTGCCCTGAGACATTTATACCGCCAGAGACATTTTTTAGACCTCAACTCGCGTAAATATCTTTGTGAGACTCTGGTGCTGTCCATACTGAATTACGGCTTGGTACTTTTCTATCCGTGCCTTGATTCTATCGCGAAGTATAGATTACAGTAAGTGCAAAATGCTTGTTGCAGGTTCATTTTTGGCTTGAGGAAGTATGACAGGGGGGTTGGGGAGAGGATTGATAGGATTGGGTGGCTCAGAGTTGAAAATATTTTTAAGCTTCAGATGTCAATAATGGTTTGTCGGATTTTGCTTTCTTCCATTCCTCCCTATTTGAGTGAAAAGTTGGTTTATAGACGGGATGTTCATGATGTTGCGATAAAACATGGTCAAGGGTTGATGTTGCCTAGATTCGGGTCGGCCATGTTTCAGCGCTCTTTTACCTTCAATGCTGTGAAGGTGCACAACGAAATTTTGTTGCTTTTTGAGACAGCCTCTTTGAACTCACTGAGACGAAATTTACGGCAACACTTGTTGAAATTTTGAGTCGATTTGTATAATCCTAGATTTGTGAAGAAAATGTATTTTATTTTATTTTACTTCTCTTTTATTTTAATTATATAATTTTTTTTTGTGGGTTGAGTGGAGTAGCTTTTGGCTAGACTTCGCCCTTATGTGCGATTGGCTCAGTGGTAGAGTAATTGACTTGGGAGTGGAAGCCCCAAGTTCAATTCCGAGGCTAGGAAAGAAATTTTCTGGTCACGGTAATCGCCACCATTCGCTGTTGGGTCAAAAATTAACAGTGCTGTGCCTAAGGTGGCGTAAGGACACAGTAACAAAGCCTACACAGAACACAACTGGTTCTCCTAACTCAGGGCAAGCTCTTAGAGCTTATGAGGGGTCTCCTTGTGGAAGACCCAGGAGGATCAGTATAATAATAATAATAATAATAATAATGTTATGTTTATAAACATGCAAATAAAGACACTATTATTATTATTATTATTATTATAATGATCTCAAACGATTGGTTTCTACTCACTGGTGAAAAATCTGAGGTCAAAATTGATTCTGCCCGGCCGCCAGAAAACGGCGAAATATCGAAATATTTCAACGATCGCGAAATGGTCAAGGATTTTGATTTTTGACGTGAGAGAATCATGACGTGTTTGTGCAGATCGTCAAATATGCCGATTCGAACCGTTTTCGAAACGGAAACAAGGCAAAAAGTGAAGACGAGGGATAAAAACCGTCGAATAACATGTAACATGAGCATAATGTTTTTTTCTATGTGCGGAGTTCTAAATAGTGTTCCATCAGTAGATGTGTTTTTTTCAAGTTTGAATCATTTTAAAAAGCAACTCTACACTCTCATACCAAATTAGCCTTATTTTATGTACATACAGGATTGGGATAAAGTATAGAACCGAGTAAATATCTTTTAAACGAAAAGCTAAGCAGCTAAGTGCAATGGAACAAAATGCATCTGATGTACATTTTTTTGTCAATTATATAGGTACTTCCGGTTTAACCGGAAATGCCATCAACTTCTTTAATTTAAATGGGACACCCTATATATTTTTACAGATTTTCAAAGAACTTGTTATTTTGAATTCATACATACTGAGTTTAGTGTCAAAAAAATTGTGAAAACGAGGAATAGCTCACTGTTAGTTGTACAATAGGTGTACATTTCATTATTTTAGAATAATGAGAATCAAAATTACTTCAAATGTTCAAAATGCTGGCCGTTTACTTGCTAACAATATGCCATTCTATTAACAAATTCTTGAGTTTTCCGAGACTTCTCCACGTATTAGTTCACATTCATGAATAATTCCTTATATCAATTCCTGTAAGTTTGTTGGTCGTCTAACGTAAACACGTGATTTTAGATAACCCCAAAGAAAAAAATCTAACGGGCTAAGATCCGGAGAACCAGCAGGCCACTCTATGAATCCTTTACGTCCAATCGATCGATTTGGAAAATTCGCATCCAGAAAATCCCTAACTCGTCTATACTAGTGGGGAGGTGCTCCATCTTGTTGAAATCAAACATTTTGTGGTAATTGCCCATTCTGTTGGAGTACCCAGGAATAATTTCGTTATTTAGTAGATCCAAATACTTGCCACCATTCAAGTTTCCGTCGATAAAAAGAGGGCCTATAAGCCTATTTTCGACAATTTCCATCCAAACATTCAACAAAACATAGATAGACCTGTATACTGTATATATAGTTTAAGAAATGTCAAATTAAAAATTGCTGAAAACCAAAAAAAATATGTCTTTTATTTTTGTTGATTTCATCAGCGTTGAATTGTGCTCCACTGATGATTCCTAATAAGGATGAAACCGCGGTATGTAGCTATTTAACTTTGATGAAATCAAAGAGACCTTAGACTATTTATATTATGTCTATGTTTGAGACCATTTAATATCAAATATATAAAATTGGTTCAAGCACTGAGTGAAGTCAGGAGCTTTTGCCCGTATGTTCTATTGTCTATTGTCTACCATGGTAAATTCGATTAAGAGTGTCCAATACAGCAGAATGGACAATAGAACATACGCGCAAAAGCTCCTCACTTCACGTCAGTGCTTGAACCAATTTTTTTTTCAAAGATTTTTCAAAAATTTTGGGGAAGGCATTCTAGAACTAATTACCATATTTGAATTGAATCGGCATCGTATTTTTTGGGTTATTGAAGAAATAATAACCAAAGGCCCTAGGGGTATAAGCATAGTGATTTTGCCCCTGAAAGATATCGGCACGATACTGGGAGGAGCTTTAGGTACTTATGAGATAATAAGATCCTGAAAGTTTCAGATCTTCAAATCAAGTAGCCTTTGAGAAAAAGCAAAATATGTACTATTCAGAAAAAACGACTTTTCTCAGAAACGCGTGAACCGATTTATCTGAATTTTGGATATGTTTTAGGGGCTAGTAGTACCTTTCAGAAAAAAAATTGAGAGTTCAATCGGTTAATAAGAACCCTACAAAATATGGGATTTTTATCTTTATCTTAATATTTAACTATAAACGGAGCTTGGTACAATTACGAAACATTTTTTTTTGGATTCCTCATTCATTTTTCTATAGACTCATGAACTTCTAGGATCTTAAAAATTTGTACGCCATATTGCAAAAAAATAAAAACCACTGTGTATGCAAATATTCACTTCATTTTTGTGCTCTAAGCTTATGTCTTGATTTTACTGCTTATGTATGCTTTCTTATCTCATTTGAAATAATCATTTCTATGCTTAGAAAAAACATTATTTTCTATGCGTTAGTCGATATTTTAGTATTTTAATACCAATGCATCTTCACGAATTTTATCAAAAATATATCAATACACCTCGTAACGTAATCTTTATTCATTATCATGATCAATCATTATTTATTTTGCGATACTTTTTCGAGAATTCGTATAAATTGCTGCGTATCTGTTATAAAATTACTGACTCAGTCCTCTTACTTCAAGGAAGAGCCACGCGACTGACGCGCTCACTTGTCAATTTGGCCGTACACGCAACGGGTGACACAGAAGTTTATGGTCTCAGAGTGTGTCATTTATTGAATAAATAAAATGTCTTCGAATAAAACAATTAATGAGAAATGTTGCATTTGCTCAAAACGAGTAAAACAAGTTGCTGGTGCTTCTAAAACCTTATCAACAGAACAAGACGTGGACGAGTTTTCTAGAGTATTTGATATCGATTTCTTCACTGGTGATATTGTGTGTGGCAGATGTCGTATAGAGTTGTATAAGAAAAGAAAAATTGAGCCAGTTCCAAGTAGCTCTGGAGATGAATCTGAATCAATTGTTAGTCAAATGATAGAGCGAACGGAGTCTAGTTTGTCAAATGTGACGCTGTCTCAGTCAAGTACAGATGATCCTTCTTTCAGAGCTGACATCACTTCGACTGATAACATTACAGAGTATATTGAGGTTCCAATTAAAAGAACCATTTCTACCCATAGATACTGTTGTCTTTGTAACAATACTATTAATATAACTCTTATTCCCCAAAAAGCCCGGATACAGTCATTTATCAAACGACGAGTCTTTATACCAGACGGGAATCGATGCTGCCAGAACCATTTGATAAATAAACAGTTCTATGGTGAAGCTCTTGATCTCATAAGAGTTTATTCTAACTGGACCAGAATCTCATCAGTAGAATTAAGTGATATGATGGAGAATTGTGGTGTTGAATGTGATTCAACATTACTTGATAAAATGGATAATTATCGTGTGTCGAATGAGAAACTTCGCGTTTTAACTGGTCTAGAATGGGAAAATGTGATTCAGTTACGGGAATGGTTAGTGTCAATGAGAAATACTGACACTCGAAGTATCACTCAAGCACTAATAGTGTTTTTAGTCAAACTTCGTACAGGTAATTCCAATAAGTTGATATCCACGATTCTAGAAATTGACGAAGAACAGTTAGTATCCAAATATTGTGAGCAAGTTATCCATTCTTTTGAAAAAGACATTTTACCTTCGCGCTTTGGTTTGAATGCAGTATCCAGGAATTACCTTAATCAAAATCATACATCGGCGGTTGCTAAAAAACTCCATGATAATCTTAATGATAAACTTATTTTAATTTGTGACGGGACCTATGCTCGCCATGAGAAAAGTTCTAACAATGAGTATCAGAGAAAGTCGTATTCTGGTAAAAAAAAAAGTACCACTGTGTAAGCCATTTACGATTTGCACAACTGATGGATACATAGTTGATATGTTGGGACCGTATTATGCTAACCAGAATGATGCAACTATAATGCGGAATATTGTAGACAATCCTGATGGTATAAGTCATTTATTAGAACCTGGTGATGCATTTGTGGTTGATCGTGGATTCCGTGATGTTAAGGAAAATTTGGAAAGTAAAAGTTACAGAGTATTGATGCCAGCACTTAAGGGGAAACGAAATCAATCAACAACAGCTGAGTCTAATGCTTCAAGATGTGTCACTAAAATTCGTTGGCCAGTAGAGGCTACTCATGGGATGTTGAAACAAAAGTATCATTTACTAGATCAAAGAATTGACAACAAAATGCTTCCTAGAATTGGAAGTTTTTTCAAAATTGCTTCTTTTCTACATAATATGTACAGTAAACGTCTTACTTCTGACTCGGAGTGTTTGGATGAAGTTGTTGAAACAATGAAATCACTAGAAAATGTAGAAAATACATTGGCGGACGAAGTTCAACGAAATGGCTGGCAACGTAAAAAACTGCCGTTTCGAACAATTTCTTCGGAAGTTCTTGAAGATTTTCCGGAAATGACCAAAAAAGATCTGCGAATTTTTTTCACTGGTTCTTACCAATTGAAGCAGGCTGTATCCTATTTGGCAGCAATGATTGATGATACTAATAATATAACTATTCAGTACGTCAAAGACCAGTCAAACATACTGAAAACCCAAGTTCGATCCCGTCATATAAATAAGAAAGTTTACAGATGTTTCATTGAATATAAAAAAAATGTTATTGGTCCCAAAAGCATACTGAGACATAGTTGTGAGTGTGCAAACGGTCTGAGAACAATTGGATGCTGCTCTCACATTGCTGCTATTGTTTATTATCTGTCGCACGGAAGATATTTGAGCAAAATTCTTAGGCCTGCTGAAATACTTAGTAAATTATTTGAAAACGACAACGTTTCACCTGTAATTGATGATAATAGTGATGAAGACTGACTGTAATTGTTAACTTTCTGAAAACATTGATTTCTTAATTATTTTATGTTATTTATTTATAAGAGACGGAATAAAATCTAAGTCTATTTTTATATACTTGTTCATTATATTTTAGCTAATACTCATCGATTCTCAAATATGTACTACTGAATTAAGAAACGACTATTGGAAATTACAAAATCAAGACATAAGCTTAGAGCACAAAAATGAAGTGAATATTTGCATACACAGTGGTTTTTATTTTTTTGCAATATGGCGTACAAATTTTTAAGATCCTAGAAGTTCATGAGTCTATAGAAAAATGAATGAGGAATCCAAAAAAAAATGTTTCGTAATTGTACCAAGCTCCGTTTATAGTTAAATATTAAGATAAAGATAAAAATCCCATATTTTGTAGGGTTCTTATTAACCGATTGAACTCTCAATTTTTTTTCTGAAAGGTACTACTAGCCCCTAAAACATATCCAAAATTCAGATAAATCGGTTCACGCGTTTCTGAGAAAAGTCGTTTTTTCTGAATAGTACATATTTTGCTTTTTCTCAAAGGCTACTTGATTTGAAGATCTGAAACTTTCAGGATCTTATTATCTCATAAGTACCTAAAACTCCTCCCAGTATCGTGCCGATATCTTTCAGGGGCAAAATCACTATGCTTATACCACTAGGGCCTTTGAAATTGATAAACTCCAAAACCATTTGGCAAAATATTCAACGAACTTAAATGTCGCATTCAGTTGCGCAATCTACCTTGAAAACTGCAAGTTGCTATTGCTTTCCGTTCTCACGGTATCGTGAGATACATAATATTTTTTCGTAATTTTTTAAAAATTTTCTAGTGGAACTGTCCTCACAAAATTTCACACACGTCTTATTGTCGATATTGTACAACTAGTTAGCAAACTTCAATTCGATCGTGTCTATATTTTTTGAGTTATCGAGGAAATAATATTTCTGATGGATATATAACTCTGAAACCGTAGGGCCGATTATGACCAACAGCGAACTTAACTCTCCCATTCAGATGTGCAACCTACCCTGAAAGTTGCAAGTCCCTATCTCCTTTTGTTCGAGAGTTATCGAGGCAACGGTCACCCATACAGCTACTGAACTCACACAAGGCTGCTCGGATCTCCAACAATATAGATCCGATCGTGTTCAAACTTGGAACTTGGTAGTAGAGTTAGGCTCTGAAGACTCCCGAAAAATTTCAGTGGTGTCGGACGAATAGTTTCAGATATAAAGAATGTTTTTCATTGATTTTCAATGATTTTTTAAGAATTTTCTAGTGATACGATCCTCACAACATTTTGCAAGATTTTTCGTGTTGACATTCTACAACTAATAATGTTGGAATTGGATCGGTTTTGTATTTTTCGAGTTATTGAGGAAATAACTACCAAATTTCAGTATAACTCCAGAACCTTTTTGCTGATTATGCCTATCCTAGAAATTTCAAGTCGCTATCTTTTTCTGTTCTTAGGATATCGTGACGTAAATAATATTTTTTCAAAATTTCCTAGCGATACGATTCTCACAAAATTTCACAAACGTCCTTAGGTTTGTATTCTACAACTACTCACCAAGTTTCAATTCGATCTGATTGGTATTGGTTGAAAACAAAATTATTACTCGGAAACCAATGGGCCGATTATATGCCCATCATTAACGAACTTGTACGTCGTATTGGGATGCGCCACCTACCCTGATAATTTCAAGTCGCTATCTGTTTCCGTTCTCAAGTTATCGTGGCAACGGACGGCTGAAGAAAAAATCAAATATGACCTCGAATTTTTCATCAAGTAGTCGAACCCAATCGTTTGAGACCATTTTCGGCAAAAAATTCGAAAATTACAGATATTTGGGCAAAATGGTAACGCGATGTTCCCCACAACATACGTGCAAAAATAAGATAGCATTTGTCTTCCTCTCATAGCATTTACTATTGCGAAATTACTTGGACATATTTGAGAAGAAGCAGGGTATAATTTTATAAAACTAAGCATAAACGAAGCCTGCATTGACAACGCCACTGGCCGTTCGGGTATCTTCGGAACTTTTGACACTTTGGCAGCAAACTTCATGTTGGTCAAATCAAAATATGGTCATAAACCTACAATTTTATTCTGTTCATATTCAATAACATAATATATTTAATAATATAATTCTATTGAATTGTAATGAGTTTAGTTCATATTGTTGCAATTACAGTTCCAGATAGTAATGGTAAAGAAATTTCCAATTGAGATGAAGGTTCAATAAATTTCTGGAGAATCAGTGAGAGGAAAGATCTAGAAAATAGGATGGCGGATTTTAATCAGTATGATGATATAAAAGAAGAAAATATTGAAGAAATACGTATTTCCTTTGATACGTAAGTATCCTTAATTTATTCCATATCCATTTCAGGTGATATCCGCCAAATCATTTCAATACTAAATTATTTGGTTGTTGGTTCATTCCCGATATGATGTAGACCCTTTTGCGAAGTAGTAATTATAGCATACCTTATTTAGTAGATTACATTCACAATTAGAGGCTATTCCTAAGATATCATTGATTGGTTCCTTTCTGGGTTTTCTCTCCAAACACTGAAAAATATCTATAAAATAAAAAATTTATTATTTTGTGATTTGCTTCTGCGTAAGAAACACAAGATATTTGTCAGAAGCAATCAATCGAACAATGTTGCCTAACAAATAACAACAAAACAACATCAAGGAAGAAACAACTATATCGTAACTTTTCGGAGTCTATATCAGACACCTTCGTCAGACGATTAACGAAAATATCAAATTTATCAAATTATTTTGTTGATTGTTATTCTGAGATTCGAATCTCAGAATAACAATCAAACAAATGAATATACCTCCCACAGTATCCTTTAATGATTACTTATTCCTAATATAATTAAGAATCAACAAGTCCAGAGCGTTCCTGTCAATAGGGTCTTCATGATGATGATGGGGTTAAAGGTCCGTGTTTGAAGAAGAATGGTAGATATCTAAAAACTAGAATCTCAGAACACAAAAGAGATTCCTGAAATGTAATCAATCCTGTCAAACAAAAGGAGAACAATACAGCTCCGGCAGAACATGTTTTAGAAAAGATACACACTTTTAATTTCGAAGGTGCCAGAGTTTTGGGTAATCAGAGCGTTCTGAAAAAAGGCTTTTATTTTACTTGAGATGATATGCATTAAACAGCAACCAAAGGCTATCAACAAACGTGCTGATATTGAAAACCTAAATTCATGCTATTATAGCCTTATTGACAATATAGGAAAGTTACGAAGATGGTCGTAATGCTGAAGGTGATCACTTGATGAAGATCTATCATCTATCTAGTTGAAAACTAGAAAAGACCATCACTATAGCTCGTTCAGGCTGGGTGTGCAGCCTAAGTATACAAATGAGGTACTGAACACAGAATTTTGGTCGAAGGGTATAATTGTGAACCGGTTTTTAAACTTACAAAGGACAGTCCCTCTAGGAAGGGTAGAGTTACAAAGCTGAATAATCGTACAAAAGATGACAGCCAAAGCTCAAGGTCAAGGAATAGGCTACACGTTTATTATTAGAATGTGAGAGGGCTGCGAGGCAAGCTTGCCACTCTTACATGTAATGTTTCCGTAAACAGCTATGATGCTATCCTGCTGACTGAGACCAATCTATCTGATGACATTTTGGACGCTGAGCTGGGCTTGGATGACTACATCATCTTCAGGAAGGATAGATCGGCTGAAACCAGTAATAAGAAGACAATGGGTGGTTGCTTAATTGCAATCCGCAAATCCATTGCATGCACTCTTGTGCCAACTGCTCCTCGGTTGGAACAGGTTTTTGTGGGGATAGGATCGGGAAGGCCAGTGTATATTCTTGGCTGCATTTTTCTGCCGCCGCATTCTCCAACTGAATGGTGTGTTCTATCGGGCGAGACCGTTGACAAGCTAAAGGACTCATATCCCAGCACCAATATTTGTATTGCTGGAGACTTCAACCTTCCAAAGGCTACATGGATTAATACTATCGACTCTTTCTTGGCTGTCCCATGCCGGGATCAGGAGGTTTATGTGGCTCCACAAACCAGGGATGGGATTGCTGCCATCTCGGATTTATGTGCATACCATGGTCTCTTCCAGCTCAACTCTGTTCGTAATGGTGGTGATGTGATTCTGGACTTGGTATTTTCTGATGAAATGTTTGATGTTCGGGAATGTGATCCCCTTGTTAGGATTGATAGTCATCATCCACCCCTTTCATTTTGTGTTTCGATGGCGGGGAGGGAGCACATTTCGATCAGCCCTCAAGCAAACACTTTTTATTCAGATTTTAAATCGGCTGATTATGGACTTATTAGCGAGGCTTTGGGGTTGGTTGACTGGGACTCGACTCTGTGTAATCTTGATGTACATGAGATGGTAGAAAAGTTTTATGGAATTTTGAAAAATGTAGTTCAAACCTTTGTTCCTTTAAGAAAGGTAGCCAGTAGAAAATTTCCTATTTGGTTCTCACAAGAGCTCAAGAACTTAACCTTTGAGAAAAAAATTGCCCATAAGAATTACAAGACTAACCCAGACCACCATAGTTACACGATATTTTCAAGTTTGCGTTCTAGGTGTAAAGTGCTATCTAACCAAAGCTATAAGAACTATATACAGGACATTGAATCTGAGCTGGATGTCAGTCCGAGGCAATTTTGGAACTTCGTTAGGTCTAAGCGTAATTCATCTGCTATTCCTTCTGACCTCTATCTGGATGGTGAGCACAGTGGAATGGGTGTCGGAGCGGCCGATTTGTTTGCTGAGTATTTCGGCTCTGTATATTCTGTGGACCAACCTGAATACAACGGTGATCTATCTCTGAATGACATTAATATTGCTGATCACAGTTTGCTCATATCCGATATCTACACTGAACTGGCTGGCCTGGACGTGTCTAAGGGAGTTGGTCCGGACAACATTCATCCAGTTTTCTTGAAGAACTGTGCATTCGTTCTCTCTAGACCTCTTCATCGGATCTTTAATCAGTCTTTAAGAACTGGCTGCTTTCCTGACATTTGGAAGACAAGTTTTGTCGTTCCAATCCATAAGTCAGGAGACAAGTCTAATATAAAAAATTGGTTCAAGCCCTGTGGACAGGAGCTATTGGGCGCATGTTCATCTTCCTTGTGGCCCGTACTGACCAGTAAAGAAAAAAAGCAGTATCATGTTGAATACCTTAATATTATTGATTATTATATAATAATCGATGAAAATACTGAGAGAGACCCAGGAAATTTGACACATTTTGTTTTATATCTCCAGAAATTGAAATCGTATAGAGCCAAAATTTTGCACAATGTTGCAAAATACTACAATTGACGTTAGTACAAGTTTTTGTTGCAATCTGATGAATAGTTCACGAAAAAAACATTTTTTTTTCGAAAAAATTAAAAGAAATATTTTTTTAAAAATTACCAACATTTCGATCATAACAGAATTTTGCCAAAAGTTGCGCGTTTATATCCTCGAACTGACTACCAAGTTTCGATTCAACATCTTCTTTAGTTCCTGAAATATCAGGGAAATAACCTCAAAATTTTAAATGTCTATAACTCCTAAACCGTCCGGCCGATTTTGCCCGTTAACGAACTTAACCGTCGCATTTTGATCAGAAACCTACCCTGAAAGTTTGAAGTCGATAGGACCTTCGGTGCTCCTGTTATCGTGCCTACGGCCGGAAGGTCGGCCGGCCGGCCGGACGGCACCCAAAAATCTGACACCGGATTCGTGATCAGGGAGTCCGAATTAGTCTATTAGCCAATTTTCAGCTCGAAATTCGAAAATTACAGACATTTGGACGAAATGATACGACGATGTTCCCCTAGAACATGCGCCCAAAAACTATAGACCAATAAGTATTATGAGTGCAATCCCAAAAATGTTTGAAAGGCTGATATCAAGGTTTTTAATGTCGCTGCTAGCACCTTCGATAATTGGTGAACAATATGGTTTCTGTGCAGGTCGGAGTGCAGAACTGAATCTAATATCATATACAACATATATTGCAGAGGCATTGGAGACGGGACTGGAGGTGCACTCAGTATACACTGATTTCGCTAAGGCCTTTGATAAGGTGCCGCACAATATCATGATTGGTAAGCTGAGGGCATATGGAATTTCTGGTCCAATGCTTGAGTGGATTCAGAGTAACATGGTGGGCCGTATCCAGAGGGTCAAGGTTAATAACTTTATATCTCGTGAGATACTGGTAACCTCTGGAGTTCCGCAGGGATCGCATCTAGCGCCGCTGATTTTCAATCTCTACATTAATGATGTGGCATCTTGTTTCACTTCATGCCGCATACATTTATTTGCGGATGATCTGAAGGCATTTAAGATCATTTCAAGACCTGCTGACTGTCTGGATCTCCAGCGAGACCTTGATAGATTTGTGGGGTGGTGCGAGTCTGGGGGGATGGAACTGAATGCATCTAAGTGCGGACTCATGATTTTCTCCCGAAAACGAGTGAAAACCTGTTATAATTATGTCATTAAGGACGAGATTCTTGTAACATGCGAGACAATAAAGGACCTCGGTATCGTACTTGTCCCTGAGCTGTCCTATGCTGAGCACATCAACTCAATTGTAAACAAAGCTTTTAGAATGCTCGGGTTCTTAAAGAGGAATACTCATGATTTTCATTCCATCCGTACGCTTAGAATTCTTTTTTGTAGTCTGGTTAGATCTCATCTCGAGTATGCATCCTCTGTGTGGAGTCCATATTATGAGGTGCATTCTGCAAGAATCGAGAGAGTACAGAGGAAGTTTCTTCGTCATATTAATTTTAAATTCTTCAATAATGAGCGCACCTATCTGGACCTTTATCGCGATGTAGGTCTACTTCCATTGGAGACCCGCAGGGTTCACCATGATCTACATTGCCTTTTTAAAATTTTCAACTCAATAGTCGATTGTCCTCAGCTAACTAGTAGAGTGACTCTGAGTGTTCCTCAGGTCAGAACTCGTAGCCTTCAGCCTTTTCATGTACCATTTTGTCGTACAAACTATAGTAAAGGTACATTTTTCCCTAGAACCATGTCGTTGGCCAACAAATTTCCTGAATTGGATTTCTTTTGCACAGAAAAAAGGTTCCTCGGCCAGTTGCCTCGGGTTGTTTCGGTTTGTTATCCGTAAGAGTCTTGTTGTCTGTGTTAAGGTTTTAAGTATTTATTTATGTAAAATATTTTATTGGAGACTTTGTCTCTGTATTGTAAGAAAAATGGACCTTTTGTCCGTCAATAAATATTATTATTATTAAATATTATTATTATCGTGAATTTCCCTTATTGCATGGTCTCGTGGAGCCCAGAGGTTGCGGACATGTGTACGACTGTTGTTTTCATTATTTATTCGCTTATTCACTCCAGTCGATATCGAGAATTGTAGGTGTTTTAATGGTGAACTGTTGTGCTGTTCTCTTTGCTACGTGTATATCTATATATTGTGACACGGAAAACTAGTCAATGATGTGAGTGTTTGCTTTTCTTGATGGTCATTTTAATTTTTTTTTTAATGTAGGTGCTCATTTTTGACCCTCCCGTTTGGAGGTTTGGGGATGTGGAGGAATATTTAACAGTTGTTCTATTGTGAGTTTCAACTATTTGTCCCTTTTTTTTTCTGTTTATATTTCCAGCCTCTTTAGAGATTTATCGAAAAATTTGAATTGTTTTGTGTTTTCTTTTTGTGTTGAATAAAAATTTCTGTCATGTTTTTTTAATTTAATTTGGTCGATTTTAGCTTGAACATTGTGCTGTTGAATTTCAGAGCCCTGAGGATGGCCTAAGGAAAGATTGAAAGGGTCGGCATTTCATTAATGTAGTTTTCTTCAAACACGGACCTTTAATCCCTTCAACATAATTAATATACTTATGCATATATTTCATAAGTCAAATAAACCCCAGGGGTTTTCATTGATTTGCCGAGAAGCAAGAGCAGACGTGTTTCTGGCTTCTTGGTCTTCATCAGTACTGTAGCTTCCCAACAAATTCAACTAAACTGAACCGTGTGGGACTTGTTTCTTGATTAAAATCGAGCGAAAGGTGGCATATGATTTCAGGCTTAAAATTTGGTGGGGAAGGCTGAATTCCTTGTTCTGTCTCATAGGTGGCGTGGGCGATTATGTATTATCGACCAAGCCGGCTGTGAGAGGCTTAACAGGGTTCAGTTTAGTACTGATGAAGGCCAAGAAGCCAGAAACGCGTCTGCTCTTGCATTTCGGCAAATTAATCCCCTGTAGACTACTGGCCCATGCTGAAAAAATTATGGGTCATTTGAACCATCAGGTGACCTATCTAGAACGAAATAAGAGCATAAAATAATAAGATTCAGCACTATGCCGTCACTTGTAAGCTGTCCAACTGAGTGCAGGTGAGAGTTCGAAAGTACAGGTAGAGTGAGTACATTTTGGTCACATATTTTTGTACGGCATTCTTACCACCGATAGATCCATGAAAAATAATAAGAAAACGCGCAGTGCCGTACAAAAATGGTGGTCCACAAAGTCGAATTTTTTTTTTATTTTCTGACAATTACCAGGGTAAATTTGGTCATTTGATCTTGTACGGCATCTGTGTAATACTATTTCAATACTGCTTCTAATCCATTATTCCGCAACGCCGTACAAAAATCGTGCGACAAGTGGAAAAAATCAAGGGTTGTAATCCCCTCTCTTTCCGTGGTCCAGGGGGTGATTTGAAAGAGTACGGCTTCGGTTCCAAAACATTATCTAGCACTCAAAAGTACTATTAAAAATAATGCCGTCAAAAAATGATTGTTCATTTGAATGTAAATCAATAATTACCTTAATTGCATCGTATCCTTGATTTTTAGAGCTGTAATAGTACATTGTTTACCGGGTAGGAAAAGCTTAACATTCCTGGACGACTGTGAGGATTGCTAAGTCGAGGCGCAAGCCGAGACTTAGCAACACAGAGTCCAGGAATGTGGCTTTTCCTACGAGGTAAACATAGTCATTTGATCCTGTACCGGAACTTTTTTTTAACATGATATTGTAAAATACAATAGTTATATAGTATTGCCGTTCAAAAAAAACCGTTCTAAAAAAAATTATAGAGGAATACAAAAACTGAAATTTTGCGAATTATTGTAAAAGTTTAAATATCATAGATTAATGAAATATAGCAGTTTTCTACATTTTATCCCTTGTTTTAAATAGTATTAACGTATTTAAATTAGGAAAAAATGATGCCGTACATTTTTATGCACACCATATCTTTTAGGCTGATGAAAGTGACGCTACAATTTTGAGGGTACTTTATGGCCATCTGATACAGTACGGTATCAACATAATTTTGAAGAGAACAATTGATAATATGATAAAATCACTATGACGTCTAACTGAACTGAAACGGTGTGTATATTATGTCCAAGAATTGAAACTGTCAATCCCAGTATCAACAGTTTTGTATACTTTTTGGTTCAATATATACTTCAAACCTTATTGATACATACATATAATTGATTTGTTTCATTGTAATGATGTGAATAAATAAAACAATCATGTTTAGGAAAAATTCGAAATATTTAATGATAATAATAAAAAAAAAAAATTCATAAATTTAATGATGATAATAAGAAATATGGTTTCCCTACATTCCCTACAAAGGCTAAAGGTCGTAACAGAACGTCGCTCCAAAAATGTGCGAGTACTTATGATACTGAAATAAGCAGAATTATTTTTGAAAATTTAAAAATAAAATTGCACATCTACATAATTCAAGTTTAAACCGATAGTAAACAAACCCATATATGACATAGTTTCTTACTAGGAACCTAGAATCACGAAAAGACTGAAAATTTGTACAAATAAACTATCTAAATGCCGTATAAAATAAATTTCACCTTACATTTCGTTATATAGATTTTTTCTTTTTGATTTTTTCTATTTAATTTTTTTTTCCCTTTGAACCAACGAAAATGTACGGCATATGAAAAAATATTCTCTATGCATAAAATACTTTCAAAATAAATTTATTTCATGTTGTGTCAAATCAACTGCTGGACTACGGAAAGAGAGGGGGTTACAACCCTCGATTTAATTTGTCAGAAAATACAAAAAAAATTCGACTTTGTGGACCACCATTTTTGTACGGCACTGCGCGTTTTCTTATTATTTTTCATGGATCTATCGGTGGTAAGAATGCCGTACAAAAATATGTGACCAAAATGTACTCACTCTACCTGTACTTTCGAATTCTCACCTGCACTCAGTTGGACAGCTTACAAGTGACGGCATAGTGCTGAATCTTATTATTTTATGCTCTTATATCGTTCTAGATAGGTCACCTGGTGGTTCAAATGACCCATAATTTTTTCAGCATGGGCCAGTAGTCTACTGGGGTTTATTTGACTTGTGAAATATATGCATAAGTATATTAATTATACGAAGCCATTATGAAGACCCTATTGGCAGGAACGCTCTGGACTTGTTTATTTATTAACAACGGTATCGCCATTTTTCATTATTATATTCAACTAATATCTCAATCATTCATTATTGTCTGTCTTGAAGTATTGAAGTAAACCTTAGTTGAAAATTTAATTTGTAGATCAGTAAACCCTGCAAGTTTTACAATAACTTATGATTTCCCGCTCAAAATGTACCTGTTATCTCCATTTGTGCCCAGCATTTTCTGCATCATTTTCTCCAGATTAGGATCCTACTGATCATAGATCATATCACACAATCTGATTTTCATATAAGTCGATAAGTTGTCAACCATTTGCATTTGTTGATTTTTAGGAATTATTATTAATCAAGCTTTCTGTTTTACAAAATAGAAATTAGGATACCGCAAAAGGTGTAACTAAGGAAAATTGACCATTGACCTCGATTGAGTCTTCTTTCGTTATTGGAGCTCTCAAGAATACCTTCATTCTTTCAGTTCCCTGCAAGTGGAAATATTTTCACACAGCACAAACACAAATTCTTTCCTTAGCAAGGCTAAAACATTGAATTGTTTATAACTAATTATTAATTCTTTTTCAAAAGAGTTGGTGATCGAAGTTCACTCTCTAAAATCCAGATGTTCTGTTCTCCTTCCCACATGGTCACCTTAGAATTTTAGAGGAAGGGGAAAGGGGAGCGGTCACCCATCCAGGTACTGAACCCGAGGCTGCTTAGCTCCAGAAAACAACTAATATTCCCAATATTTCAAAGAATATGCATTGGACTGTAAAAACAAGCGTCCAAAACAAACTGGTCCACTTTTTGGCCGAGAATGGTCTCAAACGATTAGTTTCCACTCCAATACATACATTTACTATTGGGTTGAACATAAACAGTGCTGTGTCTCTAGTGGCGTAAGGACCCATTAAACTACATCCATTCACTGATGGTTTGAAAATAAACCGTGCTGTGTCTGTGGTGGCGTCAGGTCTCATTCGAATACATACATTCTCGGTTGGGTCGAACATGAACAGTGCTTTGTTTGTGGCAGCGTAAGGACACAAATCAGTTTAATCGCACAATTGTGCCATGAGATAATAAACACCTGTAAAGCAGTGGTTCATTTTCAATAATTTATTCCTAGAATTATTCCTATGATACAAATCAGTTGAATGGTACAGTTGTGCCACGAGGAACTATGAATTGACATTTTATAAAAAAACGCCCTGTTAGCCGTAATTTACCTACGTCCTATGAAGACGGAGATTTAGCCTAGACTGTTCAGGCAGTACAGGACTATGATGAATGCCAGAACTTGAAGGAATCTTATTACTGAACTCTGATACCTTGTTTTCAAATTTCTAATTTCAGAAAAATATAATCATATTACATATTATTCGATCAAGTTTAAATCGTGAATTTGGCAGTAAAATAAGGTACATATCCTATTCACACTAGGTAATGAACGAATGTTATTACTGACTTATCACTTGTCAAATTTGACTTCGGCTGATCTATGTACATGATTCATTAAAGTGTCTCCAGGCACGTCAAAAATCAAAAACTGTTGACAATTACGTTGGTCGAGTGTAAAAAAAAAATGGACCAGTACATCTCGATCTTAGTAATATTTCGATATTTCGGCTATAGCTTCACCAATATAGATCCGTTCAAGTTCAAATCTAGATTTTTACTGTAAGATAAGGTTTTGGAGGCTCTCGCAGAATTTCAACGATATCTGACGAATAGTTTCTAAGATACAGAATTATTTTTAATATTTTTGGCGCTCTAGTTCCTCGGAACTGAGTGCTTATCAATTTGCCCAAATGTCTGTAATTTTGGAATATTTCGATGAAAATGGTCTTAAACGATTTGGTTCGACTCACTGATCAAGAATCCGTGGTCGGAATTCATTCTGTCCGGCCGGCCGTCCGTAAGCACGATAACTCTCGAACGGAATGAGCTAGAGAGTTGAAATTTTCAGAGTAGGTTTGGGGGATGAATATCTCGGCTAAGATCGTTATTGGGCAAAATCGGACAGATGGTTTCGGAGTAACAAAAAAAAAATTTTTTTTTACGAAACAAATTCCAAATCAAATTTTTTTTAATAAGCAGTTTTATCATAAGAATCCATTCATATCATTTTCAACTCTAACAAGCTAATACTTTCGGAGATATGATTTTTTTAAATTTCAATATAAATCGTATTTCACAGATTGATATAATTATTATTCTATGTATGAATTCTCATAATGTCAACTTGACAGAAGGGAATATTGTAACTTCAAAAATATTGGTGTTGAAATACTCGTATTTTAGCGATGCAACGGGGACCTCACCCGAAAATATTACGTAAATATTGAAAGCATAATTCTGTAGTTTGGTGAACGTAGATCAGGAAATTTTTGATCGATTACAAGGTAATTTATTGTTACTTATCTAATAAACTATTATTTGAATTGAATTTCCTTTATGATGCAGTGATATCATATGAATACATTGATATAATTCCCAACTCTGAGAAACCAATACCAGATATAATTTGTCTGTTTGAACTAGAGCGCCAGAAAGCTCCTGTCCACAGGGCTTGAACCCATTTTTTTTTTCAGTTTTCTGTCGTTATTTTTCAACTATATACCGCGCTTTAATTCGATCAGATCCGTATTTTTTGAGGTATTGGGTAAACAAAATTTCAGATGGCTATAACTCTGAAACCACTTGGTGGATTTTGCCCATTAACGAGCTTAGCCGGTGTAGCTGGACTACAAACCTACTCTGAAAATATGAACTGTCTAACTCATTGCATTCGAGCGTAATTGTGCTGACGGCCGTACAGAATCAATTTTGACCTTGGATTCTTCATCATTGAGTCGAAACCAATTGTTTCAGACCATTATCGGCCAAACATTCGATAATTATAGACATTTAGACGAATTGATGAAGAATTCGAGGCCGAATTTACCATGGTAAATTCGATCAAGAGTGTCCAATACAGGATAATAGACAATAGAATTCGCCATGGTAAATTCGATTAAGAGTGTCCAATACAGGAGAATGGACAAGGGAACATACGCGCAAAAGCTTCACGTCAGTGTTTGAACCAATTTTTTTTCAATGATTTTTAAAAATTTTCTTGTGCTACGATCCTCACGAAATTTAGCAAGAATTTTCGCGTTGGCATTCTACAACTAATAGCCATATTTGAATTGGATCGGATTGGTATTTTTTGAGTTATTGAGGAAATAACAACCAAATTTCAGATTGATGTAACTCCAAAACCATTTGGCCGATTATGCTGGTTAACGAACTTAAATGTCGTATTGAGATGCGCAATCTACCCTGAAAACTGCAAGTCGCTATTTCTTTCCGTTTTCAAGGAATCATGAAATACATAATATTTTTTCGTAATTTTTTTAAAATCTTCTAGTGGTACGGTCCTCAAAAAATTTTACACACGTCTTCATGTTGATATTCTACAACTATTTACCAAGCTTCAATTCGATCGAGTTCATATTTTTTGAGTTATCGAGGAAATAATATAACAGATGGGTGTAACTCCGAAACCGTTGGGCCGATTATGGCCAACAGCGAACTTACCTCTCCCATTCAGTTCCCTTCGTTCGAGAGTTGTCGAGGCAACGTTCACCCATCCAGCTACTGAACTCGCACAAGGCTGCTCGGATCTCCAATAATATAGATCCGACCATGTTCAAACTTGGAACTTGATAGTAGAGTTAGTTTCTGAAGGCTCTCGCAAAATTTCAGCCATATCGGACGAATAGCTTCTGATATATAGAATTCTTTTTTCAATAATTTTCTATGATTTTTAAAAAAATACGATCCTCACGAAATTTTGCAAGAATTCTCGAGTTGCCGTTCCAGAACTAATAACCATGTTTGAATTGGATCGGTTTTGTATTTTTCGAGTTATTGAGGAAATAACAACCAAATTTCAGAGGGTTTTAACTCCAAAACCGTTTTGCCGATTATGCCTATAAACAAACTCAAATGGCGCATTCAGATTTTCAACCTAACCTGAAAATTTCAATTCGCTATCTCTTTCCCTTCTTAAGTTATCGTGACGTAAATAATATTTTTGGCGCTCTTGTTCCTCGGAACAGAGTGCTTATCAATTTGCCCAAATGTCTGTGATTTTCGAATTTTTGGCTGAAAATGGTCTTAAACGATTTGGTTCGACTCACTGATCAAGAATCCGTGGTCGGAATCGATTCTGTCCGGCCGGCCGTCCGTCCGTCCGTTAACACGATGACTCTCGAACGGAATGAGCTAGACAGTTGAAATTTTCAGAGTAGGTTTGAGGGATAAATATCTCGGTTAGGTTCGTTACTGGGCAAAATCGGTCTGATAGTTTCGGAGTAACGAAACAAAAAATTTTTTTTAACAATACTACTTTTGAATTCGTATATTTTTAAGATACAGTTTCATCATAAGAATCCATTGTTATCATTTTCAACTCTAACAAGCTAATACTTTCGGAGATATGATGTTTCAATAATACATCGTAAGTTCAATGTATTCACAGAATGTGAACACAGAATCTGTCTGTGTGACTATTCATAAATATCATCTTTTCTAGCTATTAGAGATTGTCAATTCGTATATTTTCTCTCGGAAAGCAAGCAGTATTCGATTCTTGAATTTGTGAATATATTCAAGACTGTTTTGATGTAGTTTATGGAGGCAATAGGAAAGAAGAACCTAATGGAATCATCAAAAGAAATTACCGTTCGTTGACCACTGAGGTTAATATTACCTTTTACTTCCTTAAGTAGTGAGACATGTTCGTATATACAGTATTTTCATAATGTTGCTAGCAAAAAAATACTGGAATATGGATCTACATATGTGTATCAATCATTTTTTCTTGAGTTAAGGTTCATAATACAGAAAAGATTGTGTTAGTGGTATGAACTATTCAATTTCAAATTATGAAAAAAGGATAGTATTTTATTAATATATTTTGTACTACCTATTCAAATAATTTGTTGGTAATCCACTACCTACTCAAATATCAGGAATAAATGGATAATCTGCTATGATTGTCTCCAGCCTTGCTCTAGACATTTCGATGATACTTTCCTTAGGTATTTCGAGTTGTGAAAACTATGCACCGAGTGTGAGTTGCAACAACCCATTCCACGAGGTTGAATCATTGCAGATTGCTCCATTAAACTTGATAAATAAATTTAATGACAATTTTCAAAGCATTGAAGCATTGTAGATTGTTTTTTTTCAAAGATAATTTTTGAAGCATTTTTCTGAAACGACACTTTCTTTAAATTTAATTTCTTTCATGATGCCGTTCTATCATAGGAATCCATTGATATAATTCCCAACTCTGAGAAACCAATACTTTCGGAGATATAATTTGTCTGTTTGAACAAGAGCGGCAAAAAGCTCCTGTCCACAGTGCTTGAACCAATTTTTTTATATATTTTTTTTAATTTTCTAGTGATACGATTTACACAAAATTTCACAAACGTCCTTAGGTTTATATTCTACAACTACTCACCAAGTTTCAATTTGATCGGATTAGTATTGGTTGTAGACATCGTATTGGGATGCGCCACCTACCCTGAAAATTCCAAGTCGCTATCTCTTTCCGTTCTCAAGTAATCGTGGCAACGGACGGCCGGCCGGCTGGACAGAATCAAATTTTACCTCGAATAGTTGATCAGGGAGTCGAACCCAATCGTTTGAGACCATTTTCGGCGAAAAATTCGAAAATAAAAGACAAAAATATTTTTATTTATCTCACGATAACTTGAGAACGGGACGAGAGGAGTTGCGCATTCGAATGCGACATTAGAGTTTGTTAATAGCCATAATCGGACAAACGGTTTAGAAGTTCTACCTATCTGAAATTTTGTTATTTCCTCAATAACTCAAAAAATACTAATCCTATCCAATTCAAACATGCTAATTAGTTGTAGAATAAGGACGCGCAAATATTTGATAAATTTCGTGAGGATCTTATCATTAGAAAATTTTTAAAAATTTACTGAAAAAAGTCTATATCTCAGAAAAAATCCCTTCGATATTGCTGAAATTTTGCGAGAGCCTTCAAAACTTAATTTTACAGCGAAGTTCCAAATTTGAACACGATCGGATTCGTACTGTTGGAGATGAGAGTAGCCTTGGGTGATTTCAGTAGCTGGATGAGTGACCGTTGCCACGATAGACGCTGACGCGCAGTGGTCGGAGGAGTTAATGAGTACCAGATTTATTCGATATATGCATTTAAATTTATATCTTATTTACAATGCTAAATTGCTTATGATTACAATCACAATAGAAAATAATGCTACCCGATCTTTGCAGAGCATATTTTTGAAATTTTGAGGAATTAAAAAAAAACTGACTTCATGTTGATCAATTCGAATTAAATTATGTATTAATGAAAAAATTCCCCAAAGAGCACTGAATTCACGTCAGTGCTTTTTTTGGCGCTCTTGTTCCTTGGAACAGAGTGCTTATCAACTTGCCCAAATGTCTGTAATTTTCGAATTTTTTGATGAAAATGGTCTTGAACGATTTGGTTCGACTCACTGATCAAAAATCCGTGGTCAAAATCGATTCTGTCCGGCCGTTCCAGTCGGCCCTCCGTTACCACGATAACTCTCGAACGGAATGAGCTAGGCAGTTGAAATTTTCAGAGCAGGTTTAGGGGATAAATATCTCGGTTAAGTTCCTTATTGGGCAGAATCGGTCTGATGGTTTCGGAGCAATGGAAATAAAAAAAAAATTTAATTACAAATTTCGAAATCATTTTTTTTTAAGAGGCAGTTTTATCATAAGAATCCATCGATATCATTTTCAACTCATAAACTCATGAAACTTTCATAAATGTCATAAATGTCTGATGACATATTGAATAATTTATGTATAAATATTGAGGATGATGTTTCAGAAGATTTAGAATTGGATCATTTTAACGATGTAGTTTATGAAGGCAATAACATAATGGAATCATCAAAAGAAATTACTGTTCGTTGACCACTGAGGTTAATATTACCTTTTACTTCCTTAAGTTGTGAGACATGTTCCTATATATAGTATTTTCTTAATGTTTGCTAGCAAAAAAAATGCTGAAATATGGATCGCCATTTGTGTATCAAACATTTTTTCTTGAGTTAAGGCCTATAATACAGAAACGAATGTGTAAGTGGTATGAACTATTAAATTTTAAATTGTGAAAAAGAGGATAGTATTTTATTAATATATTTTGAACTATTAAAATAATTTGTTCGTCAGCCTCTACCTACTCAAATATCAGGAATAAATGGACAATCTGTTATGATTCTCTCCAGCCTTGCTCTAGACATTTCGATTATGTTTTCCTTAGGTATTTCGAGTTGTGAAAACTATGCACCGAGTGTAAGTTGCAACAACCCATTCCACGAGGTTGAATCATTGCAGATTGCTCATTTAATCTTGACAAATAAATTTAAGGAACATTTTTGAAGCATTGCAGATTGCTTTTTTTTAAATGATAAATTTATAAGCATTTTTTTGTAAACGACACTCTTTTTGAATCGAATTTCTTTCATGATGCAGTTCTATCATAAGAATCCATTGATATAATTCCCAACTCTGAGAAACCAATGCTTTCAGAGATATAATTTGTCTGTTTGAACAAGAGCGCCAGAAAGCTCCTGTCCACAGGGCTTTCCCACTTTTTCTTATTACTAAGGGAAAGAAAATACTTGGCCTAAGTTTCATGATATAATACTGTACTATGTTGTTGTCATATATGTTTTGGGTTTTGTCCCATTTTTGAATAGGGAAATACATTTTACATGTGCAGAAAAACTGAGACGCTTATGGAATTCATATTTCCATTCATTGTATCATTTCCTTAAATAATAAAGACCATTTCAATATGTGTGAGAATAGAACGAATTTCGAGATCGTTAGTTTTATAGAAATTTGTTTCGCTGCACTCTATTTCTGATCCTCCAATGATGGTTTGCTAGTTTATATATTTCTCCAATTGAATACAATTTTATATAACAATTCGCAGAGAATATCCTCATTTCCATCTAAAAGTGCTTAGTGCTCGAAAAATCGAATTATGTGCTTAGTAATCGCAACCCTTTTGTGAAAACGTGGTGCTTTGTGCTCGAGGCTCGGGATCATTTTTATTGAGTGCTTAGGGCTCGAAGCACTTTTCTTGATCGCTCGGTACAGCTTTCCTGGAGTTATACCCATCTGGAATATTAGTTTCTCGATACCTCAAAAAACACAAATCAGATGAAATTAACTTTTTTGGTAACTAGTTGTGGAATACCGAGGTGAAGACGAATGTAAAATTTTGTGAGGATCATATTACCAGAAAATAAAAAAAAAATTAAAAAATATGATGTATCTCACTATAACGGAAAGATATATCATTACATATCTAAAAAATTTAAATTCAGATAGAGTACATTTTTGTCAGGATTAAAAATTATGTGATCATAGACGATACTCTTATTACTCAAGTTATTAAAATGGAAGTGGATTCATATCGTAAAAAAAAAAAAAAGCACTGACGTGAAGTCAGTACTCTTTGGCGCGCGTATTCACGGTGGCTAATTTGAATTGAATGATTCAAAAATTAACAGTGCTGTATCTAAGCTGCCATCAGGATAGAGTAAAAAAGTTGGAAAAGAACACAAGTGACTCTCCTTAGTCGCACAAGCTCCTAGAAGATTTGGGAGGGTCAGTATAATCCTAATCATGTTTATAGCACGCGCGCCAAAGCAGATTGACTTTTTACACTTTTTCTTTCATTGTTAAGTCAATCTGCTTTTGCGCGCGTGCTATAAACATGATTAGGATTATACTGACCCTCCCAAATCTTCTAGGAGCTTGTGCGACTAAGGAGAGTCACTTGTGTTCTTTTCCAACTTTGTTACTCTATCCTGATGGCAGCTTAGATACAGCACTGTTAATTTTTGAATCATTCAATTCAAATTAGCCACCGTGAACACGCGCGCCAAAGAGTACTGACTTCACGTCAGTGCTTTTTTTTTTTTTTTCAAGTTCCTTTAACAAATATAGCTATCAATACAGTTTGGCTGTTAGTTTTACCGTAGATCAGAAAAAAATTCGGTTGTGGGTCCTTCGTTAGGGACGAAATTGCATCTTCTCCAAATCCGAACGCATTTTAATATAGATCTACCGAATATAGTTATTTATAAATTCGCCTCAGGGCCACCATACAGACCATTCAAATCGGAAACAACGCTATTTCCCCCCAACTGACTTGTGTCCGTGCACTGAATTGACATGAATATTCTTTTAAAACCTCACAATATCGGCTCATTACTCCCAACATAACCCAAACAACCCAAAACCATTCACTTCTCGTCTGCGCAAGCGCAGTATACTCGTGGCTGCAAGTCCTCCCAAAATTACACACCTCACAAAAAACTCCGATTCTCCAAAACTAGTGGTTCAGGAGATATCGCTTCTTGAATCCACGCATGCGCAGACCCTCACCAGGGGATTCTATAGCGGAAAAGCACCCGCCACCCCAAAACCCCAATCCTCTCTGACGAAAGCACCACCAGTTAAATCACTGATGGTCTGCTCATGCGCATAACGAAAAATGCCCGTAAGGGGTTACATCCATTTCGAAATTAGCCCCAGGGCCACGGTACGGACACTTTAACTCTGAAACAACGCTACAGCCCCCAAACTGACTTGTCCTTGCACTGAATTGCTATGAATATTCTTTTAAAACCTCATAATATCGTCTCAGCACTCCCAACATAACCCATCCAACCCAAAAATAGTCACTTCTCTTCTGCGCATGCGCAATCTACTAGCGGCTAAAAGTCCTCTCAAAATAACACACCTTACAAAAAACTCCGATTCTCCAACACTAGTGGTTCAGGAGATATCACATCTTTAATCCACGCATGCGCAGACCCTCAACAGGGGATTCTATAGAGGAATAGCATCCGCCACCCCAAAACCCTAATCCTCTCTTACGAAAACACCACCAGTTAAATTACTGATGGTCTGCTCATGCGCATAACGAAAAATGCCTGTAAGGGGTAACATCAATTTCAAAATTAGCCCCAGGGCCACGGTACGGACACTTTAACTCGGAAACAACGCTACATCCCCCAAACTGACTTGTCCTTGCACTGAATTGCTATGAATATTCTTTTAAAACCTCATAATATCGACTCAGCACTCCCAACATAACCCATCCAACCCAAAAACAGTCACTTCTCTTCTGCGCATGCGCAATCTACTCGCGGCTAAAAGTCCTCTCAAAATAACACACCTTACAAAAAACTCCGATTCTCCAACACTAGTGGTTCAGGAGATATCACATCTTTAATCCACGCATGCGCAGACCCTCAACGAGGGATTCTATAGAGGAATAGCATCCGCCACCCCAAAACCCTAATCCTCCCTGATGAAAACACCACCAGTTAAATCACTGATGGTCTGCTCATGCGCATAACGAAAAATGCCTGTAAGGGGTAACATCAATTTCAAAATTAGCCCCAGGGCCACGGTACGGACACTTTAACTCGGAAACAACGCTACATCCCCCAAACTGACTTGTCCTTGCACTGAATTGCTATGAATATTCTTTCAAAACCTCATAATATCGACTCAGCACTCCCAACATAACCCATCCAACCCAAAAATAGTCACTTCTCTTCTGCGCATGCGCAATCTACTGGCGGCTAAAAGTTCTCTCAAAATAACACACCTTACAAAAAACTCCGATTCTCCAACATTAGTGGTTCGGAAGATATCGCATCTTTAATCTACGCATGCGCAGACCCTCATCAGGGATCTGAATTCTATGGAGGAATAGGATCCGCGACCCCAAAACCCCAATCCTCTCTGACGAAAACTACAGCAGTTAAAGGACTTCTCATCTGCGCATGCGCAATACGGAAAATGCCCGGAAAGGGCAGCATGAACCTCAAAAACATATGTTTCGGCATTAAAAGCAAAGTATTCCGCAAAATAGTAGTAATTTTTGCGCGCGTGTTCCGCAAGGAACAGCGTGCTATCATTTCGTCACAATGTCTGTATTTTTCGAATTTTTTTTCGAAAATGGTCTCAAACGATTGGGTTCGATTCCCTGATGAAGAATTCGAGTTCAAATTCAATTCTGTCCGTCCGGTCCAGCCGTTAGCACGATAACTCTCGAACGGAACGACTTAGAGCGTTGAAATTTGCAGGGTAGTTTTGTAGCGTAAATATCTCGGACAAGTTCGTTAACGGGCGAAATCGACCGAGCGGTTTCGGAGTGAAGGCCGTTTTTAGTAAAAACGTTTTTTATGAATATTTCCGGAACCGATCACTCGATCTTTTTGAAATTTGGCATCAGATTGTAGAATCGTGACCTTTATATGCCTGCGTAGTTTTGTGTTGAACGGACGGCCCTAAAGTGGCAAAAAAAATGTTTGAAAATTTGAAAATTTTGTTTTCACGATAAGTCGAAAAATACTGATCTGATTAAATTGAAACTCAGTAGTTAGATGCAAAAGACCAAAGCAAACACTTTTGCAAAATTTCGTGGAGATCACGTGACATGAAAAAAATAAAAAAATTACTACTATTTTGCGGAATACTTTGCTTTTAATGCCGAAACATATGTTTTTGAGGTTCATGCTGCCCTTTCCGGGCATTTTTCGTATTGCGCATGCGCAGATTAGAAGTCCTTTAACTGCTGTAGTTTTCGTCAGAGAGGATTGGGGTTTTGGGGTGGCGGATGCTATTCCTCCATAGTATTCAGATCCCTGATGAGGGTCTGCGCATGCGTAGATTAAAGATGCGATATCTTCCGAACCACTAGTGTTGGAGAATCGGAGTTTTTTGTAAGGTGTGTTATATAGAGAGGACTTTAAGCCGCCAGTAGATTGCGCATGCGCAGAAGAGAAGTGACTGTTTTTGGGTTGGATGGGTTATGTTGGGAGTGCTGAGTCGATATTATGAGGTTTTAAAAGAATATTCATAGCAATTCAGTGCAAGGACAAGTCAGTTTGGGGGATGTAGCGTTGTTTCCGAGTTAAAGTGTCCGTACCGTGGCCCTGGGGCTAATTTTGAAATTGATATTACCCCTACAGGCATTTTTCGTTATGCGCATGAGCAGACCATCAGTGATTTAACTGGTGGTGTTTTAGTTAGAGAGGATTAGGGTTTTGGAGTGGCGGATGCTATTCCTCTATATAATCCCCTGTTGAGGGTCTGCGCATGCGTGGATTAAAGATGTGATATCTCCTGAACCACTAGTGTTGGAGAATCGGAGTTTTTTGTAAGGTGTGTTATTTTGAGAGGACTTTTAGCCGCGAGTAGATTGCGCATGCGCAGAAGATAAGTGACTGTTTTTGGGTTGGATGGGTTATGTTGGGAGTGCTGAGTCGATATTATGAGGTTTTAAAAGAATATTCATAGCAATTCAGGGCAAGGACAAGTCAGTTTGGGGGATGTAGCGCTGTTTCAGAGTTAAAGTGTCCGTACCGTGGCCCTGGGGCTAATTTCGAAATTGATGTAACCCCTTACGGGCATTTTTCGTTATGCGCATGAGCAGACCATCAGTGATTTAACTGCTGGTGCTTTCGTCAGAGAGCATTGGGGTTTTGGGGTGGCGGATGCTATTCCGCTATAGAATCCCCTGGTGAGGGTCTGCGCAAGCGTGGATTCAAGAAGCGATATCTCCTGAACCACTAGTGTTGGAGAATCGGAGTTTTTTGTGAGGTGTGTAATTTTGGGAGGACTTGCAGCTACGAGTATACTGCGCTTGCGCAGACGAGAAGTGAGTGGTTTTGGGTTGTTTGGGTTATGTTGGGAGTAATGAGCCGATATTGTGAGGTTTTAAAAGAATATTCATGTCAATTCAGTGCACGGATACAAGTCAGTTTGCTACACAACCGCATTTTTTCCGCTCTACGGTAAAGCTAACAGCCAAACTGTATTGATAGCTATATTTGTTAAAGGAACTTGAAAAAAAAAAAAAGCACTGACGTGAAGTCAGTACTCTTTGGCGCGCGTGTTCACGGTGGCTAATTTGAATTGAATGATGAGTACTTCAAGCTCAGTGGATAGAGCGAGCCGAAGATCTACCCAAAGGATAGTGGACACCATTCACTGTCGGTTCAAAAATTAACAGTGCTGTATCTAAGCTGCCATCAGGATAGAGTAACAAAGTTGGAAAAGAACACAAGTGACTCTCCTTAGTCGCACAAGCTCCTAGAAGATTTGGGAGGCTCAGTATAATCCTAATCATGTTTATAGCACGCGCGCAAAAGCAGATTGACTTAACAATGAAAGAAAAAGTGTAAAAAGTCAATCTGCTTTGGCGCGCGTGCTATAAACATGATTAGGATTATACTGAGCCTCCCAAATCTTCTAGGAGCTTGTGCGACTAAGGAGAGTCACTTGTGTTCTTTTCCAACTTTGTTACTCTATCCTGATGGCAGCTTAGATACAGCACTGTTAATTTTTGAACCGACAGTGAATGGTGTCCACTATCCTTTGGGTAGATCTTCGGCTCGCTTTATCCACTGAGCTTGAAGTACTCATCATTCAATTCAAATTAGCCACCGTGAACACGCGCGCCAAAGAGTACTGACTTCACGTCAGTGCTTTTTTTTTTTTTTTTTTTTTTTCATGTCACGTGATCTTCACGAAATTTTGCAAAAGTGTTTGCTTTGGTCTTTTGCATCTAACTACTGAGTTTCAATTTAATCAGATCAGTATTTTTCGAGTTATCGTGAAAACAAAATTTTCAAATTTTCAAAATTTTTTTTTGCCACTTTAGGGCCGTCCGTTCAACACAAAACTTCGCAGGCATATAAAGGTCATGATTCTACAATCTGATGCCAAATTTCAAAAAGATCGAGTGATCGGTTCCGGAAATATTCATAAAAAACGTTTTTATTAAAAACGGCCTTAACTCCGAAACCGCTCGGTCGATTTCGCCCGTTAACGAACTTGTCCGAGATATTTACGCTACGAAACTACCCTGCAAATTTCAACGCTCTAAGTCGTTCCGTTCGAGAGTTATCGTGCTAACGGCCGGACCGGCCGGCCGGACCGGACGGACAGAATTGAATTTGACCTCGAATTCTTCATCAGGGAGTCGAACCCAATCGTTTGAGACCATTTTCGAAAAAAAATTCGAAAAATACAGACATTGTGACGAAATGATAGCACGCTGTTCCTTGCGGAACACGCGCGCAAAAAGGTGAGAAAACGGTCTATATCGATGGTAAATTCGAATAAGAGTGTCCAATAGAGGTGAATTAACGATATGTTTGTCGGTTCAAGGTTAAATTTTCATTTATTTCAGCTATCTTGAAAAATTTTATTTCAGAAAGGCGATAGCTTCGTATGAGGCGTGAATAGACAATGGAACATGTGCGCAAAAGCTCCTGACTTCACGTCAGTGCTTCAACCAATTTTTTACTTTGGGCACACACAAATATCTAAGATTTTTAGATATTTGTGTAGATATTGTACAAATTATTTGATTCACTACTATTTGTCTCCAGTATTTATCCCCAGAAATTAGCGCAAATTATTTTTTGAAAGATTTCGAAATCCAACAAGCAGATATCTTCTTCTCTGTTTATTATGGGTGTCTTGCAACCCAACCTGTGATCTATTGTGCCTCCCAATCTGGAGATGACCAGGTGGGTCAAGACCAAGAGCTACATCTCTCCGTCTAGTTCCATAATTCTGATGAACATCAGTATATGGGACGGCCTTAATACCCTTATTACACTATGCCTTTTTCATGTCTATATTTGCGCCTATTTTCATGGCTATTTGTTGGTTGAATTTCCCCCCAAATGAGTGGCACTATAACACCGCGCTTTTTTCACGCTTGTTTCAGGCAGTCATTTCAGAGCTGCAAACATTGAAGAAATTGACATATTTACCTCGAGTTCTTGTTTTGTTCGTATATTTTTAAAACAATACTATAGTGTTTTTGCGCGCGTGTTCCGCAAGGAACAGCGTGCTATCATTTCGTCACAATGTCTGTATTTTTCGAATTTTTTTTCGAAAATGGTCTCAAACGATTAGGTTCGACTTCCTGATGAAGAATTCGAGGTCAAATTCAATTCTGTCCGTCCGGTCCGGCCGGCTGGCCGGCCGGCCGTTAGCACGATAACTCTCGAACGGAATGACTTAGAGCGTTAAAATTTGCAGGGTAGTTTTGTAGCGTAAATATCTCGGACAAGTTCGTTAACGGGCGAAATCCACCGAGCGGTTTCGGAGTTAAGGCCGTTTTTAGTAAAAACGTTTTTTATGAATATTTCCGGAACCGATCACTCGATCTTTCTGAAATTTGGCATCAAATTGTAGAATCATGACCTTTATATGCCTGCGGAGTTTTGTTTTGATCGGACGGCCCTAAAGTGGCAAAAAAAAATTTCAAAAATTTAAAAATTTTGTTTTCAGGATAACTCGAAAAATACTGATCTGATTAAATTGGAACTCAGTAGTTACATGCAAAAGACCAATGCAAACACTTTTGCAAAATTTCGTGAAGATCACGTGACATGAAAAAAATAAAAAAGTTACTACTATTTTGCGGAATACTTTGCTTAAAATGCCGAAGTCTATTTTTTTGAGGTTCATGCTGCCCTTTCCGGGCATTTTTCGTTGTGCGCATGCGCAGATGAGAAGTCATTTAACTGCTGTAGTTTTCGTCAGAGAGGATTGGGGTTTTGGGGTGGCGGATGCTATTCCTCCATAGAATCCAGATCCCTGATGAGGGTCTGCGCATGCGTAGATTAAAGATGCGATATCTTCCGAACCACTATTGTTGGAGAATCGGAGTTTTTTGTAAGGTGTGTTATTTTGAAAGGACTTTTAGCCGCGAGTAGTTTGCGCATGCGCAGAAGAGAAGTGACTGTTTTTAGGTTGGATGGGTTATGTTGGGAGTGCTGAGTTGATATTGTGAGGTTTTAAAAGAATATTCATAGCAATTCAGTGCAAGGACAAGTCAGTTTGGGGGATGTAGCGTTGTTTCCGAGTTAAAGTGTCCGTACCGTGGCCCTGGGGCTAATTTCGAAATTGATGTTACTCCTTACGGGCATTTTTCGTTATGCGCATGAGCAGACCATCAGTGATTTAACTGCTGGTGCTTTCGTCAGAGAGGATTGGGGTTTTGGGGTGGCGGATGCTATTCCGCTATAGAATCCCCTGGTGAGGGTCTGCGCATGCGTGGATCCAAGAAGCGATATCTCCTGAACCACTAGTGTTGGAGAATCGGAGTTTTTTGTGAGGTGTGTGATTTTGGGAGGACTTTTAGCCGCAAGTAGATAGCGCATGCGCAGAAGAGAAGTGACTGTTTTTGGGTTGTATGGGTTATGTTGGGAGTGCTGAGCCGATATTGTGAGGTTTCAAAAGAATATTCATGGCAATTCAGTGCAAGGACAAGTCAGTTTGAGGGATGTGGCGTTGTTTCCGAGTTGAAGTGTCTGTACCGTGGCCCTGGGGCTAATTTTGAAATTGATGTTACCTCTTACGAGCATTTTTCGCTATGCGAATGAGCAGACCATCAGTGATTTAACTGCGGGTGGTTTCGTCAGAGAGAATTGGGGTTTTGGGTTGGCGGATGTTATTCCTCCATAGAATCCCCTGGTAAGGGTCTGCGCATGCGTGGATTAAAGATGCGATATCTCCCGAACCACTAGTGTTGGAGAATCAGAGTTTTTTGTAAGGTGTGTGATTTTGGGAGGACTTGCAGCCGCAAGTTGATTGCGCATGCGCAGAAGATAAAATACTGTTTTTGGGTTGTATGGGTTATGTTGTGATATTGTGAGGTTTTAAAAGAATATTCATGTCAATTCAGTGCACGGACACTAGTCAGTTTGAGGGAAATAGCGTTGTTTCCGAGTTGAAGTGTGCATACCGTGGCCCTGGGGCCAATTTTGAAATTGATGTTACCCCTTACGGGCATTTTTCGTAATGCGCATGAGCAGACCATCAGTGATTTAACCTCTGAAGTTTTCGTCAGAGAGGATTGGGGATTTGGTGTGGCGGATGCTATTCCTCTATGGAATCCCCTGGTGAGGGTCTGCGCATGCGTGGATTCAAGATTCGATATCTCCTGAACCACTAGTGTTAGAGAATCGGAGTTCTTTGTAAGGTGTGTGATTTTGGGAGGACTTTCAGCTGCAAGTAGATTGCGCATGCGCAGTAGAGAAGTGACTGTTTTTGGGTTGTATGGGTTATGTTGGGAGTGCTGAGCCAATATTGTGAGGTTTCCGAGTTCAAGTGTCCGTACCGTGGCCCTGGGGCTAATTTTAGAAATTGATGTTACAGGTATTTTTCGTTATGCGCATGAGCAGACCTGATTTTGACAGAGCTTGTTATTTTGAATTCATACATACTGAGTTTAGTTTCAAAAATAAAAAAAAAGCACTGACGTGAAGTCAGTACTCTTTGGCGCGCGTGTTCACGGTGGCTAATTTGAATTGAATGATGAGTACTTCAAGCTCAGTGGATAGAGCGAGCCGAAGATCTACCCAAAAAGGAGTACTCATCACTCAATTCAAATTAGCCACCGTGAACACGCGCGCCAAAGAGTACTGACTTCACGTCAGTGCTTTTTTTTAATTTTTAAGAATGTCTGAAGAAACGTTTAATATGCTACTACATATTCTGGAGTTCGCGGGACCGGTTTGGAGCCCAGTGTTGTGCCGTGACTGCGATATCCTGGAGAGATTCCAGAGGCGGGTTACGCGGGTGCCGTATGGTGCGGTTCGTCCCAGCTACGAGACGAGGCTCTCGATAATGGGCCTGACGTGGTTCGCTGCCCGTCGCACACGCGGTGATCTCATTATCGCATACCGGTGTCTCCGTGGTTTTTTCGGTGTGGACCTGCGGGACCTGTTCGAGCTTAATCGGGACGAGAGGTTGCGTGGTCACTCGCTCAAGTTGAAAAAGGAGAAGTTTTCTTCGCTCCATAGGCAGCATTTCCTTCCCAACCGTGTATTTGGCCTTTGGAACAGTTTGCCCGAAAGTGTTGTCATTTCCGGTTCGGTGAATACTTTCAAGAACTATTACGACCGATGGCTGGGGATACAATAGTGATGATTTATTGGTACTTATTTATTGAATATTTTTGATTTTATACCCTTGGTTTTTTTTTTTTTGTGGTAGATAACCTTTCCTTTTTTTCTTCGAACACTCAAATTTTGTAATTTTTTTTTATTAGTGAGTTTATAGGCTTTGCCTCAACTCTCCTATCTTTGTAATAATAATAATAATAATAATACATAGAGTGCAAATTCACATACAGAAAAAAGACACTGTCATTCCAGAAAGCATTTCTCCAAAAACGAAATTAATAATTACTTTGCGATACTAGGCTACTGGTGAAAACTTCATATCACTCGGGGATTGCCATCACAGATTATCTGACCTAAGTTTAATTAGTTTACGTCCTCAGATTGATAAACATAAATTTATTATTGAATTTACGAAGGCTGCGATTCAAAGGATAGAATCAACTAGGTTATGTTAAGACATTAAGTCAGATAGATAAATATTGTGTTGGTAGACATGACATTTCGTCAAAAAGGCTTGAAATCCCCACGATTCAGGGGGAACAAATAGAACCAGTTCTATTTATTTTCAAGCCTGAAACAGTCTACAAAATAATCCCGGGCGCATGCGTATTTCTTCAAAATTTCAGGCGCAGTCAGTCAGGCTGACAAATTGGCACGAAAAAGGCATAGTGTAATAAGGGTATAAGGATGATATCTCTCAATCCCATATGAGTTCATGGCCTAGAACTCTTTGCTTTGGTTTCCAATGGCAGTACAGAAAATTACAGACATTTGGGCAGAATGATAGTTTGTTTGTTTGTATAAGACCGATACCGATCGAGCGAGTAGCCCGTGCTGCAGCTCGATCGGTCACCTATTAGCTGACTGGTTCTCATGGTTGATCCCCCACAGCTCGGGTTTACTTAACCGAGCTAAGTCCTGCACCGCCGACATTACATTGGTCTCATGTAACATCCCCACTGCCTTGTCGGTGTATTACGTTCATAATACCCTTATTACACTATGCCTTTTTCGTGCCTATTTGTCAGTCTGACTGACTGCGCCTGAAATTTTGAAGAAATACGCATGCGCCCGGGACTATGTTGTAGACTGCTTCAGGCTTGAAAATAAATAGAACTGGTTCTATTTGTTCCTCCTGAATCGTGGGGATTTCAAGTCTTTTTGTCGAATTGTCATGTTTACCAACACAATATTTATCTGTCCGACTTGACGTCTTAACGTAACCTAGTTTAGTCTAATAAATTCAATAAGAAATGATAAATTTATGTTCATTACTATGAGGACGTAAACTAACTAAACTTACGAAGGCCAGATGATCTGTCATGGCTACCCCGAGTGATATGAAGTTTTCACCAGTAGCCTAGTATCGCAAAGTATATGTTATTATTAATTTCGTTCTTGGAGAAATGCTTCCTGGAATTACAGTGTCTTTTTTCTGTATGTGAATTTGCACTCTGTGTAGTAGCATATTAAACGTGTCTTCAGACATTCTTAAAACACTATGGTATTTTTTTAAACATATACGAACAAAACAAGAACTTTAGGTACCTATACCTAACCTAAACTACATATGTCAATTTCTTCAATGTTTGCAGCTCTGAAATTACTGCCTGAAACAAGCGCGGTGTAATAGTGCCACTCATTTGGGGGGAAATTCAACCAACAAATAGTGTAATAAGGGTATAAGGCACATTACTAGCAACTAGGATTAGGCCCTTGACTAGGTATCTCGCACAGTTTCTGGCACTTAGGGTCGTCTCGTCGCCCCCATAGTGAAGTCTCCATTGTGTGTGGGCTGGACAGTCAAATATGAGGCAGTTTCGTCAGCCCCCCACCATTTCCTACAAATAGGGTTTTCTCGGAGAATCCCCATGTTCTTCAGGTGCTTTCTCAGGATACAGTGTCTGGTTAGTAGGTTATTTACTGTCCTGAGCTTATCCTTACTCAGTAGTAAGACTTCTTTAGTTAGCGAGGGGCAGTGCTACTCCATCATTAACTTACTATGCTGCTCGCCCAAAGTTTTGTCCCAGTGCAAGGATCCATTTTTCAATGACGCCTTTCACAGCCGATTTGGTCACCCCTACTCCTGGCTCCTGCCCGAAGATGGGGATAGCTGAACTCTCTCTAGCGAGTGCGTCGGCTCTTTCATTCCCTTCAACCCCTGTGTATCCCGGCACCCACCCGAGCTCAACTCGGTTTCTGGCAGCCTATGTTTTCAGGTGCTGTCGGCATTCCACCACAAGCCTGGAATTTATTGTCCAGATGGCCATTGCTTGAGTGCTGCCTGACTCTCCGAGAGAATTCGTATGTTCCTATTGGAATAGACCATACGAATATTTATTAAAAGGTTCCTTTCTGGGTTTTCTCTCCCAAACTCTGAAAAATATCTATAATGTGACATTTCTCGAATTTCAGAATAACTATCAACAAAATAATTCTGAAGATTCTCGTTAAGTGTCTGACGAAGGAGTCGGACATAGACTCCGAAACGTTACGAAATAGTTGTTTCTTCGTTGATGTTGTTTCGTTGTTGTTTGTTAGGCAACATTTTTTGATTGATTGCTTCTGACAAATACCTTGTGTTTCTTACGCAGAAGCAAATTACAAAATAATTAATTTTTATTTTATAGATATTTTTCAGAGTTTGGGAGAGAAAACCCGAAAAGAAACCTTTTAATAATGAGTATACCTCCCACAGTATCCTTCAAAGATTACATACAAATATTCTCCACGACACATGTTGTGATGGCTACCATTTCCGTCTGGAATATAGTGGTGCACTGCCTAAGCGACATCGAAATCCTCACATTGGGTGCAGCTCCAGAGCGTCCGCCCATCACTGAACCGTCCGTGAACCATGTTAGTTCACTGTGCAATCTATTCTCCCCCCTCCGCTGGATACTTTAGCCCCGGCTTGAAGGAAGGAACAATTTTGTGAGTTACTGGACTCCAGTCGCGCACCATGTTCAGGATTGGGCAACTTATAAATCCCCCAATCTCAGCGTGTCCGTATGACCGTTGCCTCCAGACACCAGCTGCAGCCTGTAGATCCCCAGCCTAGTTTCGGCCTTCACCAGAAGCTGAAGGGCAGGGAGTCCCACGAGAACCTCCATAGCCGCAGTTGCAGTACTTTTCATCGCTCCAATAACTCAAACCAAGGCCAGTCTCTGAACTTTCTCCAGCTCTTTGACGGGCCTGCTCTGGCTCATTTTTGCCCTGCGAGCAATCATGAGGGTTTTCTTTCCCTTGGCAACTGTTGCTGAGAGTTGTGCGTTCCAGGTTGGCACAGCTAGCGTACCTCATCAGCCAGGTTTAGTTGCACACCCATGGGTTTGGGGGCTTTCATTTCCTCCAAATTCCTTTTGAGTGTGAACGATATAATAACTGTTTTTGAGGGGTTAACACTGAGGTTGACCCACTCGCACGAGCTTTCTATCACTTTCATAGACTGGAGAGTTAACTCCGAGACTACCCTTGGAATCTTTCCCCGGATTAATATGCAGATGTCATCCGAATGACCCTACTAGAATCCGCAGTTATTCAGTTCCACCAGGACCCCGTCCACCACCAGGTTCTATAGCAGCGGGGGGATTACTCCCCCTTGAGCCTTAATATGACATTGGAATATTTTCCGGATCGGAGGTCAGTAAGCATAAGTGTTTATACCTCCTATTATATTATATTCGCCGGGGATGAGTAAAGAGAAGTGCCAGACCTACCCTCTGTCTACCTTATCTATTCACTCAAGAGGTGATTAGAGAGCAGTGCCAGACCTCACTCGTTCTTCCTCAAGCCAGTGCCTGACCTACATCTATCGGATGGCGCAGGATATGTACAAGGGATGCGCTAACCGCAGAGGTGGTCGGTGTCGTTTAGCTTCGCCGGAAGGAGTCAATGAATTTGAACAAACTATCAGAGAGCTAAGCCCTGAGTAACGAAACTGTGTTCCTGCTCCATCAGTGTGACCAAAGCTGATGAAAATGCAGCAAAACGTTTGTGCCATTATAAAACCAACTCTGGGTCGAATCTCGTTACACATGGGAAGATATTATTCATTCACACTCTACCGTATTAACATCCCTGCTTACTGATGCTACGGAGCTTCCAATTCCAACACTATGAAGAAGTTAATCTTTTATACCGGGTGCTCCACGAATACCGTTCGTTAGAATATTTTTGGGAAGGAACCGAAATTCACGTTGGCAATTTCGGAGAGAGAGTTTCGCAATTTCACGTTGAAGAATAATTTTCTGTCGAAAATTCGAAAATTTGACATTAAATCAACTCAGAATTTTATAAGGAATCTATTTTTGCGCGTATGTTCAGGGGAACATCGCGTTATCATTTCGCCCAAATGTCTGTAATTTTCGATTTTTTTGCCGAAAATGATCTCAAACGATTGAGTTCGACTACCTGATGAAGAATTCGAGGACAAATTTGATTCTGTCTGGCCGGCCGTTGCCACGATAGCTTGAGAATAGAATGAGATAGCGACTTGAAATTATCAGGGTAGGTGGCGCATCCTAATACGACGGAAAAGTTCGTTAATGGGCATAATCGGCCTGATGGTTTCCGAGTGATAATTTTATTTGCAACCAATATAAATCCGATCGAATTGAAACTTGGTGAATAGTTGTAGAATATGAACTGGAGCACGTTTGAGAACTTTTGTGAGAATCGCATCACTAGAAAATATTAAAAAGATTATTAAAAAATATTTTTATGTCACGATAACCTGAGAACGGAAAGAGATAGCGACTTGAAATTTTCAGGTTAGGTTGTGCATCTGAATGCAACCCACGAATCTAAAAAAATTACAGGGAGTCATCTCTCTAGTCAAAGCTTAACTCCGAAATTGCAAACGTCAATTTCGATTCCTTCCCAAAAATATTCTAACGAACGAAATTCGTTGGACACCCAATTTTAGGAATTGTGGAATTTTGAACGTTCATGAACAAAAGAGCGAATGAATACCAAGCTTCGGGCTTCTTTCTATCTTATATTACTTCCCTTATGTGGCTGGCTCAGCGTCCTTTCTGGCGCTCTTGTTCCTCGGATTTATCCAAACTTCTGTAATGTTGAATTTTTGGCTGAAAATGGTCTTAAACGATTCCGTTCGGATTTAGTGAACGGAATGAGCTAGACAGTTGAAATTTTCAGAGTATATTTGGGAGATAAATATCTCGGTTAAGCTCGTTACTGGGCAAAATCGGCCTGGTGGTTTCGGAGTAAAAGGAAACAAAATCATTACAAATTTTAAATTCAATTTTTTTTAGATGCAGTTTTATCATAAGAATCCATTGATATCACTCTCAACTTTAACAAACTAATACTTTCGGAGATATGATTTTTCCAAATTTCAATAATTATTCTCAATAATTCTATATGATTTCATAGAACACTCTAATTATAATGTGCTGATGTATGTAAATCGAACATGAGATGATTCATAGATCTACGTTTTGAATTTAATTATGAAAGTTCTTGAAAACTGACGCACAGATGCCGAATTGAAAAAGTGGGAAAGCCCTGTGGACAGGAGCTTTGGCGCTCTTGTTCAAACTTTGACAAATCATAACTCCGAAAGTATTGGTTTTTCAGAGTTGGGAATGATATCAATGGATTCTTATTTAATTTATTTTATTTTATGATGCAGTTCTATCATAAGAATCCATTGACATCATTCCTAACTCTGAGAAACCAATTTTGGAGGTATGATTTGTCAAAGTTTGAACAAGAGCGCCAAAGCTTCTGTCCACAGGGTTTTCCCACTTTTATATAAATAATCAACAAGCGTCACCTGAGTGGGGTGCATTCCCTTCATGTTAAAACAGGGCTTGATCGGAGTAATTTTTGGCGCTCTAGTTCCTCGGAACTGAGTGCTTATCAATATACCCAAATGTCTGTAATTTTCGAATTTTTGGCTGAAAATGGTTTCAAACGATTTGGTTCGACTCACTGATCAAGAATCCGAGGTCGAAATCGATTCTGTCCGGCCGGTCGTAGGCACGATAACTCTCGAACGAAAGGAGTTAGAGGATTGAAATTTGCAAGGTGGGTTTGGAGCGTAAATATCTCGGAGAAGTTCGTTAATGGGCGAAATCCATCAAGGGGTTTCGGAGTTATGTCCGATTTTAGTAAAACACATTTTTTATGAATATTTCCGAAACCGATCACTCGATCTATCTGAAATTTAGCATCAAATTGTAGAATCATGACCTTTATCTTTATACGCATGTGAAGTTTTGTATTGACCAGGTTGCCGCAAAGTGCGAAAAAAAAATTTTCAAAATAAAAAAAAAAAATTCTACGATAACTCTCGAACGGAATGAGCTAGGCAGTTGAAATTTTCAGAGTAGTTTAGGGAGATGAATATCTCGGTTAAGTTCGTTATTGGGCTAAATAGGCCAGATGGTTTGGAGCTGGTTTTTTTAAGCAACAAATTTCAAATTCAATTTTTATTCAAGATGCAGTTTCACCATTAAAATCCATCGATATCATTTTCAACTCCAAGCCAATACTTTCGGAGATATGATTTTTCTAAATTTCAATAATGAAACGTACTTCTATGTTTTCACAGAATGCTATAATTATTCTATCTAAGCTTTATTATATGATCTGTGTTCATACTCGTACATTTCATCCTGTTCTATAAGAGAGAGTCAAATTCATTTCAGCTATTTTAATTTGATTTCTTCCATGGTGCAGTTCTCATTCTCAGATTGCTCATTTAATCTTGATAAATAAACTATTATTTGAATTGAATTTCCTTTACGATGCAGTTCTATCATAGGAATACATTGATATAATTCCCAACTCTGAGAAACCAATACTTCCGGAGATATAATTTGTCTGTTTGAACTAGGAGCGCCAGAAAGCTCCTGTCCACAGGGCTTGAACCCATTTTAGAATAGAATTAGGGCCGATTTGTGTTCAACCTCCCCGTAAAGTATTCGTCAATTACGTGGTCGTTAAATTTACTGATCTATTCATGTTTCACATAATATGTATTTGCAGATCACTTCGCATAACTGAGAAGTGAATAAACATATAGATTACTTTCCTTTCGGTAAGGCTACTTGACAGTTTACAGTTAGATGAATATATCGGCCCATGAGACGATGCTGTCGCTAAAAAGCAACGACGCTGTCGTTGAAAATTTCCCTTCCAATACTTTTCATGGAACGACGAAATCGGACGACAGCTTTTGAACTGATTTAAAAACATAACCTAATTGAGTGTTAATATTACAAGAACAAGAGTGAATATCTTTGAAAACTAGCGGAGGCGATTCTTCTTCAAGAGATCCATGTGGCTACAGAGTAGTATATTTGTGAGAGGGGACTTTTGAAAGGTTATGTATTATTTTTAATTTGTTCGTTCATCTCCTCTTGTCTTTTCATTTTTGCGCGTATGTTCTGGGGAACATCGCGTTATCATTTTGTTGTAGTTGCAGAATACAAACCTAAGGACGTTTGTGAAATTTTGTGAGAATCGTATAACTAGAATATTTTTAAAAAATAGTATTTATGTCACGATAACCTGAGAACGGGAATACATAGGGACTTGAAATTTTCAGGTTAGGTTGTGCATCTAAATGCGACATTTGAGTTTGTTTATAGGCATAATCGATCAAACGATTTTGGAGTTATACCCATCTGAAATTTGGTTGTTATTTCCTCAATAACTCGAAAAATACAAAACCGATCCAATTCAATCATAGTTATTAGTTGTAGAATGCCAACTCGAAAATTCTTGCAAAATTTCGCAAGGATCGTATTTCTAGAAAATTCTAAAAAAATTATTGAAAAAAATTATATACATTCGAAACTATTCGTCCGGCATCGCTGAAATTTTGCGAGGGCCTTCAGAACCTAACTCTACTACCAAGTTTGAATACGATCGGGTCTATATTGTTGGAGATCCGAGCAGCCTTGTGTGAGTTCAGTAGCTGGCTCGTTGCCTTGATTACTTTTGAACGGAAGGAGATAGAGACTTGCAATTTTCAGGGTAGGTTGCGCAACCGAATGGGAGCGTTAAGTTCGTTTTTGAGCATAATTGGTCTAACGGTTTCGGATTTATACCCATCTAGAATATTATTTCCTCGATAACTCAAAAAAAAAATTGGTTCAAGCACTGACTGAAAAAAATGGAGAAAAAAATTTTTTTGTAAGAACCGTACCCCAAGAAAATTTCAAAAATATTACGAAAAAAAAAATTTGTTCAAGCACTGACGTGAAGTCAGGAGCTTTTGCACGTATGTTCTATTGTCCATTCTCCTGTATTGGACACCCTTACCCGCATTTACCATGGTTAATTATGTTGTCCATTCTCCTGTATTTGACACTTAATTCGCATTTACCATGGTATATTCGTGTCCAATACAGGAGGATGGACAACATAATTAACCATGGTAAATTCGAGTAAGGGTGTCCAATACAGGAGAATGGACAATAGAACATACGCGCAAAAGCTCCTGACTTCACGTCAGTGCTTGAACCAATTTTTTTTTTTCGTAATTATTTTGAAATTTTCTTGGGGTACGGTTCTTACAAAAAAAAATTTTTCTCCATTTTTTCAAATTTTCTAGGGGTGCGGTTCTTACAAAACTTAAACACGTCACCAAGCTTCAATTTGATCGAATCTTTATTTTTTGAGTTATCGAGGAAATAATATTCCAGGTGGGTATAACTCGGAAACTGTTAAACCGATTATGCCCAAAAACGAACGTAACTCTCCCATTCGGATACGCAACCTACCCTGAAAATTGCAATCTCCTTTCGTTCGAAAGTTATCGAGGCAACGGTCACCCATCTACTGAACTCACACAAGGCTGCTCGAACCTCCAACAATAAGGTCAGTGCTCGAACCAATTTTTACACATATATTTGAAAATAATCAAAGAAAAAAGCTATTTTAATTTATTTCTTATTTTTACGCGCATGTTCTGCGGAACATCGCTTTATCATTTTGCCCAAATGTCTGTAATGTTAGAATTTTTTGCCGAAAATGATCTCAAGCGATTAGGTTCGACTCACTAATGTAGAATTGATTTTTTTTTGGAATCCTTTATGCACTGTTGTAAAATTTTCAATACTTTTCCGCCCCCAACAATTTGGCTTTGGCCCGTCCCTGATAAAACATCCGAATACATGACATATATGACAGAAAAATTGCTCATTTTGTTGGTTTTACAATTGTACCAAAGCCAAATCTCCTAGGATATTGTATTTTTGTTCATATAAACATTAATATGCTGTTTTATATATTCGGGAATACTCAGAAATCCTTGAAATTGAAAATTATGTCCATTCCCACTCATATGAATAAAGGCCTACAAAATGTCAGATGTTTAGGGGACCGAAACTGGTAGTGGCCACATTGAGTTGAGGTAATGGTATCAGCCATTAAAATTTTAAGATTAATTTTGGACTAATTAATTACTTTTTATTGAGATCAAATTGGGAGGTTTAGCACATCTTTGTCTTTTCCAGTTCTCATAATCCAGAGGAAGAGAAGATTTATAAAACCCAAGATGTGAAGCAGGAACATATTGACCTTACAGAAAATTTCATAGATGAACACAAATACAAAGTGGAATGTGAAAATAGTGTTCATCTATCTGTGCAAGTTGATGAAAAGACCGCTCTGAAAATAGAAGACAGTTGTGAGCTAGAAGACAGTTGTCAGCTAGAAGTCAGTGACTCTTTTCAGTTTAACTCTAAGCAACATGACTTCAATTCAAGTGAATATTCTTCAAATGAAAAATATCCTGTCAAAATGCAAACAGATTCTGTGCGTTTGAATTTGAAGGAACATAAGTGTCACTTATGTGAATATTCTTCAGATCGTAAAGGTTCTCTTAAAAGTCATATAAATTGTGTGCATTTGAATTTGAAGCAACATAAGTGTCATTTATGTGAATACTCTTCAAATCATAGATGGCATCTCAAAAATCATGTAGAGTCTGTTCATTTGAATTTGAAGGAACATAAGTGTTCCATATGCGAATATTCTACAAATAACAAAATTCATCTCAAAAATCATATTCGTTCTATGCATTTGAACTTGAAGGAACATAAATGTCACATGTGTGATTATTCTGCAAATCTAAAAGTTGGCCTGAAAAATCATATACATTCTGAGCATTTGAATCTGAAGAGACATAAGTGTGACTTATGTGAATATTCTACTAATCTAAAATCTAGCCTCAAGAATCATATAGATTCCCTGCATTTGAATTTGAGGGAACATAAATGTCACATGTGCGAATATTCTGCAAATTTGAAAGATAGTCTGAAAAATCATATAAATTCTGTGCATTTGAATTTAAAGAAACACAAGTGTCACTTATGTGAATATTCTGTAAATCGAAAAATTCATCTCAAAAATCATATAGATTCTGTGCATTTGAATCTGAAGAAACTTAAATGTGACTCATGCAAGTATTCCACAAATAAAAAGATTCATCTCGAAAATCATATCGATTCTGTACATTTGAATTTGAAGGAACATAAATGTCACATATGTGAATATTCTGCAAATCTAAAAGTTAGTCTGAAGAAACATATAGATTCTGTGCATTTAGATTTGAAGCAACATAAATGTCACTTCTGTGACTTTTCCACAAATCATAAAGATTATCTCAAAATACATATAGACTCTGTACATTTGAATCTGAAGAAACATAAATGTCACTTATGTGAATATTCTACAAATCGAAAAATTTATCTCAAAAATCATATTGATTGTGTGCATTTGAATTTAAAGACACATAAATGTCACTTGTGTGAATATTCTGCAAATCAAAAAGTTAGTCTGAAAAATCATATAGATTCTGTGCATTTGAATCTGTAACACCATATTTGTCACTTTTATGATAATGCTTTGAATAGGACTTTCTGAAGATTTCCAAGACCGTACCTCTCTTCAAGAAAGGAGATCTCGACGTTGTGGCCAATTATAGGCCGATTAGTTTGGTGCCAGTATTCTCTAAAATACTTGAAAGAATTATGTGCAATCAAATCGTCAGTTTCTTTGAATCGAATGAACTTTTCAGTCCGAGTCAATATGGTTTTCGCAAGGGAAGGAATACTCTCGGGGCTGTGGTAGAATTTGTTAACCATACTCTCCAGTGTTTCGAGTCGGGACACTACTCATTTGCCCTTTTTTTTAGATTTAACGAAAGCTTTTGACTGTGTTGATCACTCTACCCTTCTCCTAAAACTTCGTCGATATGGATTTGATGCCAACAGCATAGATCTTGTTGGATCATTTCTCAGGGGTAGATCACAGGCAGTGTATTTGAATGGCCGGTGGTCGAAGCTAGCTGATCTGACATTGGGAGTTCCGCAGGGGTCGGTGCTTGGTCCTGTGCTGTTTTTGATTTTTATAAAGGACCTGCCGGATTATCTGGGGCATTTTAGGACTTTATTGTTTGCTGATGGTACCACTATTTGCATTTCTGACAAAGATCTGGCAGGTGGACAGATACAGGTTGAGGAGGCGCGTTTGAAGGCTATATCTTGGTTCAGTTGTAATGGACTCAGCCTAAATGAGACGAAAACTGAGGAAATAGTTTTCGCTCCCCGTAAACTGGACGATATCCGAGATGTGAAATTTTTGGGTGTTCATCTTGATTCGAGGCTAACTTGGGCTGCTCATGTTACCCAGCTGGCCTCTAAATTAGCAAGGAACATATTTGTGCTGAGGAGTTTATCCACCTCTGTGTCCCGTATGGTACTAAGAACTGCCTACTTCTCGTTGATAGAATCTCACCTTCGATATGGAATTTTGCTGTGGGGTGGTTCCTCTGGTGTAGAAAGAATATTTCGTCTGCAGCGTAGAGCTATAAGAATTCTCGATAACCTTGGATACAGAGTTGACTGCACAAGTTCCTTTACTGGGCTGGGCATCCTTACTGTTCCTGGACTATTCGTTCTTGAATGTCTTTTGTATGTGCGTGGTAATGTAGACAGTTGGGGCTCACATGGCAGTAGACATGACTACAATACAAGGAACAGGAGCAATCTTGTTCCATCTTATGTTAGATTGAGCAGATCACTTAGAGGGCCAAACCACTTAGCCCTTAAGTTCTTCAATAGGTTTCCTGTAGCCCGGAGGTCACTTCCATCAAATGTTTTCAAGGCCAAAATTTTGGATTTCTTAAGTAAGAATACTTTTTACAACTACAATGAATTCCACCATTTAAATTTCAGTTGAGTTTTTCTCCTGGGTCATATGAATTATATATGAATATTTTTTTTGCATTGTTTGCGCCATTTTATATGTGTTTAGTTGTCATTGTAGATTTATCATTAACTTTTCTGACGTGTGTATATACTGTATGTATCCTTGCACAAATAAAGATGACATATACATTCTGTGCATTTGATCGAACGAACAGAAAATCACTTGTGTGAATATTCTTCTGCAAATCTAATGGTGGGTTTCACGAAGCTCCGATTAGCTTAATCGTGGATTTAATTCGATGGTTGTATCAAAAATTAACTGAAAATCGACATAAAATCCCTCTAATTTGGCAATTAGGAGCTGTAAAAGCTTTGTGAAACCCACCTTTATTGTAGGTTTCACGAAGCTTCGATTAGCTTTATTGTGGATTTAATTCGATGGTTGCACCAAAAATGAACTGGGAATCGACATAGAATCGCACTAATTTAGCAATTAAGAGCTGTCAAAGCTTCGTGAAACCCACCATAAAGTCATAAAGGGTGTTTTTTTAGCTGCATGAGAAGTTTCGATGGTTGTTGCTATGGTTCGACAGTTGAGAATGTCAAAGTGTGTCAACATTTCTCTTCAGTAAGATTAGTCAATTTATTATGAATCGTTTAACGCCAGAAAAACGGTTCCCAATTATGGAAGTTCATTTTACGGTCAACATATTCGGCCTAGTGAATGAGCAATTCTTGCTGCTGTAGCGCGAAGTGTTGAAGAAGACGCCGAAATGTCGATACATCGCCATTCTCAACTTGTTGACCTTTGTCCTTCGAATACGTGGAAAATTTTACGCAAGAGTCTTGGCTTAGGTGCCTATAAAATAGAACTCGTGCAAGAATTGAAGCCAAATGACCATCGTTTACGTAATTGGGCTAATTTGAAACTGGCCAAAGATGAGAATTTTCACCGATGAATTGTGTTTAGTGCTGGAGCTCATTTCTGGTTAAATGGCTTCGTCAATAAGCAAAATTGACGTATATGGAGCAAAGGCAATCCTTAAGCCATTAACGAATCACAGTTACATCCATTAAAATTGACTTTTTTGGTGCAGTTCACACGCTGGTGACATCATCGGTCCTTATTTCTTTCGAAATGAGGAAAAAGCTGCGGTTACGGTCACTGGCGAGCGCTATCGAGCCATGCTGACTAAATTTTTGTTTCCAAAAATTAATCGACGACATTTGGTTACAGCAAGACGGCGCAACTTGATTTACAGCGCGCGTAACCATCAATTTATTGCAAAATCGATTTGGTGAGAATATTTTTTCCAGAAGTGGGCCCCTTATTCGCACGACTTAACACCTCTCGATACGGCAACGACAAACCAGCAACTCTTGAAGCATTGGAAGCTAATATTTATATATTTCCTTCGGTTCATTTCCACGCATCTTTCTATTGCAAGTACTTCTGCCCGAAAAATGGTGGGATAGGAGCCTAGCGATAGTGAGCATTTGGTGCTGCAGTATATGGTCTAGCACCAAATGCTCACTATCGCTAGACTCATATCCGAGCATCTTTCAGGCAAAAGAACTTGCAATAGAAAGATGCGTGGAAATGAACCTAGAAAGACATGTCAGACAGCAATCCACTCTAACAGTCAAGCTGCTATTAAAGCTCTGAGCTCCCATGTTATCGAATCCCAGCTAATATGGGAGTGCCGAAGAAAACTCAATGAAGTAGGCAAGAACAACAGGGTTACCTTGGTCTGGGTTCCTGGTCACGTGGGAATCATAGGAAATGAGGAGGCCAACAAACTTGCCAAGAAAGGAGCCCAAACCCCCTTTATTGGCCCGGAACCTTATTGTGGGGTTGGTAGACACACCTACAAAAGTGAATTCCGGACGAAAGAAGAAACTGAGAGAGGTATTTTCTGGAGATCTCTCCCCGGAATGTAACACTCCAAGAAATTCCTCCGGAACTTTCACACTGTCAGACCCAAGAAATACTTGGACCTCAGTAAGAACAAGATGCACCTCCTCACTGGCTTCCTCACAGGGCACTGCGGTCTCAGGAAGCATATGATGAGATTAGGGCTACCAGAACTCATGATCACCTGACAACGGAATGCCTCGCCATCTCAAACCAACACAAGGAATGCTTTGGGGAAGAAATCTGCAGGAGCGAAGACCTAGCCTCCTTGAAGCCATCCTAGATACTGGAGTTCATCAGAACTCTGGAACTGGAAGGCGAGCTCTAGATGGTAATGACATCGACAGCTCTGAAGGGGGGACACAATAGACCTTAAGGTCGCAGTGCAATGTTACACCCTACAACAATATACAATATATTTATATATAAGACGCCATATGGCCAGATTTATTGGAAGAAGTAATGAAAAATTGGACTGATCCAATGGTCTATGTAACTCGTAGCCTCGGCGAACATATGCCGGAAATCATATTTAAAAACTAAATGCCATGAAATTGTCTACCAGATTATGATAATATAAAATTCATTAAAAAATTCTGTCTTATATTATTATTTAAACTTCTCAAGCTCTTAAGAAAACACCCTATAGATTCTGTGCATTTTAATCTAGAGCAACATATCTAATATTTGTCACTTAGGTGGTTATGATATAAGTAGGACGTTACTAAATTCATATACCTCTTGAATGTGAAACAACATAAGTAATCATCATGCTACAAATCAGAATAGCGATCTTAAAATACACATAGTGTCTATCCATTTGAATTAACATGAATGTTACGTATGTGATTTTGTTGTCAATCGGGAAAAGAGCTTAAATTGCGCATAATATTGTTCGTTTGAATTTTAAAGAACAAAAGTTATACGATGTGATTGTTGCACAAACTGGAAATATAATCTTAAAAAATATGTCAGCACTCCAGAGCAAAGGGGTTTTAACTAAGTCACAAACTTTTATATTTACAGGAGAACAAAAAATACAATAATTTAATTGTTGTACAGGCTACAAAACAATTAGACATAATCATTATTTATACTTATTTTAGTGCCTGTTCAAATTATTAATTGAGACTTGATTCAGATAATATTCATTTATATTTCATATGAATAATGATAATTTTTTTACTGAAAAAATTAAATTTCATGATATTATATTTGTATTTGCAGTTGATAATTATATTAAAATGGGAGTTTTGAGTTTTTATGCTAGAGAAAAATGTGTACAAATAAAATAAGTATAGTAACATCATAAATACCAGAATGATTTTTATTTAAAACAAAAACTCAAAGAAATAAATACAAATTGCTGGAAAGTTGTTGAGAAATTCACAAACATTTTATTTATTCACGATTCGATTTATTATGATAGTTATACAGTGTGGAAAATCCAAATGGAATAAATTCACTATCTTGGTTACATTACCGAAACACGTCAAATTCAATTTTTAAATTGTCATACTTTTCATGCTTGCCCATACTTCCTATTGGAAAAATTGGGGGTTGTACCTGTCTTTCGAAGTGGGTTGAAGGTAGGGTTCACATTTTCCATAAGTATTCCATTTGGCTTTTCCGCACTGTATGATGATAAATATATGAACTATACAGTGGATTACGAATTCGTACATTTTTCCATGAATTTATACATTTTTCTATGAATTCTAACTTTATTGTATGAACTATGGAAAACAATTCTACCATGGCCCTTTCTACGCTTTCGTACAGAACACTGCAAAATATCTAAAATTAAATTAGGTAGGTTAGAGGGGGGCATGTTCGTACACTTTTGGCTAATCGGCTGTGCAATCCAAAGTTGTGGAGTGTTAGGAATAACAAGTATGTCAGTATATACAGGGTCTTTCACGAGGAACCTCACCCATATTTATACGGGAAACTACTGAACGTATTTTCATGAAATTCAGCACTTATAAGTACTTCACCTTAGAAAATTTCAAGTTATTTTGATGTAACATTTTTCAGTTTGGGTTGGAAAATTCTCTCTGAGCGGGAAAATTCGAAAAAAAATCGAAAATAGCTCCGCTGAAACAAGAATAACTTCGAGGTTTTTGGATGGAAAATTTTCATTTTTGGGATTTTTCAAGTTGTAAGATTGATGTATCCACTTTAAAAATCGAAATCGCGATTCATGTTACAGGGGGTGAAAAAATCGCTTTCAAAGTTAGGGATGACAAAATCGTGAAAAATCAATTTTTTCAAATTAGATTTTCCCTTCACGCCAAAAAGATGAAATTTTCAGGAACTGTTACTTAAACCATGTTTCAGATTTTACTGCCCTAATATGCAAGAGAAAAAAGTTACAGGTTGTTCTTAAATAGATGGCGAATTTTGATTCGAATTTGTATCGGAAACCTCTTTATTTCAACTAATCGGCCATCGGTTTTCTCTCCAGTGATAAATAAATAATTCCTCATGAACCATATGCAAAAACTTACCATGTTTTACATTCTTTTTTTTTAATGATAGATATCATTAATTACATCTGCCAAATTCCTCTTTATTCAGTAGCATTTTGTGTTTACTATTAATTTGGTGATAATTCGTATTAAGTTATAAAATCGATCACTATGCCTAATTTTACCAATGAAGATTATTTGAATCTCATTCTACTTCATGGAGAATGTAATAAAGTTGTAGATAGAACGATTCGACTGTTCATTGAGAGGTTTCCTGACCGACCCAGACCAACGAGAGATACCATTAACAGAACCATGACAAACTTGAGAAATGTCGGATCTTTCGTTAAGAAAACTATACACAGAGAAAAAAGTGTAGTAGAAGATGAGAACAACGAAATTACAGTTCTTGCATATTTTCGTGTGAATCCTCAAAATTCTCTCAAAGATGCCGAGATTGATCTGGGATTATCTCAATCGAGTGTTTGGAGAATATTAAAAAAACATAAAATGCACCCATATAAATCCAATAGGGTACAGCATTTGAAGGAAACTGATTTCGTCAGGAGAACAGAGTTTTGCGAAGCTATGATGATTCGATTTCAAGAGAATGAAAACTTTTTGGACTGTATAATTTGGACAGATAAATCTAAATTCACAAAGATTGGTTCTTTCAATAGGCATAACAGTCATTATTGGGATGAAGAGAACAACCACCACTTCAGACAATGGAACTTTCAAGAGACCTGGAGTTTCAATGTTTTTTGCGCCATCAAAAATAATGCAATTCTCGATGTTCACATTTATGATGGGACTTTAACTGGTAAGATAGAACACTACACATGTTTGCATTATTTAAAGAATGTTCTCCCTTAGGAGATAGATATTCTGACATATTGACTCAAATAATTGAGCCGCTAGTACAGAACCATAATGACTTATGGTATCAACAATTAAGATGGCGCGCCTCCACACAATTCACTCAATGTGTCAAATATCCTCTACAGGGTATTTGAAGATCGATGGTTGGCGAACAATGGTCCACATATTTGGCCACCACGTTCTCCCGATTTAACTCCTTTACGGCCGGTTTCATAATAAGTTTTAAAGTCCCTTTAAATTTAAAGCATCCTTTTGTTGGTTATTTTAAACCAAAATGTCACTTTGAAGGATACTTTAAATTTAAAGGAACTTTAAAATGTATTATGAAACTGGTCGTTAGTCTATTATGTTTGGGGTAGGATAAAAAATATTGTCTACTCAACTCCCCTGACTGATATGCGTTCAGGTTTGTTTAGATTTTTAGATTCATAGTTTTGAAACTCAATTTGGTTTTTAAACACTTTTGCAGATCTCTTCCTCCCGATGAAATAAGAAGAGCAACGCACGAAGCATTCCTGAGACGTATAAATAAATGTCTAGAAATTAACGGTCAAAACTTTGAGCATCTTCTCTAGTTATAACTGCGAGAGTTTGCCATGGTTCTCCTAAGAGTAACTTGAAGTCGGTTTCAAGAAGGGGTGAAAAATCTACAGCATGGTTCGAATAACAGTTCCTGAAAATTTCATCTTTTTGGCGTGAAGGGAAAAGAAATAGCTGAAAATTCAAGACGAAAAACAGTTTTTTGTGAATAACTCAGAAAATATCCATTTTAGGGCAAGGGTGTGATGCATACACTCACATTATTTTTTAACGTAGATTCAATATCTGCCATAAAAAAATGGGGTTCTAATTTGAAAAAATTGATTTTTCACGATTTTGTCATCCCTAACTTTGAAAGCGATTTTTTCACCCCCTGTATCATGAATCGCGATTTCCATTTTTAAAGTGGATACTTCAATCTTACATCTTGAAAAATCCCAAAAATGAAAATTTTCCATCCAAAAACGTCGAAGTTATTCTTGTTTCAGCGGAGCTCTATTTTCGATTTTTTTTTCGAATTTTCCCGCTCAGAGAGAATTTTCCAACCAAAACTGAAAAACGTTACATCAAAATAACTTGAAATTTTCTAAGGAATCTATTTCTGCAATAAAAAAATGGTGTTCTAATTTGAAAAACGGAAGTTGACATCATTTCCGGAAAAACCGGAGGTGCTCATGCCTTGAAAATATTTTAGATTTCATCAGCATCGTGAAATACTTATAAGTGCTGAATGTGACGAAAATACGTTCAGTAGTTTCCCGTATAAATATGGGTGAGTTTCCTCGTGAAAGACCCTATACGTCTTGTGGACTGCCTGTGAAGCCATGTTGGTTGATTATAACTGAGTTTCCAGTGAAAAATACAAATAAAAATAACTTTTCATTTGTCCTAATGTATCCCACGTGGGGGCAGTTTTGGACGTTCAAATATGGGGAGTAAAATAACTAGAATAATGCTAAAATATCAGTATCTCAAAATGAAAGTAAGGGTAACAAATATTTACCCAAAAACATCTAAGTGAACTGTTAATCTCTTAGGACTATAGTGTTGTACCTATTAGGGGGGGAGCCAAATGGAAAGGGCATTAAGTAATATTGAATGGTTTCTTTCTGGGAAAGACTGACACATTGACCTTAAGCTAATTCCGATGTCGGGAATGAACAACTGGCCTAATCTAAATTATGCAACATACGGTTTTTCTGCCAGGTTACTTAAGGAATATATATATTCTTTTGAACCTCGACCATTACAATTTGTTTTTCATCTAACAATAAAGCATGTCTACGAAAAAAGTGTTAGCAGAGGTTAGTGTAACGGGGTACCATATAATTGTATATATGATACTAGAGCTTAGGGAAAAAATCTCAGCAAAAAACCCTATCTCCCCGTTAGCGTTGTGATTTATTGAAATTGTTAACAAAATATGCTGAAATATTAAATATTGAAGGGCGTCTTTTTCTTTACTACCGCCCAATAAACACACAAACGTATACTAAACGTTTATATATGGTATCTGAAGTTGATTCAACGTTAAACGTTGAATTTTTCAACGTTGCCTCCGAAACCCAAATTCAACCAAACATTGACTCGTATAATAAACGTATACGGTTGCTTTATCCACCATCATGAAATGTATCGGGATTTTCTAAACGTTTATTCAACGAGGATTAAGTAACATTATATAAACAGGTCGATGATCTGTTGAAGATTACAAATAAAATTCAAGCTGAAAATGAATTACTGAAGGGTGAAGTCGCAAGCTTGGAGCAGAAAATAGGTAATATGGAGCACTGGCGCAGAATATGAGAAGCAATAATCTCGAAATAATGAATGTAACAGATAGACTACAGGCCCATGTTGAAAAAATTATGGGTCATTTGAACCACCAGGTGACCTATCTAGAACGATATAAGAGCATAAATTAATAAGATTCAGCACTATGCCGTCACTTGTAAGCTGTCCAACTGAGTGCAGGTGAGAATTCGAAAGTATACAAGTAGAGTGAGTACATTTTGGTCACATATTTTTGTACGGCATTCTTACTACCGATAGATTCATGAAAAATAATAAGAAAACGCGCAGTGCCGTAAAAGAATGGTGCGCCACAAAGTCGGATTTTTTTTTTATTTTCCGACAATTACCAGGGTAAATTTGGTCATTTGATTTTGTACGGCATCTGTATCATACTATTTCAATACTGCTTCTAATCCGTTATTCCGCAACGCCGTACAAAAATCATGCGACAAGGGGAAAAAATCAAAGGCTCTTTCCGTGGTCTAGGGGGTGATTTGAAAATATACGGCTTCGGTTCCAAAATATTATTTAGCTGTCAAAAGTACTATTAAAAATAATGCCGTCAAAAAATGATTGTTCACTTGAATGTATATCAATAATTATCTTAATTTCATCGTATCCTTGATTTATAGAGCTGTAAAGTCATTCGATCCTGTACGGGAACTTCTTTTTCAACATGGTATTGTAAAATACAATTGTTATATAGTATTGCCGTTCAAAAGAAACCGTTGTAAAAAAAATTATAGAGAAATACAAAAACCGAAATTTTGCAAATTTTTGTAAAAGTTTAAATATCATAGATTAATGAAATATAGCAGTTTTCTACATTTTATCCCTTGTTTTAAATAGTATTAACATAGATAAATTAGGAAAAAATGATGCCGTACATTTTTATGCAGACCATGTCTTTTAGGCTGATGAAAGTGAAGCTACAATTTTAAGGGTAATTTATGACCATCTGATACAGTACGGTATTAACATATTTTTGAAGAGAACAATTGATGTGTTAAAAATTAAATGAGTTTTTAACCCTGTGATGCAGTCTACTCTACGCTCCTGGTTGCCCTCCTCGCCCAACGCTATTTGGTCACAGAGTATTGTGATTTCTGACATACTCGAGATCTGACATGCGCGTTCATCTGTGATCTCTAATATAAAACACCGGCAAGAACTCTCCTAACAGTCCTAACCACAGAACACTAATATATAAGAAGTGAAAGCTTAGTACTAATCCGAGGCAACAAAGATGGCGTCAAAGCCGCCGCCATTATGGGTTGCAGGATAATTCAAACGGCGGGAATTTTGAATATATGCATGTCCTCAAGATACCTTATACCATACAATTGCATTTTCTGGGGCATTGTATTTATTCATCTTCAATGTAAGTTCAGACCTCTGTTTTATAAAATCTGATCAACTCAGTATATCCATGAATAATTGTAAGAAAATTACATTGATGATACATAAACTGAATAGTTGAATTAGATGTGCAAAAATGAAATAATAAATTTCAAGAATGTATTTATTAATTTTCTAATTCAATAATAATAATCATTTTCATTCATATATAGAGTATATATACATACAACAATAAATAATATCACAGTGTTTGTTGCAATCAGGCATTGTCCAGTCCTAGTCTCATCCAAAGAGTTCTTGAAAAAAAAAGCAGTGTCAGAATTCATAAAAAGCAAAACATTAGAATGTGTTAACAATTCTATATTAGGAATGGTATAATTCATCTCGGTCATATCATCTCCATCATCAATGATATCAGGGAAACAAGTGAAATCTTCAGCTACGATGTTGTCATTAGTTATTGCAAATTTTTGAATAAAATACCCAAAATTACCTATATCTTGATAGAAATGGTTTGCACATTATTATTTTAAAATAGGAGAGGTGAAATTATTTAAAACAATAACTTTTAGAGCTGTTTGTTGAACTGATAGAGCAAACTCGCTTCCAAGCAGCTGATCGGGAAGTATCCACTGGAAATCGAAAAGATTTCTTCTGAAACCTACAGAAACATCGGAATGATTATGCATTTTCTCATAGGGAAGACCTGCCAGAATAGGCGACAATCCTAGAACATGGAGATACCACTGTATCTTTTGACATTTTATATGTAAAATAGAAGGAATAGGAAAAAACAATGAGCAATATCGGTTGTACTCACCCAATTACACGAAACAACAGAAATATGATAGCTTCTCCTTATCTAGTGGATTCTCTAGGCACCTGAAAATCATTTTTCTAATTGAAAATAATTTATCACTAATTAAAAAGAAGTATTTAAAAAATGGCAGCGCATAACAGAAGAATGAAATGAATAGAATATACAACTTATATCAACAAACCCACCTTTAGATTTTCAATAATTCCAGATATCTTTCTCGAAATCTCCCAAAAATATTCTATTTGCAAAATGGCTGAACCGCTGAATGTTAATTGTTTACCATTGTTTACCTTCATAACATAACAGTTGAATCGGATTCAATCGGATATCTTCGGTTTATGCCGAAGGAAGCCGCCATCTTGGGTTGCAATGCAAAGGACCACAGAAGGCGAAGTTTCACCCCCCTGGTCCTAACCCTCTTTTACCACTTTTTCTTTCACTTCGCTTTTCCGCTCGTGTTACGAATTTTCTACGCTCTTGTGCCTTTTTTGCTTCTCCTGCGCCATTTTCTCGCTAGTCGATTAATTTGTGCTCTACGAATTGTGAACTTGGTGCTTACCAATCAAACCTAAAAAGACAATTATATTGCTTTAAGTGATTATTTAGATCTCCTCAAATACAGGTACAGTACATTTTTCTTAACTATATGAATTGTTCCTAACATGCTTCCTATAAAATATCATGCACTCTCACGTTTCCACGAAATATCTCATGCATCTTGAGTATATATCGTTGAAGTGTATTTTATATAGCCTCCTCGTCACCTGTACCTCCCTCATTAAGGTATATTTTTGGTATTTTCATATTTATTTCTCGAACCACGTGTGTACTGTACCTAGTTACTCCTCGTATTCTCTCGAGCACCAGGTTCACATTTCACCTACATCTCAGGCACTTACTTCTCATTATTTTCACTCATAGTATTTCACAATCTCTCATACTCAAAAACACCTCTACGATTAGACTTCTCAGGCTTTTGTAAGTTTCAGGTACCTCTCCGTTCCAGCTGGAGTCATCACATGGATCGTACAACCAGGTCTGGTCTCAACTGATAAGTATTCAGAATTGTTCTACTCATGCAAATGCTCTCAAAACTCTAAAGGACCTGGTTGGATGTATTGCTTGATGGTTCCAGACCCATGTCACCTCACATAAGTATAATTTGTATTTGTATTTTCTTATACTTTATCATAACTTGCAACTTACATTGCCTGCACTCTATACTCTCCTCAACCTATGACCAACTATCCTCTCAAGTAAATGTGTTGTCAATTGATTCATTTCGCTAACTAAAATTTAACTGCTCTGCCTTTATATACACCTCATATGACTCTCAATTATCACCTCCATTACCATAGTTATGTTGTATTACTTCTGTTTTTCTGATAAGGACAGGCTTATCACTGTAAACGTCGTTAACCATAATTATTGATTATACATTTCTCTCATCTCCTGTCAATTACACTTACCCTCAACCATCTCTGTTTGTCAATGAACCTTCTGTTTTTCTAATAGGGGACATTTTAATACATGCCAGCTCTATTCCTGTAAACGTTGCGTTTCTATTGACAAATAATGCTTCTCAGATCAACGTTAGTGATTTAGAATTGTTACAGGCAACACATAATACTCAATACATCTCCATTATCGATCTCAAAGCATTCTCTCAATTCAAGCACAACGTTCAGACTTTCTCTATTGTGAAATATTACACTCAATTGTCTCTCAATAAATGTAAATAGGTCAACTCTGTTTAGATGTTGTTAAATTTTGTATATAATTTTAACTCCATGCGAGTACCTGTTTATAATGTGAATGTGAACTAATACAATAAACATTTTATTAAACATCTTCAACTCAATCATTTGGTAACAGTCCACTAAAAAGTAATTGCCAATTATCTCACCACCTAGATTTTTGAACATGATGATATGATAAAATCACTGACGTCTAACTGAACTGAAACGGTGTGTATATTATGTCCAAGAATTGAAACTGTCAATCCCAGTATCAACAGTTTTATACAGTGCGCGTCAAAATTATGGAACAAATTCATTTTCTCAGAAGAAAAATATTTGGCAACAAAATCCTGAAACAGGTCAATTTTTGTTTCACTTCTACCAAATTTTTATGCATTTTTGAAGGATTTTTGTTGCACCCTGTGCTATCCCCATCAACCCTCTGAATTTTTTGAATAGGAAAAGTGGGTCATGTGGTACTTTTTTGGCAAGGTCTTTGTATATCTTCTTAACAGGCGTGCAGAAATTTTCAAGAAAAATTTTTCTTTTTTGAAATTTTGCTTTTTTTTAAATATTTTCCAAAAAAGAAAAATTTTTTCTTGAAAATTTCTGCACGTCTGTAAAGAAGATATCTTGCCAAAAAAGTACAACATGACCCACTTTTCCTATTCAAAAAATTCAGAGGGTTGATGGGGATGGCACAGGGTGCAACAAAAATCCTTCAAAAATGCATAAAAATTTGGTAGAAGTGAAACAAAAATTGACCTGTTCCAGGATTTTGTTGCCAAATATTTTTCTTCTGAGAAAATGAATTTGTTCCATAATTTTGACGCGCACTGTATCCTTTTTGGTTTAATATATTGTTGGCAACCCCTAATACAATGGTTTCTTTCATTAATCTATTTATGCTGACCACAGCATTTATCAAATAATATAAAAGAAGCAGCACACCGCCATTGATTCAGTTCAGACCTAGCCGCAGACCTTTACGTATCGTTACGTCATTATTATTTTACCGTCTTTTTCTCGAATTATAATTCGTACTTATAATAATAATCAATAAATCAGTGCTTTCTCCAAATAACTCAGTTCTTAATCAAGTGTACCTCAATCCTAGTGATTAATCAATAATGAGTGAAAATCAATAATAAGTGAATGTGTTTGTGCATTTAATCATAAGGAATATCTCATCAATATCATCATCATCAACTTCATCCAAGGTTTACGGAGCTTCCCTTACAAAGCTGCCCTGGTGACAGCGTACTGCTAATAAATATCCTGTTTGGTGCAGTATTTCAACAAGGAATACAACACAAAATTGGTGACAGAGCGGTGGGATAGTCACAATTTTCATCAGAAAATACTGATAGTGACCACTAAGTGAGAAAAAACCTGTCCTTCTGTGCAACTGAGTCATTGGATTCACCGGACCATAGGGTGACAACGCACGGATTTTTGGTCAGTAAACTTCCCACTTGAGCGCAGCTCTTAATAGAAACGACCCCATCTCTGCTTCATCTTGCCACCTGCAACCACTTCTGTAACTGGGTCATACGATCCACCGGACCATAGGGTGTCTACGCAGAAGCAACCCCACTGTGCTACTGAGTCTTACGATTCACCGGACCATCGGGCGTCTACACACAGTTAGTTAATAATTTTAATAAAAGGAGACATCGACCAAGTAAGTCAATTTTCAAGTTATCGTATTTCTAAATACTTGTTCTCATATTTTCCCTTATATATATTTCCATATATTTACAAAATGTCTTTTCCTGAAGGATGCGTTGATCCTTGTAATGATAATATTTCTGAAGACGGAAACGATTTAACACTTTCAACTGCACTGCTTTTTAAATTCATTAAACCATTTTCTGGTAATAGGTCGAATCTGAACTCAATACCTTTATTCAGAATACAAATTCTGCCTTTTCTCTGGCAAGTCCTCAGCAAATGCCCACACTTTTTTTATATGTTGTTTCTCAATTATCAAATAACGTGATTAATGAATTAGAGTTATCTGAAGTTTCATGTAGGTTCGATTTGAAAATTCTTCTGAAACAATTCTATGGCCAGACCAAACATCTTGTTCAGGCACATGAAGAGTTGGAAACAATTAAACAGTTACCTTCTGAAAATGTAACAGAGTTTTTTAAACGTTTGGAAAAAATCAAAAGTGAATGCATTCAGGCCGAAATTCTAAATTGTACTAGAGAAGATGAAATTTTGGGACTAAAGAAAGCTATACAACAAACCGCATTGCGACGATTTATCATTCACTCTAAATCAGAAATCAGTCAAATGTTAAGGGCACGAAATATTAACGACTTGAATGAAGCGTATTCAATTGCCATACAAGAAGAGAAACTTATTAATTATACAAAATCTAAATCGAATAATAATTTTCAAAGAGGTTTACACTTCAATCAAAGAGGTCAATATAATCAAAGAAACTTTAATACTTTCACTCAAAGAAATTTTAATTCACCTAATCCTAATTATAATAGGAATTTTAATCCTTCATATCGACCTAATTATGCAAATCAACCCTCAACGTCAAATACAAATAACTTTCCATTTAAAAATCAATTAAATAGAAATAATTTTAACCCTTCGTATAGACCTAATAATGGGAATCAACCGTCAACATCGTATCAAAATAATCGGACTAATTTAGATCCAAATACACCAGCATTTAAATTTTGTAACTATTGTAAAAAACCGGGACATTTCATTCAACAATGCCGTTTAAGGGACCAAAAATATTCAAATAATTCTAAAGTCAATCATTTAAACTTGAAGCTATCGGACCTGATGAATACCCAGGACACCGATTAATTGATTTTACAGGTATTCCATTCCAAATATCAATTCAAAATATCAATCCTTCCCATCCACTTTATACGCTTTCCTTCAAAGTAACTAATTCATCAAAACCATATCTTACATTTTTAATTGATACCGGAGCCGCGTGTTCGATAATAAAGCATTCCGCATTTAATCCTGATGAGACCTACGTTAATATAGGAGATATAATACGAGTGTGAAACTAGCAACAGTTTTCCAGCAACACTTTTACGGCGTGCACCGTAACTGGTGGTCCCAGAAAATGAAATCTTATTGAAGGATAGGGGTTCGAATATGGGTTTGGAAACGAGGGAATTGACAGATTATATTCAAACTCTCAATTATGATAATCGTAATCAATCGTTATCGATTAAAAAACATTGACGATACAAGGTAACGTTGAAATTACCTAGTAGTGAATATTTTGAACTTCTACGAATTATGAAAACGTCGCTGTCGGAAATCGAGGAGTGGATATTTGTAATATTTATGACACCAATTAGATATTATAATGACCGAAATCCATTGTCGGGCTTCAGGGGGGGTAGAAGGTGACTTTGAAAATACCTACTAGTGATTATTTTGATCTTCTATGAATTATGAAAACGGCGCTGTCAGCAATCGAGGGTTGCATATTTGAAATATGTATGATATCAATTAGATATAATAATGACCGAAATCCATTGTCGGGCTTCAGGGGGGGTAGAAGGTGACTTTGAAAATACCTATTAGTGATTATTTTGATCTTCTACGAATTATGAAAACGGCGCTGTCGGCAATCGAGGGTTGCATATTTGTAATATGTATGATACCAATTAGATATTATAATGACCGAAATCCATTGTCGGGCTTCAGGGGGGGTAGAAGGTGACTTTGAAAATACCTACTACTGATTATTTTGATCTTCTATGAATTATGAAAACGGCGCTGTCAGCAATCGAGGGTTGCATATTTGAAATATGTATGATATCAATTAGATATAATAATGACCGAAATCCATTGTCGGGCTTCAGGGGGGGTAGAAGGTGACTTTGAAAATACCTACTAGTGATTATTTTGATCTTCTATGAATTATGAAAACGGCGCTGTCAGCAATCGAGGGTTGCATATTTGAAATATGTATGATATCAATTAGATATAATAATGACCGAAATCAACTGTCGGGCTTCAGGGGGGGTAGAAGGTGACTTTGAAAATACCTATTAGTGATTATTTTGATCTTCTACGAATTATGAAAACGGCGCTGTCGGCAATCGAGGGTTGCATATTTGAAATATGTATGATATCAATTAGATATAATAATGACCGAAATCCATTGTCGGGCTTCAGGGGGGGTAGAAGGTGACTTTGAAAATACCTATTAGTGATTATTTTGATCTTCTACGAATTATGAAAACGGCGCTGTCGGCAATCGAGGGTTGCATATTTGTAATATGTATGATACCAATTAGATATTATAATGACCGAAATCCATTGTCGGGCTTCAGGGGGGGTAGAAGGTGACTTTGAAAATACCTACTAGTGATTATTTTGATCTTCTATGAATTATGAAAACGGCGCTGTCAGCAATCGAGGGTTGCATATTTGAAATATGTATGATATCAATTAGATATAATAATGACCGAAATCCATTGTCGGGCTTCAGGGGGGGTAGAAGGTGACTTTGAAAATACCTATTAGTGATTATTTTGATCATCTACGAATTATGAAAACGGCGCTGTCGGCAATCGAGGGTTGCATATTTTTAATATGTATGATACCAATTAGATATTATAATGACCGAAATCCATTGTTGGGCTTCAGGGGGGGTAGAAGGTGACTTTGAAAATACCTACTAGTGATTATTTTGATCTTCTATGAATTATGAAAACGGCGCTGTCAGCAATCGAGGGTTGCATATTTGAAATATGTATGATATCAATTAGATATAATAATGACCGAAATCCATTGTCGGGCTTCAGGGGGGGTAGAAGGTGACTTTGAAAATACCTATTAGTGATTATTTTGATCTTCTACGAATTATGAAAACGGCGCTGTCGGCAATCGAGGGTTGCATATTTGTAATATGTATGATACCAATTAGATATTATAATGACCGAAATCCATTGTCGGGCTTCAGGGGGGGTAGAAGGTGACTTTGAAAATACCTACTAGTGATTATTTTGATCTTCTATGAATAATGAAAACGGCGCTGTCAGCAATCGAGGGTTGCATATTTGAAATATGTATGATATCAATTAGATATAATAATGACCGAAATCCATTGTCGGGCTTCAGGGGGGGTAGAAGGTGACTTTGAAAATACCTATTAGTGATTATTTTGATCTTCTACGAATTATGAAAACGGCGCTGTCGGCAATCGAGGGTTGCATATTTGTAATATGTATGATACCAATTAGATATTATAATTACCGAAATCCATTGTCGGGCTTCAGGGGGGGTAGAAGGTGACTTTGAAAATACCTACTAGTGATTATTTTGATCTTCTATGAATAATGAAAACGGCGCTGTCAGCAATCGAGGGTTGCATATTTGAAATATGTATGATATCAATTAGATATAATAATGACCGAAATCCATTGTCGGGCTTCAGGGGGGGTAGAAGGTGACTTTGAAAATACCTATTAGTGATTATTTTGATCTTCTACGAATTATGAAAACGGCGCTGTCGGAAATCGAGGACTGCATATTTGTAATATGTATGATACCAATTAGATATTATAATGACCGAAATCCATTGTCGGGCTTCAGGGGGGGCAGAAGGTGACTTTGAAAATACCTACTAGTGACTATTTTGGAACTTCTACGAATTAAAAAACGGCGCTGTCGGAAATCGAGGGTTGCATATTTGTAATATGTATGATATCAATTAGATATTATAATAACCGAAATCCATTGTCGGGCTTCAGGGGGGGTAGAAGGTGACTTTGAAAATACCTACTAGTGAATATTTTGAACCTATACAAATTATGAAAACGGCGCTGTCGGAAATCGAGGACTGAATATTTGTAATATGTATGATACCAATTAGATATTCTAATGACCAAAATCCATTGTCGGGCTTCAGGAGGAGGTTAGAAGGTGACTTTGAAAATATCTACTAGTGATTATTTTATATTTCTTATTATCTGTTATTAGGTATTTTCAAAGTCACCTTCTACCCCCCCTGAAGCCCGACAATGGATTTTGGTCATTAGAATATCTAATTGGTATCATACATATTACAAATATTTAGTCCTCGATATCCGACAGCGCCGTTTTCATAATTTGTAGAGGTTCAAAATATTCACAAGTAGGTATTTTCAAAGTCACCTTCTACCCCCCCTGAAGCCCGACAATGGATTTTGGTCATTAGAATATCTAATTGGTATCATACATATTACAAATATGCAACCCTCGATTGCCGACAGCGCCGTTTCAATAATTCGTAGAAGATCAAAATAATCACTAATAGGTATTTTCAAAGTCACCTTCTACCCCCCCTGAAGCCCGACAATGGATTTCGGCCATTATAAAATCTAATTGATATCATACATATTACAAATATGCAACCCTCGATTTCCGACAGCGCCGTTTTTATAATTCGTAGAAGTTCCAAAATAATAACTAGTAGGTATTTTCAAAGCCACCTTCTACCCCCCCTGAAGCCCGACAATGGATTTCTGTCATTATAATATCTAATTGGTATCATACATATTACAAATATGCAGTCCTCGATTTCCGACAGCGCCGTTTTCATAATTTGTAGAGGTTCAAAATAATCACTAGTAGGTATTTTCAAAGTCACCTTCTAACCCCCCTGAAGCCCGACAATGGATTTCTGTCATTATAATATCTAATTGGTATCATACATATTACAAATATGCAGTCCTCGATTTCCGACAGCGCCGTATTTATAATTCGTAGAAATACCAAAATAATCACTAGTAGGTATTTTCAAAGTCACCTTCTACCCCCTCTGAAGCCCGACAATGGATTTCGCTCATTATAATATCTAATTGGTATCATACATATTACAAATAAGCAGTCCTCGATTTCCGACAGGGCCGTTTTCATAATTCGTAGAAGATCGAAATAATGACTAGTAGGTATTTTCAAAGGCACCTTCTACCCCCCCTGAAGCCCGACAATGGATTTCGGTCATTATAATATCTAATTGGTATCATACATATTACAAATATGCAACCCTCGATTTCCGACAGCGCTGTTTATATAATTCGTAGGAGTTCCAAAATAATCACTAGTAGGTATTTTCAAAGTCACCTTCTACCCCCCCTGAAGCCCGACAATGGATTTCGGTCATTATAATATCTAATTGGTATCATACATATTACAAATATGCAACCCTCGATTTCCGACAGCGCCGTTTTTATAATTCGTAGAAGTTCCAAAATAATCACTAGTAGGTATTTTCAAAGTCACCTTCTACCCCCCCTGAAGCCTGACAATGGATTTCGGTCATTATAATATCTAATTGGTATCATACATAATGCAAATATGCAACCCTGGATTTCCGACAGCGCCGTTTATATAATTCGTAGGAGTTCCAAAATAATCACTAGTAGGTATTTTCAAAGTCACCTTCTACCCCCCCTGAAGCCCGACAATGGATTTCGGTCATTATAATATCTAATTGGTATCATACATATTACAAATATGCAACCCTCGATTTCCGACAGCGCCGTTTTTATAATTCGTAGAAGTTCCAAAATAATCACTAGTAGGTATTTTCAAAGTCACCTTCTACCCCCCCTGAAGCCCGACAATGGATTTCGGTCATTATAATATCTAATTGGTATCATACATATTACAAATATGCAACCCTCGATTTCCGACAGCGCCGTTTTTATAATTCGTAGAAGTTCCAAAATAATCACTAGTAGGTATTTTCAAAGTCACCTTCTACCCCCCCTGAAGCCCGACAATGGATTTCGGTCATTATAATATCTAATTGGTATCATACATATTACAAATATGCAACCCTCGATTTCCGACAGCGCCGTTTTTATAATTCGTAGAAGTTCCAAAATAATCACTAGTAGGTATTTTCAAAGTCACCTTCTACCCCCCCTGAAGCCCGACAATGGATTTCGCTCATTATAATATCTAATTGGTATCATACATATTACAAATATGCAGTTCTGGATTTCCGACAGGGCCGTTTTCATAATTCGTAGAAGATCGAAATAATGACTAGTAGGTATTTTCAAAGTCACCTTCTACCCCCCCTGAAGCCCGACAATGGATTTCGGTCATTATAATATCTAATTGGTATCATACATATTACAAATATGCAACCCTCGATTTCCGACAGCGCCGTTTATATAATTCGTAGGAGTTCCAAAATAATCACTAGTAGGTATTTTCAAAGTCACCTTCTACCCCCCCTGAAGCCCGACAATGGATTTCAGTCATTATAATATCTAATTGGTATCATACATATTACAAATATGCAACCCTCGATTTCCGACAGCGCCGTTTTTATAATTTGTAGATGTTCCAAAATAATCACTAGTAGGTATTTTCAAAGTCACCTTCAACCCCCCCCTGAAGCCCGACAATGGATTTCGCTCATTATAATATCTAATTGGTATCATACATATTACAAATATGCAGTCCTCGATTTCTGACAGGGCCGTTTTCATTATTCGTAGAAGATCGAAATAATGGCTAGTAGGTATTTTAAAAGTCACCTTCTACCCCCCCCCTGAAGCCCGACAATGGATTTCGGTCATTATAATATCTAATTGATATCATACATATTACAAAAATGCAACCCTCTATTTCCGACAGCGCCGTTTTTATAATTCGTAGAAGTTCCAAAATAGTCACTAGTAGGTATTTTCAAAGTCACCTTCTACCCCCCCTGAAGCCCGACAATGGATTTCGGCCATTATAATATCTAATTGATATCATACATATTACAAATATGCAACCCTCGATTTCCGACAGCGCCGTTTTTATAATTCGTAGAAGTTCCAAAATAATAACTAGTAGGTATTTTCAAAGCCACCTTCTACCCCCCCTGAAGCCCGACAATGGATTTCTGTCATTATAATATCTAATTGGTATCATACATATTACAAATATGCAGTCCTCGATTTCCGACAGCGCCGTTTTCATAATTTGTAGAGGTTCAAAATAATCACTAGTAGGTATTTTCAAAGTCACCTTCTAACCCCCCTGAAGCCCGACAATGGATTTCTGTCATTATAATATCTAATTGGTATCATACATATTACAAATATGCAGTCCTCGATTTCCGACAGCGCCGTATTTATAATTCGTAGAAATACCAAAATAATCACTAGTAGGTATTTTCAAAGTCACCTTCTACCCCCTCTGAAGCCCGACAATGGATTTCGCTCATTATAATATCTAATTGGTATCATACATATTACAAATAAGCAGTCCTCGATTTCTGACAGGGCCGTTTTCATAATTCGTAGAAGATCGAAATAATGACTAGTAGGTATTTTCAAAGGCACCTTCTACCCCCCCTGAAGCCCGACAATGGATTTCGGTCCTTATAATATCTAATTGGTATCATACATATTACAAATATGCAACCCTCGATTTCCGACAGCGCTGTTTATATAATTCGTAGGAGTTCCAAAATAATCACTAGTAGGTATTTTCAAAGTCACCTTCTACCCCCCCTGAAGCCCGACAATGGATTTCGGTCATTATAATATCTAATTGGTATCATACATAATACAAATATGCAACCCTGGATTTCCGACAGCGCCGTTTATATAATTCGTAGGAGTTCCAAAATAATCACTAGTAGGTATTTTCAAAGTCACCTTCTACCCCCCCTGAAGCCCGACAATGGATTTCGGTCATTATAATATCTAATTGGTATCATACATATTACAAAAATGCAACCCTCTATTTCCGACAGCGCCGTTTTTATAATTCGTAGAAGTTCCAAAATAGTCACTAGTAGGTATTTTCAAAGTCACCTTCTACCCCCCCTGAAGCCCGACAATGGATTTCGGTCATTATAATATCTAATTGGTATCATACATATTACAAATATGCAACCCTCGATTTCCGACAGCGCCGTTTTTATAATTCGTAGAAGTTCCAAAATAATCACTAGTAGGTATTTTCAAAGTCACCTTCTACCCCCCCTGAAGCCCGACAATGGATTTCGGTCATTATAATATCTAATTGGTATCATACATATTACAAATATGTAACCCTCGATTTCCGACAGCGCCGTTTTTATAATTCGTAGAAATTCCAAAATAATCACTAGTAGGTATTTTCAAAGTCACCTTCTACCCCCCCTGAAGCCCGACAATGGATTTCGGTTATTATAATATCTAATTGGTATCATACATATCACAAATATGCAACCCTCGATTTCCGACAGCGCCGTTTTCATAATTCGTAGAAGTTCCAAAATAATCACTAGTAGGTATTTTCAAAGTCACCTTCTACCCCCCCTGAAGCCCGACAATGGATTTCGGTCATTATAATATCTAATTGGTGACATAAATATCACAAATATCCACTCCTCGATTTCCGACAGCGACGTTTTCATAATTCGTAGAAGTTCAGAATATTCACTACTAGGTAATTTCAACGTTACCTTGTATCGTCAATGTTTTTTAATCGATAATGAATGATTACGATTATCATAATTGAGAGTTTGAATATAATCTGTCAATTCCCTCGTTTCCAAACCCATATTCGAACCCCTATCCTTCAATAAGATTTCATTTTCTGGGACCGCCAGTTACGGTGCACGCCGTAAAAGTGTTGCTGGAAAACTGTTGCTAGTTTCACACTCGTAGATATAATTACAATCAATGGAATAAATCCCAACATGCCAATTGAAACCTTAGGGACTACCATTGTATACTTATCTTTAGCAGACTTGCATCTCGATCACAAATTTAATGTTATCAACTCAAATAAAATTCAATCCACCTACGACGGACTGCTAGGATCAGACTTCTTTGAAAATCAAAATGTAATTATAAATTATGCAGACAAATCAGTTCTGATAAATAATCATGCAATTCAATTCAACAATGAAGTTCCCAATGATAAAATTACCGTTCCTCCTCGTTCTGAATATATTGCAGAAATTAATATATCTAATAATTTAAATCAAGGCCTTATTGAAAAAATTGAACTTTCTCCAAATGTCTATATTCCAAATATCCTTGTTAAAAACCATAATTCAGTAACGAAAGTACCAATTCTCAACTTGAACGCTGAACCAATTACAATTGATAAACCTTCTATTAAATTAGAACCAATTCATCCGGAAACATTTATTAATTATAATTATATCGATTCAAATCCAAATCAATTTTCAAAATTTGAATCATCAAAACGTAATAAACTATTGAAAGAAAATCTCCGATTAGATCATTTAAACTCTGGGGAAAAATCATCTCTTTTAAATATTTGTGAAAGATATTCGGAATTATTCTTTTTACCTAATGATAATTTAACGTGTACGTCAACTCTGAAACATAGTTACTCTATTCTACTAACGCCAAGATCTCGGGATCACAGAGAGAAGTCAAAAAAGATTTTTTCCTCGAGAAGGTCGATATTTTCGATTTTTTCGTCGGTTATTCGAGGGGCGAGGGGGGATTCGAGGTGGAAAAGGGAACGAGAAAAGACGAAATTTTCTCCGGGTATCCGTCTTCGACGAGATAAAACGTGGGGAGTATTTTTAAATAAATCGTAAATTCGGACGAAAACGCCCTTTTCGGCTAAATGTGCGAATCGGTATGGGAGAGATCTGGCGAGGATGCGACGCTCGAAAAGGTATTTCGTCGGGGTCCGAAAGACGAGATTCGTAGGTAGTCCGTAACGGATCTCGATTTTTGATAAAACCTTTTCTTTTTCCGTAAAAAGATCGCAAACTTTGACATATTTTGAAAACGTCGGTGAAATGTGACGTTTAGACCGGTTCGGCTTCGCTCGACCGACTTCGGGTCCTGCTATAGAAGATAAAACGTGGATGTTTTACTTCGATCACAGATGAAAGAAACTGTCAGTTTGAATTTATCGACGTTTTCTTTGCGAATGAGTTGCGATAAATGTCAAATCTAATTAGAATTTCGAACGGAATTTGTCGAAAATCTTGAATCGTGAAGATACATTGCCAGAAATCAGAAGAAATATGATAGAGTCTCCGATTTCGACCGATCGCATGGCAGAATTTTTGATATTTGAGAATTAATGTATTCTATCAAATTCTAAGTTGAAATGACTGGTAGATACCTATCTTCGAGGAAAGATTTTTGATGAAACGGTCCGAAAGTGGAGAACGTAAAATAAGGTAATTATCGATCTATACTTTCGACGATATTACCGATTTTTCACTTGCAGGCATTTATATACGAATTCGAAATCCTATCGAATGTATTCTAAGGAAACATTTTTTAGTTGTTGACAGTTGGTTGTATGAAGTATGATGGGATATCGACTGAATTTAATCTTTCTGTCGAATTTTGGAATCTTACGAAACGTGAGTATTTTCGAATGTTATCGTTGTAGAAATCGTATCGTATTTCTGTACGAAATCTTTTCGCGATTCCTTCAACGTCATGGTTTTCAGTCCGAATGAGGGTCCAATTGTCAAATAGAATTCGAGCTTCCAACGGAATTGGTCAAAAATCCTGCAATCGTGGGGAGAGTTCCATAATTCTCAGATAGGCAAATTGGCCCAGTTGCCACCTCAAGATAACAATTTAACATGAACAGTATTTTCAACATTGTAAAATTGTTGCGAAAGGATAACCGCTGTTATACAGGCTGTTTTCCGGAACGGCTTCACAAAAGCATCCGGTAGGTGAAATGGCTCGACCGCTTTTGATGAAAGTTTGTGTGTGTATCTGAGTAGGTGTGTCAGGTCTGCTATATACCCCGGCAGATGGCGCTGCAATCGGTCTATAGAAACTCAGAAATGGCTTGGCCGATTTTAATGAAACATTGTTTGCGTGTTTGAGTGTGTCTCAGGGTCACAATAGGTGACCGGTAGGTGGCGCTGTATTCGGTTTATAGAAACTCAAGAACGGCTGCACCGATTTCGATTAAATGATATGTGAGTATGTGTCAGGATGCAGTAGGTCTATAGAAATTCAGATATTATTATTATTATTATTATTATACTGATCCTCCTGGCTCGAACGATTTCGAACTTTCAAGTTCGAAAAATGTAAATCTACTGGAAAAATGTAAATCTACTGGAAAAATGTAGATCTACCGGAAAAATGTAGATCTGCCGGAAAAATGTAGATCTACTGGCTAGGTAGATCTGCGGGTCAAGAGGCTAGCTTTCTGAGTCAGAAACCCCGGGTCGAATCCCGGAAGAGTCATTCAATTTTTTTCGATTGATCTACACTGCAAAAATATTGATCTATAGATATAGAAGTTCTGCTGTTTCAATACTAAATAATACTCACGTGAAGAATTGGAGTCATCGAAGAGGATTAAGGGAAACATTTTGAATATGTCGTTCGTGTGTTTTTTTGGATGTTAGGAGAGGGATTTGGCGGGAATCTCGAGGGTTGTTTTTCGGAAAATGTCAACACCGAAACGACATGAACGATTGTGATGGAACTTTGTGTGTGTGTGTTTCGATATATCTCGAAGAGGTTAATATTCACAATTGGATCCGGTAGGTGGCGTTACAATCGATTTACAGGAACTCAGAAACGGCTATACCGATACAGATTAATCTGTGATACCAATTTTGATGAAGTGTTTCTGTGGCCTGGGGTTCACGATACGATCCGGTAGGTGGCACCACTATCGGTCTATTGGAACTCAAAAACGGATGGACCGATTTTAACAAAACTTTTAGAATGAGATTTAGTGGGCCTGAGGTTCACTATAGGATGCAGTAGGTGGCGCTGTAATCAATTTGTAGGAACACAAAAACGGCTGGAAAAATGTTGATGTAACTTTGTGTATGTGTTTCGGTGGGTCTCTGGTTCAAAATAGCATCAGGAAGGGGGCGACCAATCGATTTATGGGAACTCGAAAACGGCTCAACCGATTTCAATGAATTTTTGTGTCTGTGTAGGTCTCAGGTCCACAATATACGGTCAACAGAAACTGAGAAATGGCTGAACCGATTTTGATGAAACATTGTGTTTTTGATTCGGCGCGTTTCTGATTCACAATAGCAGACTGTAGGGGGCACCCCGATCGATTTATGGTTACTCAAAAATGGCTCGACCAATTTCGATGAAACTTTGTGTTGTGTTGTGTATATCGTTGAAAATAAACCATATACCCGGTATAGTAATACCGGGTGTTCTTTTTTTCACGGCACAATTTTACACGATTGAATTGATTCGTGCCACAAACAAACCGTTATCTAAATAGGAATCCTGGATGGATTCTTATCATGTATTTTTGAGAAATCTCTATACAGGGTGTTTTTCTTTTAACGTCAATCGCAACTTGCTGCTTTTCACGACAAATCGTACTATTGTATTCAATTATGATAAAAGATAAACTTTCGGGACCTACATCGTTGAAAATAAACCATTACTATACAGGGTGTTCTTTTTCTATCGGCACAATATTACGCGATTGATTTGATTTGTGCCACAAACAAAGCGTTATTCAAATAGGAACCTTGGATGGATTCTTATAATATATTTTTCAGAAATCTCTATACAGGGTGTTTTTCTTTTAATCAATCAATCACAACTTGCTGCTTTTCACGAAGAATCGTACTATTGTATTCAATTGTGATAAAAGAAATGCTTTCGGGACCTACATCGTTGAAAATAAACCATTACTATATAGGGTGTTCTTTTTCTATCGGCACAATATTACGCGATTGATTTGATTTTTGCCACACTCAAAGCTTTATTCAGATAGGAACCTTGGATGGATTCTTATAATATATTTTTCAGAAAACTCCATACGGGGTGTTATTCTTTTAACGTCAATCGCAACTTGCTGCTTTTCACGACAAATCGTACTATTGTATTCAATTGTGATAAATGATATATTTTCGGGACCTACATCGTTGATAATAAACCATTGCTATACAGGCTGTTCTTTTTCTACCGGCACAATATTACGCGATTGATTTGGTTTTTGCCACAAACAAAGCGTTATCTGAATAGGAACCTTGGATGTATTCTCATAATATATTTTGCAGAAATGTGTATACAGGGTGTTTCTCTTTTTTATAATTCCATTTTATTTATAATTTAAATTTTTTTTATAGTTAAAATTTTTTTAATAATTTTTTTTTCTTCAATTTTGAAATTTTCAATATTTTTTTTTTACAATTTTTTTTTTCATTTTTTTAAAATATTTTTCTCCATTTTAATTTAAATTTTTTTTTTATTTTTTTTTTATTAAATTATATCTATGAATGAAAACTACTGACTAATCGAAGCCTCCAACAATAGACTGCGGGCCACTAGTCACTATTACTAAAATGAAGATGGGTTCTATAGAAAAGGAACAAAAAAACTTTTTTGAAAATGTTACTACGAACGTGAAGATTTTTCGGACGTTAGGAGGGGGGGAGGGGGAAATTTCCGAGGGGTTTCGCGAGGAAAAAGACGGAAGTTTCGTAGGGTTTCGCGTTTTCGGAGCGAAAAGAAGGGGGTGTATTTTTAAAAAAATCGCGAAAAGGCGAAAAAACGCCGATTTTGGCGAAAGGTACGAAATGAAGGAAAGGAGATCGGAGGACGGGTGGCATTCGGAACGACGGTATTTGCGGGAACGCGAAGACGAGATTCGAAATTAGTCCGTAGCTGAGCCCTTTTTTCGATTCACTCTTTCGTTTTCCCGGAAGAACGATAGGAAAATGTGACTTTTTGCGAGAATCGACGAAATTCTGACGTTTCACGTATTTCTGTGGCGAATTTTAACGCGGCTGCTTCACGGTCGACGTTTTCGGTCCGAACGAGCGATTAGAAATGTCAAATCGAATTTGAATTTCGAACCGAATCGGTCGAAAACCTTCAAATAGTCTAGAAAAACCGCGAGAAATATGAACGAGTAACCGATTTCGATCGATCGCTCGACAGGATTGACGATATTCTGAAAATCGAAAGACGGAAATCATCCGAGTACTTAAAATCTTTATGTAGTACATAATCGGGGTCGATTCACGTAGACGTCGGTGGCCGAGCAGACAAGGCGTTGGGTTCATAGTCCAGAGCCTCGCAGGGCGGCGGGTTCGAATCCTCGGTGCGTCCGAAATAGCTAACTTATTTATTTTTTCATTTTTACCCAATGGAAAACTCAGAGGAGCGTTCCCCGGTGAACGTATTTTGGGATTTGGATCTTTTCGTTAAGTCACGAAATCTATAAAGAATATCCGTTCGATCGGACGGATTTTTGCATTAAAATTACTCAAAATATTCAAATATTGAGCTGAAAATTAACGGTCAAAATGAAAAACCCCTGCTATACAGGGTGTTTCAAGTAAAATGTCACCACAAGAGATCTATCGTAAAGAGAATTCTCAACACTGTAAAACTGCTACGAAAAGATAACCGCTGCTATACGGGGTGTTTCTAAAAACATTTCAACTCCGAAACGACTTGACCGATTTTGATGAAACTTTGTGTGTGTGTGTGTTTCGGCGTGTCTCAGGGTCACAATAGGTAACCGTTAGATGGCGCTGTATTCGTTTCATAGAAACTCAAGAACGGCTGAACCGATTTCGATGAAACTTTGTGTGTGTATCTGAGGTTGTGTCAGGTCCGCAATACACCCCGGTAGGTGGCGCTGCAATCCGTCTGTAAGAACTCAGAAGTGCCTCGACCGATTTTGATGAAACATTGTGTGCGTGTTTGAGTGGCTCTAAGGGTCACAATAGAAACCCGTTAGGTGGCACTGCATTCGGTTTATGAAGACTCAAGAATGACTGGACCGATTTCGATGAAACTTTGTGTATGTATCTGAGTAGGTTTCAGATCCACAATATTCCCCGGTAGGTGGTACTACAATCGGTTTACACGAACTCAAAAATGGCTATACCGATTTTGGTGAATCTTTGTGATTGTGTTTCGGAAGGCCTTAGGTTTACAATACGATTCGGTAGGTGGCGCTATATTTGGTTTTAAGTAACTCAAAAACGTGTGAATCATTCTCAGAATCACAACAGAACCTGTTAGATGTCATTGAACAACCGGTTCAATTGATCTACCGATTATATTGATCTACTGAAAAAATTTAGATCTCATGGAAAAATGCAGATCTACCGGAAAAAAGTAGATCTACCAGAAAAATGTAGATCTACCGAAAAAATGTAGATCTACTGGAAAAATGTATATCTACCGAAAAAATGTAGATCTACGGAAAAATGCAGATCTACCGGAAAAATGTAGATCTACCGTAAAAATGTAGATCTCCCAGAAAAATGTGGATCTATTGCTAGGTAGATCTGCTGGCTCATCTGAATCCCAAAATATGGACTGCTGGCCACTAGTATTCCAACTAAATCAAATTCTCCAATTTCTTCAAAAATTTATCGCTTACCCAAAATTCATGAAAACGAAGCTAATATTCAAATACAAAAAATGTTAGATCAAAATATTTTACGTCCTTCTAATTCCCCATGGAATTCTCCTATTTGGATAGTACCTAAAAAAAATGGACGCATCTAAAAAACAAAAATGGAGACTTGTTTGTGATTTTCGAAAATTGAATGAAATAACAATTGGTGATTCTTATCCCCTTCCTAATATTGAGAATATTCTAGATCAATTAGGCAATGCTACATATTTTTCAACTTTAGATCTTGCTTCAGGCTTTTATCAAATTGAATTAGAAGAAAGTGACAAATATAAAACCGCAATTGCAACCCCTTCAGGTTTATATGAATTTAATAGAATGCCAATGGGACTGAAAAATAGTCCTAGTCGTTTAGCTAGACTAATGAATATTGTTTTATCTGGACTTCAAGGAAGTAAATGTTTTTGCTATTTAGATGATATCGTAATTTATGGTTCATCTTTGAAAGATCATAATGAAAAATTAGAAAGTGTTTTTAAACAATTGCAACTTCATAACTTACAACTGCAACCAGACAAATGTGAATTTTTTTGTAAAGAAATTTCTTATTTGGGACATCACATATCTGCTTCTGGAGTTCAACCGGATCCAAAGAAAATCGAAACTATTAAAAATATTCCAATACCTAGAACTGTTAAAGAAATTAAATCGTTTTTAGGACTTATGGGTTACTATCAAAAATTTATTGAAAACTTTTCAGCTCTCGCAAAACCTTTGACCAATTTATTAAAGAAAAATCAAAAATTTGAATGGACTAGTAAATGTCAACAATCTTTTGAACATTTTAAGCAACTCCTATCTAGAGAACCAATCCTTCAATTTCCAAAATTTTCTGAAACTTTTATATTAACAACCGATGCTTCGAATGACGCTATTGGTGCTATTTTGTCTCAAGGACCTATAGGAAAAGATCTTCCCATCAGCTATTATTCTAAAACTTTAAATAAATGTGAAAGAAATTACTCCACTACAGAAAAAGAACTTATGGCTATTGTAGAAGCATGTAAACATTTTAGACCTTATCTTTATGGACAAAATTTTATTATTTGTACTGATCACAAACCTTTAGTTTGGCTTAAAAATTGCAAAGAACCTTCTAGTCGTTTGGTTAGATGGAGATAAAAATTAATGGATTATGATTATGAAATTGTTTATAAAAAAGGAAAATTAAATCAAAATGCTGATGCTTTGATCAGAATCATTCCTGAAAATATTAATTCGATAAATCAATTATCTTTCAACGATTTTCAAAATTTATATAATCTTAATAAAATCAAAGAAATATCAAATATTTCAGAAATTGAAGATGACTTATTTAATTCCCCTGAAAATTATTCTCTTGGTCATTGTGTTTCTAAAGACTTTCATATGGGTCAAGGTATTGCCCTTTCTTTTAAAAATATTTTCGGACAAGTTAAAAATCTTATATCTCAAAACAAATCTACTGGACATGTTGCAACAATCAAGCATAAAAATCGAAATATCTATTACCTTATAACTAAAGATAAATTTGATCAAAAACCTTCCTATGAAACAGTTTTCATGTCACTTCTAAATCTTAAAAAATTATGTATTCAAAATAATGATACTCATTTGGCTTTACCACGAATTTCATGTGGACTAGATAAATTATACTGGCCTAAGATCTATAAAATGATTCAATATATTTTCTCGAATTCAAATATTAAGATATCAATCTATGTACTACCAAATCAAAATTCAAATAAAATCATCCATGCAATTGACGAAGAATAATTGACATTTGATAATTTTAAAACTTTCCATCAAAGAGAAATTCAAATTCCTAAACCAAAATTAACTAATGTTCCTATTTCACAAATTAAGAATTTTGTAATTCCCATGTCGTGTGACTTTTCGAATTGTAATAAATATCTAGATTATATCAAAACAAATTTCAATGATTTACCCATTAATTCAAAAATATCGGATATAGTTCTTAAAAAATTACCTCAACAATCTCTTTATATTATATTCCTAAAGGAATCCTATGATGAATCAATACTTTATGAAAATTTATTTGAAACATTATCTAATCTTAAAATTTTGTTAAAACATAATGGAGTTCAGCGATTCGTTATACCGAATGTCGCCTTGTCAAGACAAAATTCAATTATCCGAGAAGATACATATTTTAGCCTTTTGTATTTCCTTTTCCGTGATTTCGATTATGAAATTCTATCCGAAGAACGTGTATTTATAGATGATGAAAAATTAATTCAAGACATATTATTTGAAAATCATGATTCACCTCTAGGTGGTCATCAAGGCTTTGAGCGAACATAGGAAAAAATTAAACAATTATATTCCTGGAACAATATGAAACAACAAATTAGAGATTACATCAAAAAATGCCAAACTTGTCAAAAGTCTAAAACTGATTTTAAACATAATAAAAGTCCTATGATCATCACTACTACTTCTACTAAATTTTGTGAACAAATTGCTATGGACATAGTTGGTCCTTTACCTGAAACCAAAAATAATAATCGATTCATATTAACCATTCAAGATGATCTGACTAAATTTATTCAAGCATATTCTTTGAACACTCATGATGCTAAAACGGTAGCAATCTATTTTCTTAAATTTTGTACACAATTCGGATTTCCAGATAGTATTCTTACTGATCAAGGAGTAGAATTCTCCTCAAATGTTTTCAAAGAAATTAATAAACTAATGTCAATCAAACATAAACAATCTACCCCATATCATCCTCAAACTCAAGGATCATTAGAAAGAACTCATTTGACTCTTAAAGATTATTTTAAATGTTATGTAAATAAAGATACTAATAATTGGGATGAATTTTTAAACTTTGCTACTTTTACTTATAATACATCAATTCATAAATCTACTCAGAAAACACCGTATGAATTAGTTTTCGGGCAAAGAGCAAGAGTACCGTCTCAGGTTAGTAAACCAAAACCTTTAGCTAATTACTCGGAACTGGCAAATGATATAAACACTAAATTAAGAATTTTAAGGGGAACAGCTCATGATAGCTTAATTAAATCGAAAAATAAATCGAAGGAATTTTATGATAAAACACATAATCGAACATATGTTTTTAATGAAGGAAACTTAGTATTATTATATGATAATTTATCAAAAGCGAAAAATAAAAAGCTGAATCCAAACTATAAAGGTCCTTATAAAATAGAGCAAATTCATAATAATCAAACAGCTACATTAAGAATAAGTAGAAATAAGTTGAAGACTTATCATTTCAATAAATTAAAACCTTATGTTATTTCAGATGAAAATGGAGATAATACCGGTTCTTATCCTCCTTGTATTCATATTCCTAGTTCCACTTCAAGCAAGGCAAACGAAATATAAATTAAGTCCTATCGAATCTTCATCCGGTCTTTTATTTAATAATTTGGGGAAAGTACAAATATCAAATAATAAGTTTACTATTTTAACATATCATAATTTAACTCATATTAAATATCAAGTGGAACAGATATCGAATTATTATCAGAATTCTATTAGTATTTGTAATATTGCTATGGCGGATCATATTTCCAGTGATTGTAAAAATCAATTAAATTACGTAAAAACGAAATCTAATCATATAAAACAATTATATCGGGCGATATCTCATCAAGTAAAGTATCAACGAAGAAAACGTGGTCTTATAGATGGAATTGGAACAGCAATTAAATGGTTAATCGGTACCCCTGATGCGGGAGATGCACAATTTTATTCAGATTCAATAAATGAATTAATTAATAATAATAAACAAACTAAAGTCTTAATGCAACAGCAAGTCTCGATTTTGTCATCAACAATTTCTAATTTTAATACTTCTTTCCGAAAAATGAATGAAAATATTGAAGTTCTCAATAATAATTTAAAAGTATTTTACATATATTCAAAGGAATTGGAAAAAATGAAAGAGTCTTTCGAAATTGAAACTCATATAGCTAATCATATGTTGTTACTAATCGAAATGACTGATGAAGTGTTAAACACCCTTGAGAACTATGTTAATGATTTTACACTATTGGAACATGGTATTATAAGTTATAGAATTCTTTATCCAGAACAATTGCTTCATGAATTAACTATTATATCTTCAAAATTTACTCTTCCTATTCCTGTAAACATTGAAAACGTTTATCTTTATTATAAAATTATGAATCTTAAATCATTCATTAAGAATAATAATGTTATTATGGCTTTTGAAATACCCCTTGCTTCTTTTGAGAGTCTTGACCTTTATCACATGTTATCTTTACCTACTCCTCATAAAGACGACAATACTCTATTTTCCTATATTGAACCATCAAAACCTTTCCTACTTATCTCCCATATGAGAACTAGTTATTTGATGGTTGATAATTTGGCAAATTGTAAAGAATACCATCCAAAAGAATGGATTTGCAAGAAGATGTCTACCATTCGGAAAACAGATACTGTGTGTGAAGTCCAGTTGATATCCCAAGTAATCAACTCAATCCCAAAATCATGCAAGATTAGAAACTTAATTGCTAATGCTGAAATTTGGCATGAAATCGATCAAAACCTATGGTTATATTCAGTCTCTGCTCCAACCCAATTGACAATCACCTGCGATGAAGACCCCTTGAAACACGAAGTTATCCAACAAATAGGAACTTTGGAATTAAACCCAAATTGCAAGGCTTTCACTGATCAAATTAACCTTGAAACTAATACTATTTTAATGTCTATGAATTCTAGTTATGAAATTCCTTCTACAAGTATAACTGATGATGATTGCTGTGAAAAATTGAAGAAGAACATCACGTTGAATGCCATCCATTTGGAACCATTAAAGTTCACCCATGTCAACCTCCATGAACTGAAATATGCTCAACACAAGTTAAGTGAATTCGACGAACAACTTCAACAACAACTGAACAAGCCATTCATCATTCGACATTCATCATGGCTAACAACAATACTTTCCATAATATTTGGCTTAATCCTCCTTATCCTTGGCTACAACTTTCTAAAATGGTGTGGTTTCATCAGACTTCTAAGAAGATTCCTTTGCTGTACTAAAGAACCAAGAGCGATCGAGGGAAACCCATGTCTTCAAATATTCAATCAATGTTGCACACAACCTGTCGAACACTCAGTACCCTTATTCTATGATGCAGAGCTACAACACTTCAATCTTCCAAATACTTCCACTTCTCGTCAATCAAATCAAGAAGATGCCACCAGCACAGGATCCCAGTCAATAAGAAGATCCAACAGACTTCAAGGAATAAAAATTAATCCTTTTTAAAAATGTTAAATTTTATTATCTGTTCAAGATTTTTTACACTCTCGTTTTCTGAAGAAACTTTAATAATGAATAATTCAAATATCCTTAATAATCCATGTCATAATTCAAATTGTTCAAAAATGTTCCAATTTCCAATATTTAACCTTTATATTGTAAGGTGATCTGTTGCTTCTTAGATTTTTGCTCTTTCTTTAAAACTTAATCAAAAATCTTTTTATGGGGGAGGTGTTGGCAACCCCTAATACAATGGTTTCTTTCATTAATCTATTTATGCTGACCACAGCATTTATCAAATAATATAAAAGAAGCAGCACACCGCCATTGATTCAGTTCAGACCTAGCCGCAGACCTTTACGTATCGTTACGTCATTATTATTTTACCGTCTTTTTCTCGAATTATAATTCGTACTTATAATAATAATCAATAAATCAGTGCTTTCTCCAAATAACTCAGTTCTTAATCAAGTGTACCTCATTCCTAGTGATTAATCAATAATGAGTGAAAATCAATAATAAGTGAATGTGTTTGTGCATTTAATCATAAGGAATATCTCATCAATATCATCATCATCAACTTCATCCAAGGTTTACGGAGCTTCCCTTACAAAGCTGCCCTGGTGACAGCGTACTGCTAATAAATATCCTGTTTGGTGCAGTATTTCAACAAGGAATACAACAATATACTTCAAACATTATTGATACATACATATAATTTATTTGTCTCATTGTAATGATGTGAATAAATAAAACAATCATATTTTAGAAAAATTCGATATATTCAATGATAATAATAAAAAATCCGAATAAAATACGATATTCCCTACAAATGCTAAGCGTCGTAACAGAACGTCGCTCCGAAAATGTGCGAGTACTTAGGGGGCGTCCATAAATTACGTGAGGTGTTTTTTAAATTTTCTGAACCTCCCTGCCGCCCTGGTGAGATGTCGTGATATTTTATTCAACCCCATCCCCCAATCTCACGTGAGATTTTTCAAAATGTGGGTTTCTTACGTAAACGCGTCAAAGTATGAATGAAATTATTTTCTTTCCAACGAATTAGTGAATGATCTTAATCGTATTGCGATATACGCTTAAGATTAAATCTTAAGCATGTATAATCTGGATTAAATGGACCAACATAGTATAATTTTTTTTTGTTTCAATCAGAAAAAAAATTGCGTGATATTTGCCGAGACCCCCCTCTCTCCAACGTAAGATTAGATGAGATTTACTCGACCCGCTCCCCCCTTTAAACATCTCACGTAATTTATGAACGCCCCCTATGATACTGAAATTAGCAGACATGTAATTATTTTAAAAAAATTTAAATAAAGTTGCACATCTACATAATTCAAAAAACTGTGAGTACAAATTTTTTAAATATTTTTTTTCCACTTATTCATTTCTGAAATAAAAGCTTAAATTTTACAGGTATCTGACAACATGTCTATATTTTGGTATAAATCGATAGTATACAAACCCACATTTAACATAGGTTCTAACCGTATAAAAAAAATTTCACCTTACATTTCGCGTTATATGGAACTTTTCTTTTTGATTTTTTCTTTTTCAGTTTTTTTCCCCTTTGGACCAACGAAAATGTACGGCATATGAAAAAATATTATCTATGCATAAAATACTTTCAAAATATGTTTATTTCATGTTGTGTCAAATCACCCCCTGGACTACGGAAAGAGAGGGGATTGCAACCCTCGATTTTTTCCCCTTGTCGCATGATTTTTGTACGGCGTTGCGGAATAATGGATTAGAAGCAGCATTGAAATAGTATGACACAGATGCCGTACAAAATCAAATGACCAAATTTACCCTGGTAATTGTCGGAAAATAAAAAAAAAATCCGACTTTGTGGCGCACCATTTTTTTTACGGCACTGCGCGTTTACTTATTATTTTTCATGGATCAATCGGTGGTAAGAATGCCGTACAAAAATATGTGACCAAAATGTACTCACCCTACCTGTACTTTCGAATTCTCACCTGCACTCAGTTGGACAGCTTACAAGTGACGGCATAGTGCTGAATCTTATTATTTTATGCTTATATCGTTCCAGATAGGTCACCTGGTGGTTTTTTCAACATGGGCCTGTAGTCTAAGAGAAAGGCAATGAAAATCTGGTTGATATCGTTAAACCAATTGGATCTTACATAAATTATTCAATAAAGTCAATCGACTCTGTCTCACGGATACCAACCAGAGTGGACAATATGCCGAAGAACATTGTGGTCAGATTCACATCCAGAATCAAGAAAGATAATTTTCTATCAGCTGTAAAAGCGAAACGTATTGAATAAGGAGGAAGCTCTGGATTCGCTATAGCAGGTGTTTCGCCAAAATTATACGTGAATGAGCTTACTACAAGAAATAAAATTATCTTCAAAGCAGCTCGTACTTTTGCTCGCGAGAAAGAATATAAGTTTGTGTGGACACGGAACGGCACCATTCTTATGCGAAAGAATGATGAATGACGGTACTATATGTGTGGTGACAGAATCATGGTTGAATGAAAACATCTTTGATCATGAAATGGTGGATACTGACAGTTTCTGCATCTTTCGGAGGGATCGCTGCCTGACGGACTCAACGAGGAGGGATGGCGGAGGTGTCTTTATCGCCGTAAGAAATAATCTTTGTAGTCGACTGCTACCAGACTTCAATAGCGCAGCTAATGATTTGTGGGTGTTAGTGAATGCGAAAAATATCAATATTTACTTGTGCTGTGTTTACCTTCCTCACAGGGATGAAATAGGCACCGCCTAATTTTTGAATAGACTTGAAATAAATAAGAGAAAAATAGGCGATGGTTTAATCCTAATCTGTGGTGATTTTAATTGTTCTACTGTTAGGTGGGTGTCTCGAGATCCGGGTTATCATTTAGAGCCTTTAAACGTCGAAAACAAATATACAGCTATTGTTGATGCACTTTCAGTGTCAGAGTTAATGCAGTTCAATAATATTTTGAATCATCATAATAGAATTTTGGATCTTATTCTTTGCAATAAATCAAAAACGTAACACGATGTGACACTCCACTTGTCAGTGAGGACAACCATCATCCCTCTGTAGAGTTATTGCTAGATTTGGGGCCAATACGCTACTTGAGAGCAGATATGGGCGGTTTTGGGACCGGTGTGAAGAGAGCAGATAAAGATAGCGGATGAAATCTCCGGAAACAGCCGAACGGCGCAACCAGTGGCGCACCGATCGATTCAGTCATAATCATATAGAACCAGTATATTCTGGCATGAATTGAAGAAAATCGAAGTTCTGCGATAATATAAATACACAACAACTTGAACTGATGGTTTCTTCGAGAGATGAACTTAATTTGGAACTTATTTTGTGAGTTCGATCAAGCTCTTGTTGAATATTGATAGATTTATCAATGCTGGGGCATGAATGTTATTTTGGCATGGAAAGATTTTGGCAAGATAATGGTAATGCAGATTCGGTTCTTTACTGAAAAAAGTATCCGCATTGGATGAGACCCTGGGGTTGAAATTTCAACCCTTAACACAAAAAACCCGGGTTTTCATCCGTTTTGCCCAGAAGGAAGAGTTTTTTCATCAACAGATTTTGAGAACATTTTGACAACGACGATATCGATATTCAGTAAAAAAATGGTCCACTTCGGATGGGGCCCTGGGGTTGAAATTTCAACCCTTAACACAAAATCTCGGTTTTTCCGGTTTTTTTCATAGAAGGAAAAGATTTTTCATCAACAGATTTTGAGAACATCTTGACTACGACGATACCGAAATTCAGCCAAAAAATGGTTCACTTCGGATGGGGCTCTGGGGTTGAAATTTCAACCCTTAAGACAAAATCTCGGTTTTTCTTGGTTTTTTCATAGAAGGAAAAGTTTTTTCATCAACAGATTTTGAGAACAACTTGACTAGGACGATACCGATATTAGGTTATAAAATTGTCCACTTCGGATGGGGCTCTGGGGTTGAAATTTCAACCCTTAAGACCAAATCTTGGTTTTTCCTGTTTTTTTCATAGAAGGCAGAGTCTTTTCATCAACAGATTTTGAGCACATCTTAACTATGACGGAGTCGATATTCAGTAAAAAAATGGTCCACTTCGGATGGGGCCCTGGGGTTGAAATTTCAACCCTTAACACAAAATCTCGAATTTTCCTGGTTTTTTCATAGAAGGAAAAGTTTTTTCATCAACAGATTTTGAGAACATCTTGACTATGACGATACCGATATTCAGTAAAAAAATTGTCCACTTCGGATAGGGCTCTGGGGTTGAAATTTCAACCCTTAACAGAAAATCTCGGTTTTTCCTGTTTTTTTTGATAGAAGGAAAAGTTTTTTCATCAACAGATTTTGAGAACATCTTGACTACCACGATACCGAAATTCAGTAAAAAAATGGTCCACTTCGGATGGGGCCCTGGGGTTGAAATTTCAACCCTTAAGACAAAATCTCGGTTTTTCCTGTTTCTTTCATAGAAGGAAGAGTTCTTTCATCAACAGATTTTGAACACATCTTAACTATGACGAAATCGATATTCAGTAAAAAAATAGTCCACTTCGGATGGGGCCCTGGGGTTGAAATTTCAACCCTTAACTCAAATATCTCGATTTTTCGTCGTTTTTTCCCAGAAGGAAAAGTTTTTTCATCAACAGATTTTGAGCACATCTTAACTATGACGATATCGATATTCAGTAAAAAAATTGTCCACTTCAGATGGGGCTCTGGGGTTGAAATTTCAACCCTTAACACAAAATCTCGGTTTTTCCTGTTTTTTTCATAGAAGGAAAAGTTTTTTCATCAACAGATTTTAAGAAAATCTTGACTACGACGATACTCATATTCAGTAAAAGAATGGTCCACTTCAGATGGGGCCCTGGGGTTGAAATTTCAACCCTTAAGACAAAATCTCGATTTTTCGTCGTTTTTTCCCAGAAGGAAAAGTTTTTTCATCTACAGATTTTGAGCACATCTTAACTATGACGATATAGATATTCAGTAAAAAAATTGTCCACTTCCGATGGGGCCCTATGGTTGAAATTTCAACCCTTAACAGAAAATCTCGGTTTTTCCAGTTTTTTTCATAGAAGGAAAAGTTTTTTCATAGACAGATTATGAGAACATCTTGACTAGGACGATACCGATATTAGGTATTAAAATGGTCCACTTCGGATGGGGCTCTGGGGTTGAAATTTCCACCCTTAAGACAAAATCTCGGTTTTTCCTGTTTTTTTCATAGAAGGAAAAGTTTTTTCATCAACAGATTTTGAGCACATCTTAACTATGACAGAGTCGATATTCAGAAAAAAAATGGTCCACTTCGGATGGGGCCCTGTGGTTGAAATTTCAACCCTTAAGACAAAATCTCGGTTTTTCCTGTTTTTTTCATAGAAGGAAACATTTTTTCATCAACAGATTTTGAGCACATCTTAACTATGACGATATCGATATTCAGTAAAAAAATTGTCCACTTCGGATGGGGCTCTGGGGTTGAAATCTCATCCCTTAACACAAAAGCTCGGTTTTTCCTGTTTTTTTCATAGAAGGAAAAGTTTTTTCATCAACAGATTTTGAGAAAATCTTGACTACGGCGATACTCATATTCAGTAAAAAAATTGTATACTTCGGATGGGGCCCTGGGGTTGAAATTTCAACCCTTAACACAAAATCTCGGATTTTCCTGGTTTTTTCATAGAAGGAAAAGTTTTTTCATCAACAAATTTTGATAACATCTTGACTACGACGAAACCGATATTCAGTCAAAAAATGGTCCACTTCGGATGGGGCTCTGGGGTTGAAATTTCAACCCTTAATACAAAATCTCGGTTTTTCCTGTTTTTTCCATACAAGGAAAAGTTTTTTCATCAACAGATTTTGAGCACATCTTAACTATGACGCAGTTGATATTCAGTAAAAAAATGGTCCACTTCGGATGGGGCCCTGTAGTTGAAATTTCAACCCTTAAGACAAAATCTCGGTTTTTCCTGTTTTTTTCATTGAAGGAAACATTTTTTCATCAACAGATTTTGAGCACATCTTAACTATGACGATATCGATATTCAGTAAAAAAATTGTCCACTTCGGATGGGGCTCTGGGGTTGAAATCTCAACCCTTAACACAAAATCTCGGTTTTTCCTGTTTTTTTCATAGAAGGAAAAGTTTTTTCATCAACAGATTTTGAGAAAATCTTGACTACGGCGATACTCATTTTTATTAAAAAAATGATATACTTCGGATGGGGCCCTGGGGTTGAAATTTCAACCCTTAACACAAAATCTCGGATTTTCCTGGTTTTTTCATAGAAGGAAAAGTTTTTTCATCAACAAATTTTGATAACATCTTGACTACGAAGAAACCGATATTCAGTCAAAAAATGGTCCACTTCGGATGGGGCTCTGGGGTTGAAATTTCAACCCTTAATACAAAATCTCGGTTTTTCCTGTTTTTTCCATACAAGGAAAAGTTTTTTCATCAACAGATTTTGAGCACATCTTAACTATGACGCAGTTGATATTCAGTAAAAAAATGGTCCACTTCGGATGGGGCCCTGGGGTTGAAATTTCAACCCTTAACACAAAATCTCGGATTTTCCTGGTTTTTTCATAGAAGGAAAAGTTTTTTCATCAACAAATTTTGATAGCATCTTGACTACGACGAAACCGATATTCAGTTAAAAAATTGTCCACTTCGGATGAGGCTCTGGGGTTGAAATTTCAACCCTTAACAGAAAATCTCGGTTTTCCCTGTTTTTTTCATGGAAGGAAAAGTTTTTTCACAAACAGATTTTGAGAACATCTTGACTACGACGATACCGAAATTCAGTCAAAAAATGGTCCACCTCGGATGGGGCTCTGGGGTTGAAATTTCAACCCTTAAGACAAAATCCCGGTTTTTCCTGTTTTTTTTCATAGAAGGAAAAGTTTTTTCATCAACAGATTTTGAGCACATCTTAACTATGACGCAGTTGATATTCAGTAAAAAAATGGTCCACTTCCGATGGGGCCCTGGGATTGAAATTTCAACCCTTAACACAAAATCTCGGATTTTCCTGTTTTTTTCATAGAAGGAAATGTTTTTTCATCAACAAATCTTGATAACATCTTGACTACGACGATACCGATATTCAGTTAAAAAATTGTCCACTTCGGATGAGGCTCTGGGGATGAAATTTCAACCCTCAACAGAAAATCTCGGTTTTCCCTGGTTTTTTCATCAACAGATTTTGACAACATCTTGACTACGACGATACCGAAATTCAGTAAAAAAATGGTCCACTTCGGATGGGGCTCTGGGGTTGAAATTTCAACCCTTAAGACAAAATCTCGGTTTTTCCTGTTTTTTTCATAGAAGGAAAAGTGTTTTCATCAACAGATTTTGAGCACATCTTAACTATGACGGAGTCGATATTCAGTAAAAAAATGGTCCACTTCGGATGGGGCCCTGGGGTTGAAATTTCAACCCCAGAGCCCCATCCGAAGTGGACCATTTTATTACCTAATATCGGTATCGTCCTAGTCAAGATGTTCTCAAAATCTGTTGATGAAAAAAGTTTTCCTTCTATGAAAAAAACAGAAGAAACCGAGATTTTGTGTTAAGGGTTGAAATTTCAACCCCAGAGCCCCATCAAAAGTGGACAATTTTACACTGAATATCGATATCGTCATAGTTAAGATGTGCTCAAATTCTGTTGATGAAAGAACTATTCCTTCTGGGAAAAAACGACGAAAAATCGAGATTTTTGAGTTAAGGGTTGAAATTTCAACCCCAGGGCCCCATCCGAAGTGGCCCTTTTTTTTACTGAATATCGACTCCGTCATAGTTAAGATGTGCTCAAATCTGTTGATGAAAAAACTTTTCCTTCTATGAAAAAAACAGGAAAAACCGAGATTTGGTCTCAAGGGTTGAAATTTCAACCCCAGAGCCCCATCCGAAGTGGACCATTTTATTACCTAATATCGGTATCGTCCTAGTCAAGATGTTCTCAAAATCTGTTGATGAAAAAACTCTTCCTTCTATGAAAAAAACAGGAAAACCCGAGATTTTGTCTTAAGGGTTGAAATTTCAACCCCAGGACCCCATCCGAAGTGGACCATTTTTGTACTGAATATGAGTATCGTCGTAGTCAAGATTTTCTCAAAATCTGTTGATGAAAGAACTTTTCCTTCTATGAAAAAACCAGGAAAATCCGAGATTTTGTGTTAAGGGTTGAAATTTCAACCCCAGGGCCCCATCCGAAGTGGACCATTTTTTTACTGAATATCGACTCCGTCATAGTTAAGATGTGCTCAAAATCTGTTGATGAAAAAACTTTTCCTTCTATGAAAAAAACAGGAAAAACCGAGATTTGGTCTTAAGTGTTGAAATTTCAACCCCAGAGCCCCATCCGAAGTGGACCATTGTATTACCTAATATCGGTATCGTCCTAGTCAAGATGTTCTCAAAATCTGTTGATGAAAAAGCTTTTCCTTCTATGAAAAAACCAAGAAAAACCGAGATTTTGTGTTGAGGGTAGAAATTTCAACCCCAGGGCCCCATCCGAAGTGGACCATTTTTCAACTGAATTTCGGTATCGTAGTAGTCAAGATGTTCTCAAAATCTTTTGATGAAAAAACTTTTCCTTCTATGAAAAAAACAGGAAAAACCGAGATTTTGTGTTAAGGGTTGAAATTTCAACCCCAGAGCCCCATCCGAAGCGGACAATTTTTTTACTGAATATCGATATCGTCATAGTTAAGATGTGCTCAAAATCTGTTGATGAAAAAACTTTTCCTTCTGGGAAAAAACGACGAAAAACCGAGTTTTTTGCGTTAAGGGTTGAAATTTCAACCCCAGGGCCCCATCCGAAGTGGACCATTTTCTTTACCTAAAATCGGTATCGTCGTAGTCAAGATGTTCTCAAAATCTGTTGATGAAAAAACTTTTCCTTCTATGAAAAAAACAGGAAAAACCGAGATTTTGTGTTAAGGGTTGAAATTTCAACCCCAGGGCCCCATCCGAAGTCGACCATTCTTTTACTGAATATCGGTATCGTCGTAGTCAAGATGTTCTCAAAATTTGTTGATGAAAAAACTTTTCCTTCTATGAAAAAAACCGGAAAAACCGAGATTTTGTGTTAAGGGTTGAAATTTCAACCCCAGGGCCCCATCCGAAGTGGACCATTTTTTTACTGAATATCGATATCTACGTTGACAAAATGTTCTCGAAATCTGTTGATGAAAAAACTCTTCCTTCTGGGAAAAACGGATGAAAACCCGGGTTTTTTGTGTTAAGGGTTGAAATTTCAACCCCAGGGTCCCATCCAATGCGGATACTTTTTTCAGTAAAGAACCGAATCTGCATTACCATTATCTTGCCAAAATCTTCCCATGCCAAAATAACATTCATGCCCCAGCATTGATAAATCTATCAATATTCAACAAGAGCTTGATCGGACTCACAAAATAAGTTCCAAATTAAGTTCATCTCTCGAAGAAACCATCAGTTCAAGTTGTTGTGTATTTATATTATCGCAGAACTTCGATTTTCTTCAATTCATGCCAGAATATATTGGTTCTATATGATTATGACTGAATCGATCGGTGCGCCACTGGTTGCGCCGTTCGGGTGTTTCCGGAGATTTCATCCGCTATCTTTATCTGCTCTCTTCACACCGGTGGTTTTGGGCTGAATTTCCGTAAGGCAAATTATGATGTAATCATTAGGAAGCTTTCGGAAACTGACTGGCGTTTGTTGTTAAGCCACTCGGATATAAATTGTAATGTTGATGCGTTTTATAATGTTGTAAATAATTTAATTTTTGATAACGTACCAAAGTTTAAACTGAATAAAAGGTTTCCAATATATTATTCAAGGGACACAATACGGATAATCAGACAAAAGAATAAATACCATACTAAATGGAAAATATACCGAAACTTATACATGACTTGAATCAATTTAAGGAACTCAGACGTCATTCTAAGAAGCTTGTTACATCTGACTTCGAGCAATATCGCAGAAAAATTGAAGATGAGCTTTCCGTAAACTCCAATAGCTTTTTTAAATATGTGTCTAATAAAAAGAATCATAGCAAATGCGAAGGATATATCTAAATTATTTGCAAAATTTTTTGAGGCTTTATACGAGCCACCTGGATGTAACGCTCAAAACTTCCACAGTGCCGAGAATATTTACAGTAACAATTATCTGAGTAATATATATCTATCAAAGGACGAAATAATGAACGGCTTGAGCACAATTGATTCAAGAAAGGGTCCAGGGCCCGATAACAGCCCACCCATTTTCCTCAAACATTGTGCAGAAGCTCTAAGCGAACCATTCTTAATTTTGTTCAACAAATCGCTTCAAACTTCGGTTTTTCCCAAACAATGGAAGGTTTCATCAATAACGCGCCTATACACAAGAACGGCCCAAAAGATCTCATACAAAACTATAGGCCAATAAGTAGGTATATTGTCGACGATTCCGAAACTCTTCGAAGCACTCATTTATAGATATCTGTCATCCCACGTAAAGAATATCTTAATAGATCAACAACACGGTTTCTTTAAGGGCAGGGATGTGGGGACAAATTTGTTATGTTTCTCTGAAAACCTTCAGGAGGGTATGGACGCAGGTGGACAGATGGACGTGATTTATACCGATTTTCGAAAAGCATTCGATAAGATCAGTCACTTAGTTTTGCTTCGGAGGCTCGCTGAGGTCGGTGTGGGTGGACAGCTGCTTGTATGGCTAGAATCTTATATTGTGGGTAGATCACAGTTTGTCTCAGTAAATGGCTACAGTTCTGAACCATTTTTTAATACTTCGGAGTGCCCCAAGGTTCACACTTGGGACCATTTACGTTAACAATATTGGCACTTGTTTTTGTAACACAAGATTTTTGTTGTATGCGGATGATTTGAGGTTTTTTAGAAAAGTTAAGGATACGAGTGACTGCCAGAAGGTTCAGAGTGATTTTATCAGATTGCAACACTACTGTCGAGAAAATGGAGTTTTTTGAAATTATGATAAGTGTTACACGATCTCGTTCAGTAGAAATGTGAATTTGATGAGTTTTCAATATTTAGCTGATGGCAATCAGCCTCTTCAAGAGGTGGATAGCATTCTTGATCTTGGGGTGACATTCGACAGAGAGCTCCTCTTTGATCGACATATTGAAAACGTTGTTAACAGCTCCAATAGAATGCTTGGTTTTATACTCCGTCATAGTAAACTTTTTAAAGATAATAGAACATTGCTGACTCTGTATTATTCGTTTGTATTTAACAAGGTGAATTTCGCATCTACAATATGGAACCCACAGTACACGTGCAATGTTAAAAGGATTGAAAGTATCCAGAATACATTTATTCGCTATCTGTGTTTCAGGAATCATTTCCTTATTTTTTTTTTTTTTTATTTAATTTGTGTGTCTCGACTGCAGAGGTCATTGACACGGTTACAGTCTAATCAAGATCAATATGTGACAATATGATAAGGAAATTCAAATTTGAGTGTACAGTTGAGTAGCCTTAAGATATTTTAACAGGTATTCAAAGTTTGGGGAGTTGTGTAGGGTTTCTCTCAGATTCAGCTCAATTTTGTGGATTCTTCTTTGGTTTTCGTATTGCGGACACTCTACTAGGAAGTGAGGAATAGTCAGTGGGGTGTCGCAGTGGGAGCACATTGGGGGGTCTTGGTTGCTCATAAGGTAGCCGTGGCTGAGTCTACAGTGTCCAATACGAAGTCGTCTGATTACAGCTTGTTCCTTCCTTGTCATTGCTGGTAACTGGATGGGGTTCCATACGGAGTCTTGTATACTACGTAGTTTTCCGCTGGATCTGCTCCATTGTTCCTGCCATTGTACGTTGACTGTTCTTCTGAAGTGTGAGCTGAGGTCTTGTGGGAGTTGGATGTGTTTTGTGCGAAGGATGGAGTTGGATGCTTCTTTACAGGCTCGGTCGGCCGTTTCGTTGCCCTCAATTCCCACATGAGATGGAACCCAGATTAAATCAATTGTTGATCCAAGTTGTATAAGTTCGTGAGATTGGGCTTGAATCTTGTCAACAATGGGATTTTGGGAGTAGGGGTCCGATATTGAATGTATAGAGGCCAGTGAGTCTGTGCATATTGCGACCTTTTTAGAGGTGAGGTGGATAATTTTCAAGGCTTGTAGGATGCCAAAGAGTTCGCCTGTTTGAACACATGATATTACTGAGATCCGCGATTGTTTTAGGATATTGTTTCGATCAGTAACTGCGCATCCTACCGAGGATTCAGCTTTGGAGGCATCCGTGTATAGGACTTCATCAAACGAGTATTTCTCTAGTATCTCCCGGAAGGACTTTCGAAAAAGTTCGTTTGGAACATCATATTTTTTGTGCTGGCTAAGTGATATGTCAACGATTGGTAAGACTCTTATCCAAGGGGGAGTCTGAGAGATCGTGAAGGTAGTGGTGGCAGAGAAAGAGATGGATGTTGAGAAGGTTTCAATTAGTGCTGGAAGAGGCTGGCATCGTGTGCTGTTTGCTGGTAATCTCTCTGGGGAATTAATTAAAGTGTAGACAGGGTTACTTGGGTTAGCTGATACTCTGGCTGCATATGTTAAGAGCAGTTTTTGGCGTCGAAGTTGGAGGGGAAGTTCATGAGACTCACAATAGAGACTTAGTGCTGGGCTTGAGCGGAAGGCTCCGGTGCAAATTCTTAGGGCGGTATTATGAACGACGTCGAGAGATCGGAGAGTGTTTTTCGAAGCTGTAGTGTATATTATGCAGCCGTAGTCCAGTTTTGAACGAATTAGGGCTATGTAGATTCTGAGAAGTACTCTTTCATCGGCGCCCCATCGGTAGTGGGCCAGCGTTTTGAGGATGTTCATCTTCTTCAAACAGCTACCTTTTAGTTTTTGTATATGATGTTTCCAGGTGAGTTTTGAGTCGAAGGTAAGGCCCAAAATGGTTAAGTCGTTCACTATTGGGAGAACGACACCGTTGAGACGAATTGTAGGAGTCTGATGGTTATTGCGTCTTCTAGAGAATTTGATGACCTTAGACATTTCCTTATTAGTAATCATGATTATACAGATGTCCGTAGTTATTTCAAATTAATTAGACTGGAAGATCGTAGAAAAATAACTGACATAATTTTACTGCATAAAATATTGAATAGTGTACTCATGGTTTCAGATATTTGCGAAATATACCATTTAGGCCGCTCGTATACCAACACGACGAGACCGCAACGCGACTGCGAAGATACTTTTTAACGAGGAATTTACGTCGCATCGCCGTATCTTTGGTGTGGGCGCTTCTATCACACACTACGTACCGCGACTAATAAGCGACACGCAGTCGCGGTCGCGTTGCGGTCTCGTAGTGCCGGTATACGAGCAGCCTAAGGCCACTCGTACACCAGCACGACGCGACCGCGACTTCGTGTCGCTTCGCAGTCGCGGTACGTGGTAATTCATAGAAGCGCCCACACCGAGGATACGGCGACGCGACGCATTTTACTCGTTAAAAAGTATCGTCGCGGTTGCGTTGCGGTCGCGTCGTGCTGGTGTACGAGCGGCCTAAGAGTTTCCGAGTTAAGGCTTCGAGAAAATGATTTGTGTTACGTTCCCTTCCGAAGGACTAATAGTGCGCGTAATTCTCCCATCTGTAGAATGTTAAACAGTTATAATGCGTTTTTTGCTGGGATAGATATGTGCAATACATCCTTAAATGCCCTCAGGCGCTTACTGAGGCAAACATTTCAGTGACTGTGCTGAAGTGTTTTGTTCAGTTTGATGCTTGTTGCTGTTTTTTTTCTTTTTTTCTTGATAATATCTTTTGCTTCGAGATTCGCTGGTTCGAGATTGTTTATTGTTATTGTATATAATTCATATTGAAGGTTGTTTGTTATTTATGTGTATGATTTTGCACAATAAGTTGTTTTATTTGGGTGAATACTGTTTCTGGGCGTTGCCTGTTTGTATTCCTTTGTACAATAAATAAATAAATAAACGTTCAAGAGTCACTATTAAGCAACTGCACCGTCGAGCAACCTTTATTCTACTTGAGTCACATTTATATCAACGATTATTGAAGGTTAATAATTTCTATAATGGAATACTATATCTCAACGTATTTTCGCAGTGAATATTCAACGTTGAATAGTAGTAGCGGGAGTACGTTTAGGAAACCTGATTGCCAAATGGTGGTTCGTTGCACCAATTCTGATCATCAACAATCATACCTACCGAACTCATTCTCTACAGCCCTTATTTTGATTTTTTTCTTCGTTTAGAATATGAAGCCCATGATTATTAATAACAGTAGGTATATGTATTCTTAACAAATATATTCTCTGCTAGAATCCTTCATGTTGTATCTCTGAATATGCAGAATACAATTATTCTATATTTAGTAAAACTCCGTCGTAATTTTAAGACTTATATTTCTTACGTTTCTGTACAGCGCATCGATCTCAACTGCCACTATATTTTCACTACACATGTTCTTATCTACATATATACAAAAAAAGCATCGCCTCTTATTCGGAGACGTATAGCATTATAAAGTTGTTCCAACATCTCCATACAGTGAGTTCTTTAAATACTAACACACCATATAACACCTCCTTACAAAATTCAAGATCATGGAACAAAAAATAAAAATTTAATTTATGCATAACATCATGTCAAATGAATATACTATGTATATTAAAAAATCGAATGTAAACAATTAATGAGTGACCAATTATTTAAACACATAAAAAATTCACGAAATCATCAATATCTTCCCTTACACCAATTAATCAATAAAAAAAATAAATTTTAAGATATTCTTAATTCAATTGAAATAGAAAAAAAAAATAACCGCTATCCATATCAATATCCAAACCTATCCGGTATTTTCCTATTTCGTTTTGGTCTGGTATCCAACGAAGTCGTGTCTGGGGTAACATCAATGGAAGATGTTTCTTCTTCAATCTCTGTTACCGGTAAAGAGAATTTGTGAAACCGTTTTAGTTGATCTAAATGACGTTTTGTGATGAACTTGCCATTTTGTAACTCAACTTTGTACATTCTTTTACCGCATCTACCTACAATTGTTGCAGGTTCCCAACATTCCTTGTTACCTCGATAAACCTTGATTAACACACTATCGTTCACTTGAAAATATTCTCTTCTGTTACCGCGAAAATATGATTTTTGCTTTTGTTGCCTTTTCAAGACATTAGTTTTGACTTTTCTATTATCGGGTAATAATGAACTGAATCTTGTTCTAACTTTGTGCCTGATAAATATTTCGGCAGGTGTACTCCCGTGGTGAAATGTACCGAGTTTCTGTAATCAAACAGGAAATTTACAAGTAAAAAATTCATATCTTGGCTTTTGTTGTCTAGTAAACATTTCCTCAAGCCATTTTTTATTATTTTTACTCCAGATTCAGCCTCGCCGTTTGATTGGGGATGATACGCCGCTCCAGTTAAATGTTCAATATTATTTGAATCCAAAAATATATTGAATTCTTGTGATTCAAACTGCGTTCCCTGATCAGACACTATTATTTCAGGTAGACCGAATCGAGAAAAAATTTCTCTTAAAACTTTTATTGTTGCCCGAGAAGTAATTTTTTCCATGGGGTAGGCCTCTAACCATTTGGAATGGGCATCAACTACTATTAAGAAATACATATTTCTAAAAGGACCACAAAAATCAATATGCAATCGTGACCATGGTTTTTCAGGCCATGGCCAAGTAGATAATTCAGCCTTTGACGGACTAGCAGCTGACAAATTACAATTTTCACAATTTTGTGCGATTTTCTCTATGACACCATCCATTTTAGGCCACCAAAAATAGGATCGGGCGATTCCTTTCATCTTTGAAATACCTAAATGTGTTGCATGTAAATTTTGAAGGCATTTCGCCCTCAAGTTCTCCGGTATAAAAATTCTGTTATTCCAAAACAAACAGTCGGAATCTACCGATAATTCGAAACGTTTTCGAACGAATGGTTTGAATTGATCCGTTTTATAACAATAAGACGGCCAGGAATTATGTTGAACGAAATGAATAATTTTTTTAATGAATTTATCACGTTTTAATGCCCACTGAACATCTTTGAACGTAACAGATAATTCCGCGGCTTCATCGATAAAGTTAACATAGTTAAATTCAGAATCGATATCAAGCATGTGTGCGTCATCGTCTCGTATAGGCAATCGTGATAAACTGTCCGCCAGATTTTTCTCGGATTTAACAAATTTAATAGTATAATTATAATTTGACAAAACTCAGGCCCATCGACGTAACCGGTTCGCAGAAAACTGTGGAATACCTTTATTCGGTGAAAATATACTAGTTAGTGGTCGATGATCCGTTTCTAAAATGAATTTATTGCCATATAAATAATCATTGAATTTAGTTAGACCATATATAATCGATAATCCTTCTTTTTCTATTTGAGAGTAAACACGTTCGCTCGAATTTAAAGTTCTTGAAGCGAACGCTATCGGTCTATCATGACCATCCGGACAATTATGAGAAATCAACGCCCCAATCCCATATTGAGAGGCATCTGTGATTAATTTAATCGGTAAGTCAGGCTGAAATGGTACTGAAACAACTTCAGACGTTAATTTCGATTTTACAAAATTAAATGCTTGTTGACACTCTTCTGTCCATCTCCACTCTACTGATTTTTTTAATAAATTATACAGAGGAGATAAATGAGTAGCTAAGTCTCGAATAAACTTCCCATAATAGTTTATAAGTCCCAAAAATGATTTCAATTGAGTAATATTACTAGGAATAGGCACAGAGCGTATGGCTTCCAGTTTAGACTCACTAGGATGCAAACCCTCCGAATATATTCTATAACCTAAATATTCGACAGAGTCCTCAAAGAAATTACATTTTTCGGCCGATATTTTCAAACCTGCATCTTGCAATTTGGCTAGAACTTGGTCCAATCGTGTCAAATGAACTTGTTCAGTCTCACCGGTAATTAATATGTCGTCAAGAAAAATTGCGACGCCTGGTATATCCGCTAATAGGCTTTCCATAGTCCGTTGAAAAACGGACGGACCACTCGCAACTCCAAATGGTAATCGATTATATCTGAACAAACCCCGATGTGTATTAATAGTTACTAACGGTATTGAATTTTCATCTAATAGAATTTGCTGATAAGCGAAACTCAAATCGATTTTTGAGAACTTTTTACCACCACCTAACTTACAAAATAATTCTTCTGGTTTCGGCAAGGGATACTTATCGATTTCTAAAACAGGATTTAGGGTAATCTTAAAATCTCCACATAATCTTACGGTGTTATTCTTTTTCAAAATCGGAACTACAGGAGTAGCCCACTCTGAATATTCAACGGGTGCTATCATCCCCAGATCAACAAGACGCTTTAACTCATTTTCTACTTTAATTTTTAGAGCGTACGGAACAGAATTTTGGTATAATACTTTCATTCTTCAAATTCAATTTAATTTTTCCTTTATTAAATGTTCCAATACCAGGTTCGAATAATTTTTTAAATTTTGACTTCAGTTGATCTACCAGACCAGAACGTTCATAATAGTTCAGAGAACAAACACCAAATTTGAATCTACGTAAGGTCCTCCATTTTTAATAATGAACAATTTTAAAATTTTCGGAAAAATATTTTGGGAATCAATCTCTATTACATTGACCTTTATAAATCCTAAAGCTCTGAAACACTTTCCCACATAGGAGGAAAATATTTGTTGTGTTTCCAAAAGTTTCATATGAGCAAAATTATCTTTGTAAAAATTCTCGGAAATGACCGAAACACTGGCTCCGGTATTAACTTGAAAATCAATCATTTTAGTTTCTATTTTCAATTTTAAAATAAGAGGTTTATCAATGAAATTTTCACGTATATTAAACAACGAAAAATCAGACTCAAGAAAATTATGCTCTTTTCTATTTGTGTTCGATACCTGTTTACTTTCACGACACACTGAAGCTAGATGTCCTTTTCTATGACACTTGTGACAACTATACCCTTTGAATTGACAGTCGTGCGTCATGTGATTTCTTCTACCACAAACGGCGCATGCTGTTGTACTCTTCTTGGAGGATGACAGAGATGGAATCCTTGGCTGCGTCGATTCTTTTCTATCTTGATAGGTATTGCTCTGTGGCTCTATTCTGAACTTCACTCGTTTTCGACCACTCGTGACGAAAACGAACGGTGGTAATTGCGAACGATAGTTTATATTGCTATTCTCATGTGCCCTTCGCAATGACCGATGACTGAAACGAATTCGTGTCGTCTGAAGGCTTGGCAACATAGTAACATTTGAGATTTGAATGTGTTATGTATATGTTATTGGCGCGCTTCTTCATAAATCAAAACGATATTTTATTGTTTGTTGAACTTGAGTGATTTATTTGGTTTTTTCTGTTTGCTTCAATAAGAAAAAAGTAATTATAAATTTCCTAAAATGTAAGTCTCAGTTATTAAGCGGGAAATTTACTACAGAATTTTCTTCGGAATGCCTATGAAAGAGGAACTGAGTACAATGTTAAATAGTATTCCTGGACCAAAAAAAGAATGGAAAACTTGGAGAAAGTTTTGCAATATAATATTGAAAGATTAAGGGTTATTTCACCTCTTCAGACAGGTCTTGGGTCAAGAACAAAATCTAGAGAGATTGTATATCGAATACTTTTTTTTTCTGAAAGTTTTATTCCACTCAAATTGTCGAATCATTTTCGGTTTATTGTTGTGATATATTTTTTTAGAATGAAATACATTTTTTTCAAATAGAAATCAATATCTATTTATTTATAGCGTGTCTTTTACAATTATATGAAAAGCTAAACATATAATTATATTCCTCTGAATTCTTCATGAAATCAGCTCTGGTTTTTGTTGTCTACTAGCCACTTCCTGATCAATTCCTTCACATTCCAGTGAATTAACTGATTAGTTAAATAATGAAAATATTGGATTTATTTTACCAATTTTTGGGGGAAAAATTACAATGTATGCGTGTATAAGTGATACGGTCACAAAAATTTATGGATGTTCTGCAATACTTGCCAAATAAACAATTGTAATTAATAATGATTAATTATTTCACTGAAGCTACAGCTGTTTTTCGTTAATTTTTCTATTCCAAACTGGATATTTGTTATATAGACATTATTTTTTGTTTACTGTGATATATTCTCTAGTATTGGTTATTGAATACTTTTATTTCTGATCCCTTTATTCTACGTAGACACAGTGAAATATTTTTTTTGTTGTTAGATGTTGTGAGATTATTCAGAACATCATATTGAATAATTTTTTTTTAAGTTGTATTCTACTAGGGCATTGTTGAATGATGTTTTGTTTATGGTTGTGATTTATTTTTTAGAATTAAATACATTTTTTTGGAAGAGAAATCTATATCTATTTATTCATAGTGTATCTTTTACAATTCAACGAAAAGCTAAACGTATAATTGTATTCCTCTGAATTCTTTCTGAAATCAGCTCTGGATTACGTTGCCCCCCAGCCACTTCTTCATCAATTCCTCTACCTTCCGGTTACATTTCTGGAATGAACTAATTGATTAATTAAATAACGAAAATGTTGGATGATTTTACCCATGTCCACTTCGTTTTCATTGTCATCTATTTCGCCATCGTTTCGTTCAATGCATAACTACAGCAACCTACCAGGTATATCCTTTTCGATTAACATAAGTGTGTTTTGGGTAATTTGAATCTTCAATTTTAGGTGGAAATATTGCATTGTGTGCAACCTATTACACCAGGGAAGTCGAATTTTCATTGAATATAAAAATATTAATAAACTTAAATAATTTTGCAATATTCTAAAATATCAATACCTACCTTTGCCTTTACCTACTATTCAATTCCGCCAATGTTTGTGGGAATCTAACAAATCTATTCGATATTTCTGGTTTATTTAAAACATCGGGTATTTGCAATATGATAATAATTCTGACAATTTAATTATTTTTACTGAACAGATTCGTTAATTACACCGTAAAAATACCAACTTATTTACCAACAACAGATTTGAGGTTACAAAATGTGTAGAGGCTTGCATAATAATCAACAAATCAACTGATAACTGAATGCGAGTGGAATTTCTTCCGAAAACGAGTGCTATATACCACTCGTTTAGAATTTCGAGCGCTCGTCTCACCAAATCATATCATCTGTCAGTTGAGAATTGCAAAACGAGTGAACGTTCGTGATGATTACGAAAACGAATGATAATCGTTCGCAATGTCGACCTCAGAATAGGGCCCCTGACGTTTCTTCTGGTGGTTGCGCACATACTGCAGAGGTTCCGTTTTCACCATTTGCCGTTGAAAATCGTTTTTCAAAATGGCTGCTTCCTTATTACTAGCGATCCTTATGACTTCATCAAAAGTTACGTTACCTTCTTCCTCGAACAATCTATCTCGGATTGGCCCTTTTGGCCAACCCATAATGAAACGGTCACGTAGGCATATATTTAATTCTTCTTTAAACATACAATTTGCAGCTAAGCTTCTGACTCGAACAGCCCACTCTTTTATAGATTCTTCAGGAAGTTGAATTGCCCTGTAGAATTCACTTCTTGTGGCGAAAATGGAATGCTGTTGTCCGAAGTGCGAATTGAACAGCTCTAACAATTCACTGTATGTCTTCGATTCTGGAGCAGACGGCATACATAGGCTAAATATGAGCCTGTAAGATTGTTCTGACAGCAGATTCAGGAATATGGCCCGTTTTCTGACACCATCAGTGATTTTATTCGCCTCGAAAAAGTTCGCTAACCTGGGCTTGAATATTGTCCATTCGTTGTTCACAGCATCAAACTCCCTCAGATGTCCGACCATGGGTGAAGAATTTTCTTCCGCCATAATCTTATTTATTTCAATGATTTCACAATATTGAAACAAATAACTTAAAAAACCTCGTCGCCACTGTTGTATCTCTGAATATGCAGAATACAATTATTCTATATTTAGTAAAACTCCGTCGTAATTTTAAGACTTATATTTCTTAACGTTTCTGTACAGCGCATCGATCTCAACTGCCACTATATTTTCATTACACATGTTCTTATCTACATATATACAAAAAAAACATCGCCTCTTATTCGGAGACGTATAGCATTATAAAGTTGTTCCAACATCTCCATACAGTGAGTTCTTTAAATACTAACACACCATATAACACTTCATATAGAAACTTATGAAATTTCTGGAAAGATAATTAGAATTTTCTTTGGCTACGGTGCACTATAAATGGTCAGGAGGGGTTGCTATAGAGTTGCTGATCTTGTAATCGTGTTTGATCATGCATTCTACAAATTGAGTAGTAAGCCAGAGGTTTGCTTGATTTCGCTATTTTCGACGTTTGTCGAAAGTTGCATAGTTTGTGTGTTAGTTTTTAAGTGAAACTACCCTCTTATAGAAGGATATTTTGGTAAGTACCTATCACTCAACCTGGAAGTTCCATATCGATTGTTGATATTCATAAGTTGTATATATTTCTTTAAAAAGAACTGTTAATTTGATTCTCATTGCTGGAACTTGTTTGGAAGTCCTGTTTTCAATAAATACTCTCGTAAACACTCAATTTCACACAAATAGATATTTTAGTGAGTTCATCATACTGAGTAATTTTTGACGTTGCTAACACGCTTATGAATTGTAGGAAGTGGGTAGATGAAAGGTAGATAGTTTTTAGAATTTCGTAGCCAACTCGTATAACTACTTATTTTTTTTTAAATCAAGCAGCAATTAATATATTTTTGCATTTAAAACTACATCTACAAAGAATTCGTTAGTTTGAATTGTGATCTGTGGACGTAATGGAAACGGGTGTCCCATGAATACCATTCATTAGAATATTTTTGGGAAGGAATAGAAATTCACGTTTACAATTTCAAAGTTGAGCTTTGACTATAGAGATGACTTACTATAATTTTTTTAGAGAAATTGCGAAAAAAAAGTTAAAATAGCGCTCAGCTGAAACATGGATATCTTCAAGATTTTTCATTGGGAAAATGAAGTTTTTAAGCTTTCGTGAGAAGTAAAAATAATGCTTGTGTCACAATAGTCAGAATTAAAAATCATGATACAGGAGGTCACAAAACTATTGTCAAAGTTGGCAATTTCGAAACCGTGAAAACTCAATTTTTTCAAATTAGGACCTAACTTTTTTATAGCTATAATGAACTCTACGTTGAAAAATAATGTAGGTGTGGAAAAACACCAATGCCCTAAAATTCATATTTTCTGAGATATTCGGAAAAAAAAATTCAACGATCACATTTCGAATTTTATTCTTCTCAGAAAGAAAACTATTGACGATTTAAATTACTCACTTCTACAAATAACATTCAATCAATGAAATTTCTTATTTTTTTGTTCATTCCGACAAATGTTCCACATATCCATATATGTACATCTTGGATCTATTCAAATCATGTAAGTATATTTGTACAAATTCTATTTTAAAGGATAGATTATTCGTTATATCTTGAAATCGTTGAAGAGAACAGAGCTTTTGTCATTAATTATCAGAGAGTTAGAATCAATTGAGAATTATCTTTAAAATATATTTATGTATTCAATTCTCAATACGACAAATTCTTGTTTTAAAAATTATTCTGACTTATTGTTGACCAAGTCTTTATTATCTTGGGCAATTCTTTTGAAATTAAATTTAATATTTCCAAAAATATTTTTTTATCATCTCAGTATCCTATGAAGAAGCTTAAGGAAGATTAGAAAACTTTCAGAGCTCTCCTGAAGAATCAGAGATCTCTAATATAGTCTTAACACCAACTCCACCAGCAATATTTTTGGATGAAGGAGTTCCTGTTCTAACATCAGCAGGGAATAGCGACATATTTTGTGAGTTGATTTATTGGATATACATAATATCAAAGCTTTTCAATTCCTAACATAGTTTCAGATTCATTAGCAAGGTCTGATATTGATGGGGTCATGCTTTATAATAGCAAAACAAAATTAGATCAAATGGAAAAATCTATGAATGAGCTTGCTAGGGAGGTGGTGAAAATTTCCCCAGTCCAGGAAAAAATTCTGTTAATGTTGAACAACATATCGAGTTTTTTAAAGTCCGAACAATGTACCGAGATATCCCCCTTTGAATGTACCCACATTCCTCTAAAAATTCAAGATGACTTCAACAACTCCGAAGAAGAATTGAAAAAACTGGAGCATTAAAAATTCATGGTAAGAATTAGTGTTGAAAAAGTCAAGATACTTCAACGTTACCAATATTATTAAATTATCCCCATAACACCGGATGAATGTTAATTTAATTATTTGTTTGAAGAAATTGGAATATAATAAATTTCAGAGAAAATTTATTGAAAAATATCGAAATTGTTTACATAAATAATGTCTTTTTACGACGGTATGAGTAATATAGCAATGCTTACTGAAAATTATAACTTCACTTTTCTGTTACAATTTTTTTTTTGTAGTTAACCCGATTGAAGTCTATCGGAGGTACTTGCCCTGAAGATCATACAAGAAGAGTTTTAAGATTTCTTCTATCTAATGATAGCTTGCCTGTATAATTGGAAAGGCAGGGAAAAAATCCTCTCAAGAACACCAAGGCAATGCAAATGCAACTCATTTATGGTAAGATTTCATCTTGTATACCCATATTTTCCAAATATGTAATATGGTTTATGGGGTGTTTCAGTGGCTGGCAAGAAAGAATATGGGGCAGCAACCGACTTACAGATAGAAGACGCAACCAATGATTGGTTCAAATTTGCCAAGAAGAGGCTCAATGACGCTACATTGACCAAAAACAAAAAGGGAATATAAATATAATATAATGTTCTATGTATTCAGAGGTCTGTTACTTTTTCGTTTCATGTTTTGTTTGTATTTTTTTAATAGGAATGTTTTTGTTAATACAAAATATTGAGGAATCTGTGTTTAATTGCCAGGATTTTGAATTCAAGAAATGATTGTCGACTTGAATAGAAGAAGACTTCAATATTTCTCAAAATTTTCCACTGATCAGGAATAACAATAAGAGTCCCCAAAAATAATAATAAATTTTTCGATTACTGAACCTTGTATATCTGACCAGTAATTATTTCCTGTTTATAAAAAAACAGGATAATTTGAATTGTTTGAAAGTTTCTAGAATATTTCACGTGTTTATGACAAAAGTTGATTTATGATAAAAATTAAGGAGTTTCCTCAGTTTGGGCCACATTATATTTAAATTTGAATAATATCGATTCAGAAATATTTTAAATTATGGTTTATTCAATCCCTAAAATCAACGTTACCTCGACACTTTAAATGAACGTTTTACAATGTGGCATTTTGGCATAAACATCAACGTTAAAAATTGGTATCTCAGCAACGAAAATTCATCGTTACGTTGAAACTGAATAATAACGTATTATATATGTGGCATTTTGGTATAAACATCAACGTTGAGAACTCGTATGTCAGCAACGAAAATTCAACGTTACGTTGGAACTGGATAGTAACGTTATATCATATCAATGACAATGAGGAGGCTTGCAACGTTGAATTAACCTTGAAACAACGTGAGAAAAACGTTACTATGAAACCAGGGAGAAACGTATTTCCTAACGACATTTTGCCGTTTTTTCAACGATGATTGTTATAGTGACGTTACTCAAAAAATACAACGTTTTATTAACGTTTCTGTATTTATTGGGCGCTTCTTCCTTCAACAAGCAGAGAAGCTTCTCCAAGGTATCCGAAACTCAATCTGGAAAAGGAAAAGACAAAATGGAGAAAAGGAACAAATTAAAAATGAGATATTCTATATTTTATTGAATAGATTTGAAACTCGCTACCCATTCTAAAAAAGATTCAGAAACATTATGAATAGCCCTAAAACCATCCTTGAATGTATATATGCGACAATTATTAACTAAATGATCTATGGTTTCCTCTGCTTCCCCGCATTCACAACTAGGGCTCTCAACTGAGCTACATCTGAAAAGCATGCTGTTGCAACGACCATGACCCGTTCTTAGACGATTCAGAATAGACCATATTTTCCTTGGAAGATCAAACCCCGGAACTCTATTTGAAGGATCAGAAATTAAATATTTTTTGGATAAATCGCAAGAAATCCATTCAGACCGCCAAACTTCCTTGTCACTTTTATTCGAACTAAGAAAACAGTTGGACCATAAAGGGTTTCGTGACTTCAATCTGGGAATCTTATTGTCTGGAATGTAGGAGATAATCGGAAATGAATTCAGAAAAGAATGAAATTTATTCCAAGAATTTGAAACAGCAGTCTGCCTGCGAATGTGGGCGGGACAATGTTTGAAAGAACTGGCAACCAATGAATAGGAGTAGATCTAACTAATAGTTCCAGTGATGATCCTCATAGATGAATTCAGCTGTGAATCCATTTTTTGCGAGTATGTTCTGGGGAACATCGCGTTATAGTTTTGCCCAAATGTCTGTAACTTTCGAATTTTTTGACGAAATTGGTCTCAAACGATTTAGTTCGACTCCCCGATGAAGAATTCGAGGTCAAATTTGATTCTGTCCGTCCGGCCGTCCGTTGCCACGATAATTTGAGAACGAAAAGAGCTAGCGACTTGAAATTTTCAGGGTGGGTGGCGCATCGCAATACGACGGACAAGTTCGTTAATGGGCATAATCGGCCCAGTGGTTTCCGAGCAATAATTTTGTTTTCAACTAATATAAATCCGATCGAATTGAAACTTGGTGAGTAGTTGTAGAATATGAACCTAAGCACGTTTGTGAAATTTTGGGCGAATCGTATGGCTAGAAAATTTTAAAAAAATTATTAAAAATATTTTTTTTGTCACGATAACCTGAGAACGGAAAGAGATAGCGGCTTGAAAATTTCAGGTTATTTTGTGCATATGAATGCCACATTTGAGTTTGTTTATGAGCATAATCGACCAAACGGTTTCAGAGTTATAGCCATCATATTTGGTGGTTTTTTGTTCCTCATTAACTCGAAAAATACTGAACCGATTGAATTCAAACATGGTTATTAGTTGTAGAATGCCAACGCAAAAATGTTCGCGAAATTTGGTGAGGATAGCATTTGTAGAAAATTTTTAATAAATCATTGAAAATAAAAAAAAAATTCTATATATCAGTAACTATACGTTTGAAATTGCTGAAATTTTGCAAGAGCGTTCATTACCTAACTCTACTGCCAAGTTTCAAGTTTTAACACGATCGGTTGAATATTGTTGGAGATTCGAGCATTCATGTGTGAGTTCAGTAGATGGGTGACCGTTGCCTCGATAACTTTCGAACCAAAGGAGATAGGGACTTGCAATTTTCAGGGTAGGTTGCGTATCCGAAAGGGAGAGTTGAGCTTGTTTTTGGGCATAATCGGTTTAACGGTTTCCGAGTTATATCCACCTGGAATGTTGTTTCCTTGATAACTCAAAAAATAAATATTCGATTGAATTGAAGCTTGGTAACTAGTAGTAGAAAATCAACACAAAGATGTGTTTAAAATTCTGTAAGAACCGTACTCCTAGAAAATTTGAAAAAAATGACGAAAAAAAAAATTTTAAGAACCGCGCCTCCAGAAAATTAAAAAAAAATCACGAAAAAAAAATTGGTTCAAGCACTGACGTGAAGTCAGAAGCTTTTGCGCGTATGTTCTATTGTCCATTCTTCTGTATTGGACACCCTTAATCGAATTTACCATGGTTAATTATGTCGTCCATTCTCCTGTATTGGACACTTAATTTGAATTTACCATGGTAAATTTGAATTAAGAGTGTCCAATACAGGAGAATGGACGACATAATTAACCATGGTAAATTCGATTAAGGATGTCCAATACAGAAGAATGGACAATAGAACATACGCGCAAAAGCTTCTGACTTCACGTCAGTGCTTGAACCAATTTTTTTGAATATGAGCACTATTAAACCAGACGGGGAAACAATATTCAGCGGCAGAAAAAACCAAGGCTAAGGCTGCCGTTCGAAGAGTAGCTGCATCAGAATCCCATGAAGTACCAGCTAATTCCTGCAAAATATTATTTCTTGATTTCAACTTCAGACGCAAGTCATCCAAATGGGCTTTGAAATTCAAAGAGGAATCTAGTTTCACTCGCCTAGATATTTAGGATAAAAATTATGTCTCAAGAAATAATCACCGAAAGTTACACTCAATGTGTTCTATATTTATGATGATTGTTCAAATGAAAGCAAGAAACCTCAGTTTTATTTGGATTCGGACACAAACGCCACTGAAATAGGTACTTTTTCAGGATTTCTAAATCTGCAGATAGATTATTTTCTATACTTTGGAAATCAGAATGACGAAATGCAAGGGCAATGTCATCAGCGTATATGAATTTCTCAGAGGAAGTAGCAGGAAAATCACACAGATATAAATTGAAAAGAGGAGGTGCTAAAACTCTGAACCTTGTGGGAGACCATTATTCAAAGTTTCGAATTTACTACTATTATTATCAACAAGCACATTTTCGAGTAAACGAACCTTATGACCCCTATGACATTCGCTTTGCGGAATTCTTTTGGAATATTTCCAGAGTATTCAGAATATTATTATAGAATAACCAGGACAAGGCCCTTTTACCCAAGTGTTTGATGAATTCAGGATAAATTCCATCAAGTCCTGCTGCTTTTCGAGATTTAGTACATTTAAGTGCTGCTTTTAATTCATCCAAGTTGAATAGATTCGAGATACCGTCTACAGATGAAGATGATGTCCTAAATTTGTGCAAATTATACGTCATATTTTTGATTTTGATTTATAATTTCAACTGAATTGAAAACATCAACTAGTCGACGAGCAATCAATTCAGGATCAATTTTGGAAGATTACAATGTTAGAGGAGTAGCTTCTCCTAATTTTCCCAAAACGTCCCATGAACTCCTACTCGAATGTGTGAAATTCATATCGGAAACTGCACTATTCCACTTTTCCTTACGACTTGCATTTATCGAATTTTTTTTTTTCGCATTTTTCATTAGTTGGGGAAGTTTGATAATCCTTATTTAAATTTAGACAATATTGCAGTTTTGTTTTTACTGGAGATACTCTGAACCAAATTTGATTATGTATCTTACCAAAGAATATATTTCCATCATCATATGGATTATCCACGGGAATTATATTATCACCTCAAAATTATAATATCATATCATGCTCATAATTCTACGATAGGTGAAGTTATTTCATTGGTCATTTTGCATTCAATCATACTTTGTTTTCTAGAACACGAGGTGTATTTTATATCAAGAATATATAACGAACGAGAAATAATTTTGTCATTTATCTCACATAGGAAAATAAGATGACATGTAAGAACGCAGATCATATAATAATTCATAGAAAGAATAATTAAGTAGGTACAGCATTCTGTGAAAACATAGAAGTACGATTCATTATTGAAATTTCGAATAATCATATCCCCGAAAGTATTAGCTTGTTAGAGTTTAAAATGATATCAATGAATTTCTATGGTGAAACTGCATCTTAACAAAAATAGAATTTGAAATTTCTGAAGTAGACATTTTTTTTTCGTTACTCTGAAACCATCAGGCTGATTTTGCCCAATAACGAACTTCACCGAGATATTTATCTCCCAAACGTACTATGAAAATTTCACCTGCTCAGCTCATTCTGTTCGAGAGTTATTGTAGAAACAAAATTTAAAATTTTTTAAAATATTTTTTTACACTTTACGGCAACCCGAATAATACAAAACTTCGTTTGCATATAGAGGTTACTGTTCTACAATTTGATGCCAAATTTCAGATAGAACAAGTGATCGGTTTCGGAAATATTCATAAAAAATATTTTTAATAAAAACGGCCATAACTCCGAAACCGCTTGATGGTTTTCGCCTGTTAACGAACTCGTCCGAGATATTTACGCTTCAAACCTACCCTGTAAATTTGAATCCTCTAACTCCTTTCGTTCGAGAGTTATCGTATTAACGGCCGGACGGTCGGACAGAATCGATTTCGACCACGGATTCTTGATCAGTGAGTCGAACCAAATCGTTTAAGATCATTTCCAGCCAAAAATTCGAAAATTACAGACATTTGGGCTAATTGATAAGCACTCTGTTCCGAAGAACAAGAGTGCCAAAAAGGGGACAAGCGGAACGCCGACAACTATCGTCCCATCAGTCTGGTTCCGATAGTAGCCTCCTTTTGCACGGAGGCATGGTATAATCCCACAATGCCAGCATAGTTTTCTCCCAGGCCGCTCAGTCATTACCAATCTCCTTGAATGTGTCAACTCATGGTCGATGTCCCTTGACAAGGGTGTACCAGTCGACGTTATTTACCTGGACTTTTCTCGTGATTTTGACCGTGCCCCCATAGCCGCCTCGTGCACAAACTAGAGCATTTTGGCATTCGTGGTCGTCTTCTTCTGTGGATCGAGGCGTTCCTTATTTCGGACCGCACTTTTCAGGTTCGTGTTGGGGATTCACTGTCTTCATCTAGAATGGTTGTGAGTGGAACGCCTCATGGATCAGTGCTGGGCCCCGTGTTGTTTCTACTCAGACTCAGACTCAGACTTGCCGTCTCATGTTCGGTCACACTGTCCGCAGTTTGCCGACGACACCAAGATTTTGGGGAACCCTGACCTCAACTCTATCGCACGGTGGTGTCAAAACTCTCAACAGTGATAAATGCGTTGTTCTTCATATGAGAGCCCGCAATCTGTATCGATCGTACTGCCTTAACGGAAGTCCCATTCCAGTTTCAGGTAGCCACTGTGATCTAGGGGTGATCATAACGGACAGCCTGAGTTGGTCGGATAATATTGTCCAGTGACTGTCAAAAAATATTGGCTTGACTGTGATCCTGCGCCAGGAAGCGGGTATATAACCAGATGCAATAAAGGAAGAGAATACTGACACGAGAGGCACATACAAGCTGCAAGCGCACTCTGACAAAAGTTTGGCACTGATATCATCGGGACCAAATATTATAGAGTAGTAGTATAATCTTTGATCGGGACCAGGTGATGATGAAATTTTAAGAGCTTTCAGATGTCCCTCCAACTGTTTGCGCGTTATAACGATGTCTGAAAGGGATGACTGATTACGGGGATTCGTCAGCGGCGGCATAGGGCCTTCCAGCTCTGATACAAAGGCAACAGAGAAGCAAGTTGCAAATGACTCCGCTGTCTCAACGGGGTTGAGTATATCGCTGACTCCAGCAGAACGAACCAAGGGAATAGATACCTTAGAGTTAAGACATTGGCTTGTGAACTTAAAAAACGTCTTGTTGTTGATAGATGTCGCCAAGTTGTTAATATAAAGAATTTTCGCATGTTTAATCGACTGAGACAGGGTGTTAGACAACTGTCGATGCTAATGAAATATAGCCTCACTCTTGCTTCGGATATATCGTCGCCAAAGCCTCTTATTATATTTTATGGATCGTACAATAAGTTGATTGTTGATCCATGGTTTGAGTCTATTAGTAATAGATTCTTTGAATTCTGTATTGCTATCCACTATAGTATTAACAATATTAACATAGTCAGAGAAGTTTTTCCACTTCTCCTCAGCACCACCTCCGCCCAATACAGTAAACCAGTCAGTCGTGCTAAAAGTTCTCCTGAACCCCCCCTAATAATTGACTTTGTAAGTCTTTCTCACGATATTGGTCTCCTGTAGTGGAATCTCGAATAGAAGTTTAGAGCTCAAAACCAAGTGATCTTTTTTTCCAAGTGGTGGACCTTATTTGATTTCTGATACTAAGTCTGGGTCGTTCGAGAAGATCAAATCAGGATATGTAGGGGTTTGGCCGGCTCTATAGCGTTTGGCTCTTCCACCAGCTGCTGTAGGTCAGAATTAAAAAACATATCAATATATAAGAAGGATGGAGAATTTGCGGATGTAGGTCGAGAAATTGGCCACTCTCTAATATCGCCCAGATTGAAATTACCCACAATAAAGACGTTTTTTCACGTTCTGAAATAACCTTCATGTGCTCGCTAATAGTATTATCATGCTCACGGGGTCTGGGGTGGTATATACAGCCAGTGGGCCATCAGTATAGAGTAGACCGGATGCTATAGAGGTAAGTGAGTATGCATAATGTGAATGACGAATTTTGCCAACGGATTTGAGCGAAGAAAAGGTCAAAGATTAAGAATGTGGATCTTGCCGGTTAATTTTTTGGTCCATTTTATTTTTAACCACTCTACCCTTATTCGTAAAGGGAATGAATTGAGTACATGAAATAAAATCATTTTAATGATTATTTCCGTAATAATTTATAGTTGGTTCTAATATAGTAAAAGTGAGGAGGGATTCTTAAATGGTAAGAAAAACGAAAATAAAGTAATTAATTAAGTTATATATAAAAAACCAACGAATTAAGCATAAATGTAAAGTAGGTAAAAAATTACTCAATTTTATTTTGACAATCGTTATTGATGCATTCTGCTAGTTTGTGTCGCAACCACTTACAGTATGTAATGCTGGCAAAATATTGTATATGCTCTCACCCAGGGATTCAGCAGCCAAATGGCATACTAGAAAATATTTCTTTTTGTGAGAACCGTCAAATCCCAGACCGAGCTCCTAATATTTGCTAAGTATTTCCAGAAATAAACTGCCAAGACGAATACATCTGTATCAACGCAGATTATGGTTATATGAGCAGATTGAATCCTTACTGCGTGAAATATGCGGACAAACATTCTTAAATCAGGTCATAACTGGTTTGATTGCAATTCAAGTAATCCACAAAGGAAAGATCCTTGCAACTTGCAACATTAGTTGGATCATCGAATCCTCCACAAATATACATCTCGCAGTCTTCTTTTACTTCTGCATATTTTGGAGCATTAGCGCAAAGAAATCGAACAAGTTGCAATTTATTATGAGCGTTAGCAAGAAAAGCTTTACAATCAGCAGGAGAATTCGTTGAACGGTTGGAAATTATGATATTTTTCATGATCTGGCCTTTACTCCGTAATTTTTTCTCCAATAATTCTATAGAAATATCGTCATATCTATCATATATTGCATCTATTCTCTTGACGCCAGGCAAAGTAAAAAATTCCATCATTTTTTGGCGTTCTAGTTCCTCGGAACTGAGTGCTTATCAATTTGCCCAAATGTCTGTAATTTTCGAATTTTTCGATGAAAATGGTCTTAAACGATTTGGTTCGACTCCCTGATCAAGAATCCGTGTTCGAAATTTGTTCTGTCCGGCCGGCCGGACAGTTGGAATTATCAGAGTAGGTTTGGGAGATAAATATCTCGGTTAAGTTCGTTATTGGGCGAAATCGGACAGATGGTTTCGGAGTAACAAAAATAAAAAAAAAAATTTTACATAATAAATTCCAAATTAAATTTTTTCCAATATGCAGTTTTACCATAAGAATCCATTCATATCATTTTAAACTCTAACAAGCTAATACTTCCGGAGATATGATTCTTCAAAATTTCAATATAAATCGTATTTCTATGTTTTCACAGTATGATGTAATTATTCTGTGGGTATTCTATGAATTGTTATAATGTCAACTTATTTTCCTTAGACATGACGTTGTCTAATTCATTCATTCCAGCAATCGTAGAAATATGGGAATTATAATATAATATCATACTTTTTGTTGGTTAATATTTTCATGCCGATGGTCAATCCATATGATGATGGGAATGGTAATGGTAAGTAAATAATATTGAGTTCAGAATATCTCCACTAAAAACAAAACTGGAATATTGGTGTATTGGAGCGGATTTGAGGAAAGATATATATTATCGTTCATCATATAATTGAGGAATGAATATCTCGGATTAGTTCGTTGTTGGATAGAATTCGTCTATTGGTTTTGGATTGATAATTTTTGGCACTCTTGTTGAATTTAAATTCTTCTATGATGTTTGAATCAATTTCTGCTAAGATGAAGTTCTTTCATAAGAATCCATTGATATAATTCCCAACTCTGAGAAACCAATACTGTCGGATATATAATTTGTCTGTTTCAATAATGAATCGTACTTCTATGTTTTCACAGAATGGTATAATTATTATATCTAAGCTTTATTATATGCTCTGTGTTCATACTCGTACACACAGAATATATCGATATGTTCTGTGCTCGTACATATCATCCTGTTCTATAAGAGAGAGTCAGAATCATTTCAGCTATTTTAATTTGAATTCTTCCATGGTGCAGTTCTCATTCTCAGATTTCTCATTTAATCTTGATAAATAAACTATTATTTGAATTGAATTTCCTTTATGATGCAGTTCTATCATAAGAATACATTGATATAATTCCCAACTCTGAGAAACCAATACTTTCGGAGATATAATTTGTCTGTTTGAACTAGAGCGCCAGAAAGCTCCTGTCCACAGGGCTTGAACCCATTTTTTGAAGAAAGCCTCGGCAAAATCACTGAAACTATTGAACTTATTTAACTGAATTTTGTGAATAAGTGCCATACCATCATTAATATAAATTTTTGCAAGTATTTAAATTCATTAACCGCCGTATTCACAAAGCATTCAATCTCCGTTAAGTCCTAACTTAGGTCCTCAGTTAAGGACAAATAAGAATCGCAACCTCAGTTAACGTGATAATTAACGTGAAGCAGGCCTGTTTCACCACTGTTAAATACGTTAACTGAGGTTGCGATTCAAATTTATCCTTAACTGAGAACCTCAGTTAGTACTTAACGGAGATTGAATGCTTTGTGAATACGGCGGTAAATCTTGCTGAGAGCTTGTACTACATTTATAATTTTTTTTTAATTTCAACGAGGAGCTGTGATTGTGGTGACATTATGTTGAATGAAGACATAGGGCTATAGACCACATTAGTTAGGTTAGAATCAGTCGCTTGGCGGGAGATCCATATTCAAATCTTTTAACAAGGAATTTCAACTTTGAGATGAAACCACCCTATTTAAAAGAGAATGTTAGTACAGAGACAACAAGTATTGGGTACCTTTATCATTAGTGCATGTTTTCATGTTATTTCCACATTAAAATCTACTTCTATTTATTCTTAAATCAAAATTGAAACCATTCTAGTTCGAAAGATTTCCGTATGTCGTAGATGACTTCTGTTGTGCGTCATCCCAAGGCCGATTTAGGGTTATGTTATTATTTTTAACTGATTTCGAGTGAGCTAAGACATACGTCAATCGAATTTGGTGAACACTTTTATATTTATTAATTATTTTGGAAATATACAATTTTGTTTTGAAAACTTGATTTTAGATGGTTGAGAAAGGTTCACAGAATCTATTTTTAACCAAAATAAACCTTCAGAAATTAGCCAAAGTATCTAAAACCAGGCGAGAAATTCGCGTAAATTTTAGGTCCATAAGAAATGCATGGGGAATTCAGTGCCCGGATCCACGGATGGATCGTAATTTAAATTTCCCGCCTAACCTAACTAATGTGGTCTATAGAGCAACAGAAAACATTTCTGAATCCGCTTCAAACTCTATTTCGCCCAAATTGGACATAATGCGTTTTGAAAAGTTACTCCTCATATAATATCATACTTTTTGTTGGTTGATCTTTTCATGCCGATGGTCAATCCATATGATGATGGGAATGGTAATGGTAAGTTAATAACATTGTCATTCATTCCAGCAATCGTATAAATATGAGAATTATAATATAATATCATACTTTTTGTTGGTTGATATTTTCATGCCGATAGTCAATCCATATGATGATGGGAATGGTAAGTTAATAATATTGAGTTCAGAATATCTCCACTAAAAACAAAACTGGAATATTGATGTATTGGAGTAGATTTGAGGAAAGATATATATTATCGTTCATCATAGAATTGAGGAATGAATATCTCGGATGAGTTCGTTGTTGGGTAGAATTCGTCTATTGGTTTTGGATTGATAATTTTTGGCACTCTTGTAGAATTTGAATTCTTCTATGATGTTTGAATTCAATTTCTGCTAAGATGAAGTTCTAAATATCAATAATGAATCATACTTCTATGTTTTCACAGAATGCTATAATTATTCTATCTAAGCTTTATTATATGATCTGTGTTCGTACTCGTACTTTTCATCCTGTTCTATAAGAGAGAGTCAAATTCATTTCAGCTATTTTAATTTGATTTCTTCCATGGTGCAGTTCTCATTCGCAGATTGCTCATTTAATCTTGATAAATAAACTATTATTTGAATTGAATTTCCTTTATAATGCAGTTCTATCATAAGAATACATTGATATAATTCCCAACTCTGAGAAACCAATACTTTCGGAGATATAATTTGTCTGTTTGAACTAGAGCGCCAGAAAGCTCCTGTCCACAGGGCTTGAACCCATTTTTTGAAGAAAGCCTCGGCAAAATCACTGAAACTATTGAACTTATTTAACTGAATTTTGTGAATAAGTGCCACACCATCATTAATATAAATTTTTGCAAGTATTTAAATTCATTAAATCTTGCTGAGAGCTTGTACTACATTTATAATTTTTTTTTAATTTCAACGAGGAGCTGTGATTGTGGTGACATTATGTTGAATCCGTCACTTACAAATAGATACTTACAGTAATTCAATACGATTCTAACATCCTTGTATTAAATCTACGTTGAGAAGCCGCAAAATGAATGATTTTTGGAAAATTGTTACGTCTTGCAATTTCTTGTTGGATGTATTTATGTTTGATTTCGAAGGAATTTCTTATTTTCTTGAAAAATAACACTAAACACGTACGCACTACTTACTATATGGGTGGAGAGGGGATGTGAAGGGACCACCACACCTGGCGGCAAGATGTGTTTTGTTATTATTTAGGGTCTCAGGAATAAGAATCCGGTCATAGTAGCCGTCACTGGATTTTGCATACTCAACTACTTCTAGCGCCTGCACTACAGAGTAAGATTCTCAGAAACCATTTTTAGGAACAAATTATCAATACCGGGGGTTGGCAACGAATACGTCGTGATAGAGAAAATATCCATAATGCATTCCTGAACGTATATGCACGATCGCATCGAAATATAGAAAAACCAGGTATGAAGAAGGCTTGATCAGGCATATCGGGAGATAACCACGTCTTGCACTGATGAAGATGATGATTGGTTTGCAATCCTCCACAAGAAGGTCATCAAATTTTGCAGATAGAGAAGCTAAATTTGAATAAAGAATTGTCCAATCCATGAGCTCTTTTACTAGTTTTTTGACCCAGGCTCCTTGTTTGTGGTGACTATCGTAGGAGAGCCTTTTACATACTTAATAGCTAGTTAGATGATAATCTAACAGGATACTGTCCCGATAATCTTTTTTGATCCAGTTCCTCACGCAATTCCTGAAGTTGCCGGGCCTGCAGAGGTGTTTTATCATCCGATAATGCAAATCGGTTGAAATTTTTTATTACGAAGGATCCGAACGGCGGTATGAGGATTATTAAATTCAACTCTAATCGGTCTTGGTTCATGACTCGATTCCGCACCCAGCCTATATACAGCGGTGATGGAATTAACGCAATTACCAGTTTCTGAAATATTCATGAAAATTTCCATTAACAACAACAATTTTGATGAGTTTGACATTTCCGTGCAGCAAAATAATTTTTTCGCCCGATGCGGAAAAGTGTTACATTGGAAACCCAAATGCATGCGGAAAAGTACAACTTTGCGCATGCTCGTATGAATAAATATTTTCGAAAAGGTGTTAGTTCATAATTTTATTTTTCAATGTATGTACAATTGTACATATTTCTTTATTACAGATATTTCTTCCATTTCACTACAAAACATTTCAATACGCTTTTTCGTTTTTACTTCCGACAAAATTATCAAAATCAAGAAAAGTAGAAAGTTCCACACAAGAAACTTCGTCTATATTTTACGCTAAGCTAGAAACATTTTTCCAAATATAAATTGGTCCATTTTATATGATACTTGAAACATCTCTGTTAAATTTCAATATAAGGCATGAATGACGCTCAAGTTAATTCGAATGAACTGAATCTATATGTTTCTTGACAAGGTCTTTTCGATTCGCAGAATATTCACACAAGTTACATTTATGTTTCTTCAAATTCAAATGAATAGAATCTATATGATATACGAGATTAGCTTTCACATTTGTGGAATATTCACATAAGTGACATTTAAGTTGCTTCAAATTCAAGTGAACTGAATCTATATGAGATTTCAGATTATCTTTTCGATTTGAAGAAAAGTCACAATAGTGACATTTATGTTGCTTCTTTTTTAAATGAACTGCATCTATGTGTTTTGTGACAGCAACTTTACGATTCGCAGAAAATTCACACAAATTACATTTATGATTCTTCAAATTCAAATGGACTGCATCTATATGATATACGACACTAGCTTTCAGATTTGAAGAATATTCACAAAAGTGGCATGCATAAGGCCTCACCTTTGAATGAACTGATAATATGTGGTTTTTGAGATGAATTTTTCGATTCGCAGAATATTCACATAAGTGACATGTATGATGCTTCACATTTAAATGAACTGAATCTATATGTATTTTGAGATCGACTTTTCGATTTGCAGAATATTCACATAAGTGACATTTATGTTGCTTCAAATGCAAATGAACTGAATTTATGTGATTTTTAAGAGCATCCTTTCGATTTGAAGAATGTTCACATAAGTGACACTTGTGTTTCTTTTTATTCAAATGAATGGAATCTGCATGTTTTTCAAGATCCGATTTGCGTTTTGCTACATAATCACATATCTCACACTTATGCTTATGTTTCGAGGAAAAATTTTGTTGTTGTTGTGTTGTGTCTTCAATAAGGGAACCATGGTCGACATATTTAGAACTCAATATCTCAGTTGCTTTTTGATGGTATTCGCGAAATTCTACTCCATCAATTTGTTCAGATAAACCACCGAAGCGATCATATTCACTTTTAAAGGTGTTTTCTTCTATGCCGTGAACATTTTCATCAATGGATTGTTCAGCTATGTCCGAATCTTCAATCTTCACCTCAAGATTTTTAAATTGCTCTGCATCATCTGGATATGGAGAACTGAAAAAAGATAATAATAATAACTGAATTGTCCAACAGAAACTCATTTACATGGAAATTTTTGAGAGATCTAACAACCATTAAAATTTTGTCATTTTGTGTCATATGAAACAATTTCACCCAGTCATGTCAACATTAATCTGAAAATTTTTTGACAGTTCCAACAACCAATCAAATTTCCTCATTTTGTATCATATGAACAATTTCACCCAATCATGTCAACATTACATCGATAACAGACCATGGGCTGTTTTCACGTTGCTATGAACATATATTGATTTATTTCGATTATGAAGTTTCAAATTTTTAATATTTCGAAATGTCACGATTTGGTTGTAATACTGACGAGAATATTAATGAAATTATTGAATCGAATATACCCAAAAACACCGTTTACAGTAAGAAATTTGTATGGAAAGCATTTATGGACTTCTGCAACGATAGAAAGTATCAATTAGATGGAAATCGGACGGCGGATGAATTGGCGTTGATTTTAAAGGATTGGGCTGTGAACATGAGGAAAAAAGATGGTACAGAGTTCAAAGAAAGTACGGTCAAAACCATGTGGAATATAACAAGTAAGCTAGCAAAAAATTTTCTATCCGAATAACCCTCGGACATTGATAAATGCTCAAAAATTTTATGACAACTTTCTCAAGCTTGTTGCTTGTAGGCAACAGATCTCCGCCTACGGCGTCGATCTGTTTCCAAGCAACAAGCTTTCGAAATCTGTCATAAAATTTTTTCGAACAATTATCAATGTCCTTGGGTTATTACTACTGAATATTTCCCTCATACATAGAACTTCTCATGACAAGAATGCAATTATCGAAAAATTACAGCGGTAATTGCACTGCAGATCGAAAATTGCATCCGAAAACATCCCGTTGCCTTGACAACACAAACAAATCAAACAGATAAACTTCAAAGTGTCAAAAAATGTGACGTTTCGGTGAGAGCTTATTTCAGTTGAATTTGTTTAAGAGCATGATTTTATTCATAGTCTTCGTCAGTACTTTCTCAGACAATATTTCTTTACAAAGAACCGGAAGAATACTATCAAGAGACCACATTACACAATGAAAAATGTAATATTGAAGGAGTTAATAGAAGAATACTCGAATTGATTGAACCCCAATCTGAAATACCCGTGAATACATAACACTATTCCACAGCACCCTATCAAGAATAATAACAGAAGAAACACCGGTACTTAAAAATCAATACTTCAGGCAAACGCTCTCTCTACATCATAAAGCTGATAAGAATTAAAAACATGTATATCGTGAATATCAGACTAACCAAGAACCAAGTTTGAAACAAAAATTCAATAAACTGAACAAGGATTGTCGTAATATGATCATGCAATTCAGATCCCATAAACATCTAGAGGCCTGCAAAGAAAGATCAAAAGCGCAGGACATACTGAAGAACGATTAAAAATTGGTTCAAGCCCTGTTGGCATGAGCTTTGGCGCTCTTGTTCAAACTTTGACAAATCATATCTCCGAAATCATTGGTCTCTGGGAATGGTATAAATGGATTCTTACGGTAGAACTGCATCATGAAAGAAATTAAATTCAAACAGACCGATTCTCCCCAATAACGAACTTATCCAAGATATTCATTCCTCAAATCTACTCGGAAAATTATATTATATCAATTAAAACTTAGACAATATTGCAATTTTGTTTTCACTGGAGGTATTCTGAACCCAATTTGATTATGTATCTTACCAAAGAATATATTTCCATCATCATATGGATTATCCACGGGCATTATATTATCACCTCAAAAGTATAATATCATAGCATCCTCATAATTCTACGATAGGTTATTTCATTGGTCATTTTGAATTCAATCATACTTTGTTTTCTAGAACACGACGTGTATTTTATATCAAGAATAACGAACGAGAAATAATTTTGGCATTTATCTCTCATAGGAAAATAAGATGACATGTAAGAACATAGATCATATAATAATTTATAGATAGAATAATTAAGTAGGTACAGCATTCTGTGAAAACATAGAAGTACTATTCATTATTGAAATTTCGAATAATCATATCCCCGAAAGTATTAGCTTGTTAGAGTTTGAAATGATATCAATGAATTTCTATGGTGAAACTGCATTTCAACAAATATTGAATTTGAAAATTTTTAAGTAAAAAAAATTTTTTTTTCGTTACTCTGAAACCATCAGGCCGAGTTTGCCCAATAACGAATTTTACCGAGATATTTATCTCCCAAACCTACTATGAAAATTTCACCTGCTCAGCTCATTCTCTTCCAGAGTTATTGTAGAAACAAAATTTAAAATTTTTTATAATTTTTTTACACTTTACGGCACCCGATCAATACAAAACTTCGCTTGCATATAAAGATTACTGTTCTACAATTTGATGCCAAATTTCAGATACAACAAGTGATCGGTTTCGGAAATATTCATAAAAATGTTTCAAATAAAAACGGCCATAACTCCGAAACCACTTGATGGATTTCCCCCGTTAACGAACTCGTCCGAGATATTTACGCTCCAAACCTGCCCTGTAAATTGGAATCCTCTAACTCCTTTCGTTCGAGAGTTATCGTATTAACGGCCGGCGGGCCGGACAGAATCGATTTCGACCACGGATTCTTGATCAGTGAGTCGAACCAAATCGTTTAAGACCATTTTCAACCAAAAATTCGAAAATTACAGACATTTGGGCAAATTTATATAAGCACTCTGTTCCGAGGAACAAGAGCGCCAAAAAGCGGACAAGCGGAACGCCGACAACTATCGTCCCATCAGTCTGGTTCCGATAGTAGCGAAAACAGTGACTATATTCTCATAATAATATTATACAGGGTGGTCCAGATCTTAACCAAGAAATTTTAACCACGTATTCTACATAAAAAATAAGCCCTAGTTTGTCATATAAACATATGTCGAGCAATGCTTCCTCTCCGAGATACAGGGTGTGAAAATTATTAGAAAAAAAAAACTTCGAACATCTTCTTTAAATTCGTATTTGAGTGTGGTTATTAACACTTATTTTTTCGTAATTACACATTTTTTACAAAGATAGTCTTATTATTACGAGTATAATTATTATGTACCATATAAAATTTTAACGATTTGCTCATGCATGAGAGTGTTTAATTTTTTTACTCGGAAACGGTACCTCGTACGTCAAAAAGTCAGGAGAATGAATTTGCTTCAAATTAAATAAGGATTTCAAGGATAAATTTTATTGTTGGAAAAACCAGTGGCGTATCATTTTTTTTTCTAAAAATATTCAGTCTCGATGCAGTACGGACACCACTGGTGAAATACAAAAAAAATTATTGTATTCAAAAAGTGCCTCTTAATCCTTAAAACCTCTGTCCCAAATTTCATAAAAATATTTTGAGAAGTGTAAAAGTTATTAATAAAAACCATTTTTTTTTCTATAATTTTAACACACTGTATCTCAGAGAGAAACCATTTCTTGACATATATTTATATGACAAACTAGGACTTATTTTTGACGTAGTATACGTGGTTAAAGTTTCTTGGTTACGATCTGGACCACCCTGTATATAATATATTCTCATAAGAATATAGTCACTGTAGGAGCGAAGATTTGTGAGAGGATTCTACTGAATGTAATTCTTCCTTTTGCACGGAGGCACGGTATAATCCCACAATGCCAACATAGTTTTCTCCCAGGCCGCTCAGTCATTACCAATCTCCTTGAATGTGTCAACTCATGGTCGATGTCCCTTGACAAGGGTGTACCACTCGACGTTATTTACCTCGACTTTTCTCGTGCTTTTGACCGTGTGCCCCACATAGGCGCCTCGTGCACAAACTACAGCATTTTGGCATTCGTGGTCGTCTTCTTCTGTGGATCCAGGCGTTCCTTATTTCGGACCCCACTTTTCAGGTTCGTTTTGGGGATTCTCTGTCTTCATCTAGAATGGTTTTGAGTGGAGTGCCTCATGGATCAGTGCTGGGTCCGTGTTGTTTCTACTGTATATCTCAGACTTGTCGTCTCATGTTCGGTTACATTGTCCGCAGTTTGCCGACGACACCAAGATTTTGGGGAACCCTGTCCTCAACTCTAACGCACGGTGGTGTCAAAACTGGCAGTTACCTCTCAACAGTCATAAATGCGTTGTTCTTCATATGGGAGCCCGCAATCTGTGTCGATCGAACTGCCTTAACGGAAGTCCCATTCCAGTTTCAGGTAGCCAATGTGATCTAGGGGTGATCATAACGGACAGCCTGAGTTGGTCGGATCATATTCTCCAGACTGTCAAAAAAGATTGGCTTAACTGAGGCTCTGCGCCAGGAATCGGGTGTATCACCAGATGCAATAGAGGAAGAGAATACTGACGCGAGAGGCACATACAAGCTGCAAGTGCTCTGACAAAAGTTTGGCACTGATATCATCAGGACCAAAGATTGTAGAGTAGTAGTATAATCTTTGATCGGGACCAGGTGATGATGAAATTTTAAGAGCTTTCAGATGTCCCTACACCAGTTTGCGCGTTATAACGATGTCAGAAAGGGATGACTCATTACGGGGGGTCGTCAGCGCCGGCATAGGGCCTTCCAGCTCTGATACAAAGGCAACAGAGAAGCAAGTTGCAAATGACTCTCCTGTCTCAACGGGGTTGAGTATATCGCTGACTCCAGCAGAACGAACCAAGGGAATAGAGTTGAGACATTGGCGTGTGAACTTAAAAATCGTCTTCTTGTTGATAGATGTCGCCAAGTTGTTAATATAAAGTGGAAAAGTATAACGGGTAATTCCGCAAAAGGAGCAGAGATAATCATTCTGCTGGTACCTGCCGACACGTGTTTCTGCTAGTTGGCTTCTTCTTATCCGCGTTATCCTATTTTCTTGTTAATATAAAGATTTTTCGCATGTTTAATCGACTGAGACAGGGTGTAAGACAACTGTCGATGCTAATGAAATATAGCCTCATTCTTGCTTCGGATATATCGTCGCCAAAGCCTCTTATTATATTTTATGGATCGTACAAGTTGATTCCATGGTTTGAGTCTATTAGTTATAGATACTTTGAATTCTGTATTGCTATCCACTATAGTATTAACAATATTAACATAGTCAGAGAAGTTTTTCTACTTCTCCTCAGCACCACCTCCGCCCAATACATTAAACCAGTCAGTCGTGCTAAAAGTTCTCCTGACCCCCCCACAATCAATAACTTTGTAAGTCTTTCTCACGGTATTGGTCTCCTGTAGTGGAATCTCGAATAGAAGTTTAGTGCTCAAAACCAAGTGACCTGATTTTCCAAGTGGAGGACCATATTTGATATCTGATACTAAGTCTGGGTCGTTCGTGAAGATCAAATCAGGATATGTGAGGGTCTGACCGGCTCTAAAGCGTGTGGGCTCTTCCACCAGCTGCTGTAGGTTAGAATTAATAAACAACATATCAATATATAAGAAGCATGGAGAATTTGCGGATGTAGGTCGAGAAATTGGCCACTCTCTAATATCGCCCAGATTGAAATCACCCACAATAAAAGAAGTTTTTTTCACGTTCTGAAATAACCTTCATAAGCTCGCAAATAGTATTATCACGCTAATAGGGTCTGGGTCGATATATATAGCCAGCAGACAGAGTAAAATTCTCAGAAACCATTTTCAGGAACAAATTATCAATACCGGGGGTTGGCAACGAATACGTCGTGATAGAGAAAACATCCATAATGCATTCCTGAACGTATATGCACGATCCCGCATATCCTGGAGTTGTTAAGCTGTCGCATCGAAATATAGAAAATCCAGGTATAAAGAAGTCTTGATCAGGCATATCGGGAGATGACCACGTCTCAGTGATGAAGATGATGATTGGTTTACAATCCTCCACAAGAACGTCATCAAATTTTGCAGATAGACAAGCAAAATTTGAATAAAGAATTGTCCAATCCATGAGCTTACTTGTTCTTTGACTCAGGCTCCTTGTTTGTGGTGACTATCGTAGGAGAGCCTTTTACATACTTAATAGTTAGATTTTCCTGCCACGATAATCTTTTTTGATCCAGTTCCTTACGCAATTGCTGAAGTTGCTGGGCCTGTAGAGGTGTTTTATCATCCGATAATGCAAATCTCCTGAAATTTGGAATTTCCATGAGTGCCTTTTAATTACGAAGGATACGAATAGCGGTATCAGGATTATTAAATTCAACTCTAATCGGTCTTGGTTCATGACTCGATTCCTCACCCAGTCCACCTACAGCGGTGATGGAATTACCAGTTTCTGAAATATTCATGAAAATTTCCATTTAAAACAACAATTTTGATCAGTTTGACATTTCCGAGCCGCAAAATTATTTTTTCGCCCGATGCGGAAAAGTGTTACATGGGAAACCCAAATGCAAGCGGAAAAGTACAACTTTGCGCATGCTCGTAAGAATAAATATTTTCGAAAAGGTGTTAGGTCATAATTTTATTTTTCAATGCATGTACATATTTCTTCATTACAGATATTTCTTCCATTTCACTACAAAATATTTCAATATGCTTTTTCGCTTTTACTTCCAACAAAATTATCAAAATCAAGAAAAGTAGAAAGTTCCACACAAAAAACTTCGTCTCAATTTTACGCAAAGCTAGAAACATTTTCCAAATATAAATTGGTCCATTTTATATGATACTTGAAACATCTCTGTTAAATTTCAATATAAGGCAGGAATGACGCTAAAGTTAATTCGAATGAACTGAATCTATATGTTTCTTGACAAGGTCTTTTCTATTCGCAGAATATTCACACAAGTTACATTTATGTTTCTTCAAATTCAAATGAACAGAATCTATATGATATACGAGATTAGCTTTAACATTTGCGGAATATTCACATAAGTGACATTTAAGTTGCTTCAAATTCAAGTGAACTGAATCTATATGAGATTTGAGGTTACCTTTTCGATTTGAAGAAAAGTCACAATAGTGACATTTATGTTGCTTCTTCTTTAAATGAACTGCATCTATGTGTTTTGTGACAGCAACTTTACGATTCGCAGAAAATTCACACAAATTACATTTATGTTTCTTCAAATTCAAATGGACCGCATCTATATGATATACGACACTAGCTTTCAGATTTGAAGAATATTCACAAAAGTGGCATGCATAAGGCCGCACCTTTGAATGAACTGATAATATGTGGTTTTTGAGATGAATTTTTCGATTCGCAGAATATTCACATAAGTGACATGTATGATGCTTCACATTCAAATGAACTGAATCTATATGTATTTTGAGATCGACTTTTCGATTTGCAGAATATTCACATAAGTGACATTTATGTTGCTTCAAATTCAAATGAACTGAATTTATGTGATTTTTAAGAGCATCCTTTCGATTTGAAGAATGTTCACATAAGTGACACTTGTGTTCCTTTTTATTCAAATGAATGGAATCCGCATGTTTTTCAAGATCTGTTTTGCGTTTTGCTACATAATCACATATCTCACACTTATGCTTATGTTTCGAGGAAAAACTTTGTTGTTGTTCTGTTGTGTCTTCAATAACGGAACTATGGTCGACATGTTTAGAACTCAATATCTCAGTTGCTTTTTGATGGTATTCGCGAAATTCTACTGCATCCATTTGTTCAGATAAACCACTGAAGCGATCGTATTCACTTTTAAAGGTGTTTTCTTCTATGTCGTGAACATTTTCACCAATGGATTGTTCAGCTATGTCCGAATCTTCAATCTTCACCTCAAGATTTTCAAATTGCTCTGCATCATCTGGATATCGAGAACTGAAAAAAGATAATAATAATAATAACTGCCCCTCAGGGGCTCTGGGATGTATCTCAGAGTACGGGCTTAGCAAACCCGAGGTACCCTAGCTAAACCTGGCAGTAGGTATAAAATGCAAAACCGCACGGGGGCACTACTTAGTAGCATACGGGTGTGACAAGCTCGCGGACCCCGGTCACTCTCAACCGATGATGAATTACAATCTACGGAGCCTCGGAGAACAGCTGCTGTCTGGGGATCACCAGCGCACGTCTGGGGTTGGTGCTGGACGTGACAGCATGCGAACCACCAACGGCAGGATGCTGAGGAGGCGGGCGCCTGTCATACAATAAATTACAGCTTCCGACGAGGACATCGAGGAGGAGAGAGAACAAGTTGTCGGCCGCATAGGGAATCAACGCTCGCAAGAGTAACCCGTAGTCGAACCCGGCAACAGTAACAAGGCCGCACAAAGGGGACGCCACAAGTGGACACCCGAGCAACACGAACAATTGTCTGTGTTATACCGAAGATCGAGACCAGAAAGAAGGGGATATATGGGTAGACTGCATGGTATGTGGTGTGAGAATCTGCCAGATCTCAACTTCATGACGCAGCAGAACCTACGAGACCAGGTGAGCCATCTCAAGAAGAGGAGAATCTTGCAGCAGCATCAAGAGTCAGAGGGTATAGAAGAACAAGCTGAAGAGCAGATGAGAGATGCTCCGAACCAACAGCCACATTGGACGAATCAAAGGAGAGAAGAACGGGATGAGAGGCTAGTGAGAGATGCTGCAAACATCCAATCTCTTATGCCTGGATTGCGACGTGAAGAAGTCGCAGCACCGGACATGGAGCAGGTGAGAGATGTTCCAGAGCTATTCGCCAATAGAAGAGAAGCATTTGAGGCTGCAGTAGGGAATCCTAACTCAAGGACCACAAGGCTGAAATCGAGACTCCCGGCTGAAGATCTAGCCGCGATGAATATTATAATCGACGATCACCTAAAGGAGGACTGTTCGCTAGAAGATGTCGCAGCTGCTTCACTTCTGTGCCCACTAGGAAGAACAACAACAGAGGAGGACGAAGTCAAGATTGATTAAGCTAGACAAGAAGATAAGAACCGCTAGGCAGCAAGCATCAATGTATCATAGATGTTATGAAAGGACAACTGCAGCCGAGCAAGAAAATAGAGGACACGATGGGTGAGCTGCGTGCGTTGCATCGTACGATGAGCCTGCCCACCATAAATCTACTGAAGCAGAAGGCTGTCGATAAAATAAGATCACTTGCGACGGCAAGGAAGAAGCTGATCAAGAGGCAAAAGTGGATAGAAGACAACAACACCTTCACCACCGAACCTTCAAAGTTATTTCGACCCAAACAAGTAGAGGCAAAAAACCCACCACCACCGGAAGAAGTCGAACATTTCTGGAAAAATTTGTACGAGCGACCAGCGGAAACCAGAGATACCCCAGCACTTCACAGATTCCAGATATTATGTGATGAAAGTCTGCATCAACCCGAAGAGCTGACTGAAATAACAACCGGAGAGATTAGACATGCCTTGAAGAACAAGCATGATTTCACGGCACCTGGACTGGATGGCGTTCAGAACTACTGGTGGAAGAACTTTCCAGCTACCCACCAACACCTAGCTATATTATTTAGTGAGATAGTAATTCACCGTGAGCCAATTCCTTCATGGTTGGTAGAGGGCAGAACTGTACTGATACCGAAATCAGGTGATCTAGGACAGACAAAGAACTACCGCCCAATCACGTGTCTGAATACGTTGTATAAAATTCTCACAAGTGTTCTTCAACATCGGATTCTGGAGTCCATTGGACCAGTGTGGAATCAAATCCACGAACAAAGAGGAGCGAGGAAAGGAGTACAGGGGTGCAAGGACAACCTCCTTATAGTCAAAAGCATTTGTCAAGATGCGAAACACTACAAGCGCGACCTACATAGTACATACATCATGGTTGGATTACGCGAAAGCATTTGACACATCGGCGCACAACTTGATAATACGGCTGCTAGAGATGCTCAAAGTCCACCCTAACATCGTCCATGCGATGGGAAACATCATGGCGTTATGGAAAACTAAGTTCGCCGTCCGATCCGAAGGTCCGACCGCTTATACTGGATGGGTGAGATACAGGCGAGGCGTATTTCAAGGAGACTCGCTAAGCCCGTTTTTGTTCTGCATAACACTTCTACCATTAACAACTGAGTTGAGGGCAAGCAGAATAGGGTACAAGTCCGGGCCTCCAGGTAGAAGAGAACATCTGATCTCACATCGACTATACATGGACGACTTAAAACTGTACGCTTCTTCCAAGGCAGCACTACAACCACTACTGAATATCGTTGCCGAATACACCTCAGCAATAGGAATGTCATTCGGTTTGGACAAATGTGCTGTTTTTCATCTAAGCAGAGGAAGAACTGAAGAAACAGGAGAAGACATCGACCTAGAAGGAGGAATAAGCATTCGACACCTCCAAGAGGAAGCAACATACAAATTTCGGGATGAAACACCGAGCTGCACTGGAGCCCAAATCAAGGATGATTTAACAGCTAGCTTACAAAAAGAAGATCCGAGATATATGGAAATCACAGCTGTCCGGGAAAAATAAAGTATCTGCTACGAACAGCTTGGCAGTACCGATAATCACCTACTCATTCGGAATAGTTAACTGGACAGTGAATGAAGCGAGCTAGACAGAACCACTCGTAAGGTGATGAACATGAATCGTAGCCTGCATCCCAACTGCTCGATTCAAAGGATATACGTTCCACGAACGCAGGGGGACAGAGGTTTGCAAAGTTTGGAATACCAACACCATCAACAAACGTTGGAAATGGCAATAAGGATATTGAGATGCGAAGAACCGCTTCTGAAAATGGTGGCTCAGCATGAAATCAGGAATCAAGGAGCTTACCTATTTAGGGCTGGTCAGAGAGCTTTGGAGAAGCTCTGTCTAACCGGCATATCCATCGATCATGAGCTAGCAGGAACACCTATCTCGCCAACAGACTAAAGCAGAGTTGGCAGAGAGATAAGGCAGGAACAACTGAAGAAACTACTCGAAGATCACATGAGTAAACACCTGCACTCCATATACTTCAGAAGTTTGAAAGATCAGGGCCTGTCGGAAGAATTATCCTTCGCCTTTTTGCAGTCCACTGGGCTCAAGTCGGAAACGGAGGGATTTGTTATAGCTTGTCAAGATGGGGTTATAAATACCAGATGGTATAAAAAGAACATCATGAAAGTGGACACAACGTGCAGAGCATGCCACAGCCAGCAAGAAACTATTAAGCACATTCTGTCTGCTTGCAGAGTCCATGCTCCATCAGGATATGTGGAAAGAAACAATGCGGCACTCCGAATTCTCTACTTCCATCTGAAAGAGGTTTATGGTATAGACAAGGAACCAGTGCTAACATATGTGCCTCTGGAGATTGAAGCAGTTGTTGAAAATAGCAGGGCTCGCATCTACTGGAACTATGCGATTCCAACAACTTGGGATCCTTGGCATAAGGTTAGGATGGTCATACTAATCATAGTATGCCTAGACGGAATTAGAGCGAACTACGTGACCGACTTGAAGATTATTCCGGCCTGCAAATCTCTGGCCGAGGATTTAGCTCACAGAATGCAGAAAGCGGTGTTGCTCGGATCACTTCGAGTCATCGGGTCCCATCAACTATGAAGGCCGCTTGCAGCTCACTCTTTTGTTAAGAGACGCTGTAAGGGCAGGACGAAGAACTACTCCAAAGAACGTGCGAGAGGTTTTTTAGTGAGTAACCATCAAGATCTGGAGTCTCACACTCCTGAGAGAAGCGGACCCTCTCAGGGCGGGCCCCTAAAAGGTTTTTCCTCTCGAGCGGAAAAAAAAATAATAACTGTATTGTCCAACAGAAACTCATTTACAGGGAAATTTTTGAGAGATCTGACAACCATTAAAATTTTGTCACTTTGTGTCATATGAAACAATTTCACCCAGTCATGTCAACATTAATCTGAATATTTCCCTCATGACAAGAATGCAATTATCGAAAAATTACAGCGGTAATTGCACTGCAGATCGAAAATTGCATCCGAAAACATCCCGTTGTCTTGACAACACAAACAATTCAAACAGATAAACTTCAAAGTGTCAAGAAATGTGGCGTTTCGGTGAGAGCTTAATTCAGTTGAATTTGTTTAAGGGGTTAGGTGTAGTTAGAAGCGTCAAAACATGACAATTAAAAAAATTTTTTTTTGCCAGTAAATTATTTTATTCCATAAAAGTAAAAATATGGTATCATCAAATTAGGTTTCTACTTAATTTGACAGAAATTTCAGAAAAAACTATTAATAATTTTGAAAGTTATGGCTGTTTGTATTGATCCAGTTCCGACCGAAGCTCCTCGCGGTGACCATCACTTAGCCTTGGAGAAACATCAAAAATCAATCGGACAAAAAAAATTAGTTTTATTAATAGATAATCTTGTGCTTGATCGAAGGTTTTTTATTTTTCTTTTGAATCAACTATATATATATATATATATTCTTTTGAACTTGAGCATTACAATTTGTTTTGTATCTAACAATAAAGCATGTGTATGAAAGAAGTGTTAGCAGAGGTTAGTGTAACGGGGTACCATATTATTTGATATAATATGATACTAGAGCTTAGGGAAAAAACCTCAGCAAAAAAAACCCTATCTCCCCGTTAGTGTTGTGATTTATGAAAATTGATTTTGTTAACAAAATATGCTGAAATATTAAATATTGAAGGGCATCTTTTTCTTCATTATCGCTTCTTCCTTCAACAAGCAGAGAAGATTCTCCAAGGTCCGAAACCCAATCTGGAAAAGGAAAAAACAAAGGGAGAAAACGAACAAATTAAAATGGAATATTCTATATTTCATTAAATAGATTTGAAACTCGCTACCCATTCCAAAAAAGATTCAGAAACATTATGAATAGCCCTAAAACCATCTATGAATCTATATATGCGACAATTATTAACTAAATGATCTATGGTTTCCTCTGCTTCCCCGCATTCACAACTAGGACTCTCAACTGAGTTCCACCTGAAAAGCATGCTGTTGCAACGACCATGACCGGTTCTTAGACGATTCAGAATAGACCATATTCTCCTTGGAAGATCAAACCCCGGAACTCTATCTGAAGGATCAGAAATTAAATCTTTGTTGAATAAATTGCAAGAAATCCATTCAGACCGCCAAACTTCCTTGTCACTTTTATTCGAATTAAGAAAACAGTTGGACCAACTATATGGCAGCCTCAGGAAAATTTTTTCCTTATTTTCGGGAAGAAACAACAGTAAATTGTATATAAAAATTCGACATTGAAAGAAAAAAGAAAATACTTCGATCAGGCACGAGTCTCTCATGTTTTCGAAAAGCTGTATGAATTTCATTAGAATCTACCAAGCGATTTCGATCTACAGTGGTCACCAGTTCAAAGAACGTAGTTTTGAGAAAAACGCATTTGAAGTTTTACACTCAATTTACGTATTATTCAATTACTTACAGAGTCATCTATTCCTGAGCCATATAAAAGTTCTTCAGCCGTTGTTGCAGCCTCCAAGACATCTATTTGATGTTGTCTACGTATTATATATTCTACTTCTGGAGTGTTGTCGTTAGCACGTTAGCTGCTAGCTACCTACTGTTAGCTACCTGCCCTCGCCCAGAGCGCCCGTTGCTAATTATCGAATTACTCGAAAAGTATTTGTCGGATTTACTTCAAATTTTCAGAGAATATTTCTGAGATATTACGCTTTAAGAAAATGCAATAAAAGAAAAAAGATTTTTTGAAAAGGCTAACTACACCTAAACCCTTAAGAGCATGATTTTATTCATAGTATTCGTCAGTACTTTCCCAGACAATATTTCTTTACAAAGAACCGGAAGAATACTATCAAGAGACCACATTACACAATGAAAAATGTAATATTGAAGGAGTTAATAGAAGAATGCTCGAATTGATTGAACCCCAATCTGAAACCACCCCTGAATACATAACACTATTCCACAGCACCCTATCAAGAATAATAACAGAAGAAACACCGGTACTTAAAAAACAATACTTCAGGCAAACGCTCTCCCTACATCATAAAGCTGATAAGAATTAAAAACATTTATATCGTGAATATCAGACTAACCAAGAACCAAGTTTGAAACAAAAATTCAATAAACTGAACAAGGATTTTCGTAATATGATCATGCAATTCAGATCCCATAAACATCTAGAGGCCTGCAAAGAAAGATCAAAAGCGCAGGACATACTGGAGAACGATTAAAAATTGGTTCAAGCCCTGTTGGCATGAGCTTTGGCGCTCTTGTTCAAACTTTGACAAATCATATCTCCGAAAGCATTGGTCTCTGGGAATGGTATAAATGGTTTCTTACGGTAGAACTGCATCATGAAAGAAATTGAATTCAATATAATATATCATCCTCATAATTCTACGATAGCAGAGGTTATTTCATTGGTCATTTTGCATTCAATCATACTTTTTGGCGCGCTGTTCTATGAATAGAGTGCCTATCAATTCTTCCAAATGTCTGTAATTTTCGAATTTTTGACTGAAAATGGTCTCAAACGATTTGGTTCGATTCACTGATCAAGAATCCGGGGTCAGAATTGATTCTATCCGGCCATCAGCACGATTTCGCTCGAACGAAAGGAGTTAGAGGATTTGAATTTGCAGGGTAGGTTTGGAGCGTAAATATCTCGGACGAGTTCGTAAACGGGCGAAATCCACTAAGCGGTTTCGGAGTTATGGCTGTTTTCAGTAAAAACATTTTGTATGAATATTTCCGAAACTGATCACTCGATCTATCTGAAATTTAGCATCAGATTGTAGAATAATGACCTTTATACGCATGCGAGGTTTTGCATTGATCAGATTGCCAAAAAAAAATTTTTACACTTAATTTTTTTTTTCTACAAATGTTCTGGAACAGAATGAGCTAGGCAGTTGAAATTTTCAGAGTAGGTTTGAGAGATAAATATCTCGGTTAAGTTCGTTGTTGGGCAAAATAGGCCAGATGGTTTCGGAGTAACGAAAAAAAAATGTTTTTAATTCATCAATTTCACATTTTTTTTAAGATGCAGTTTCTCCATAAAAATCCATTGATACCATTTTCAACTCTAACAAGCTAATACTTTCGGAGATATGATTTTTCGAAATTTCAATAATGGATCGTACTTCTGTTTTCACAGAATGCTATAATTATTCTATCTGTGAATTATTATATGATCTGTGTTCATACTCGTATATGTCATCCTGTGCTATAAGAGAGAGTCAAATTCATTTCAGCTATTTTAATTTGATTTGATTCCATGGTCCTCATTCTCAGATTGCTCATTTAATTTTGATAAATAACAACAAATCTTGTCAAAGTTTGAACAAGAGCGCCAAAGCTCCTGTCCACAGGGCTTGAACTAATTTTGAACCAATAGTGGATGAATGTATTCGAATGAGACCTTATGCCACAAGCAAACACAGCACTGTTCATTTTCGAACAGTGAATGTATTGAGTTGAAACTAATCGATTGATACTATTCCTGGCCAAAAAGTGTACCATTTTTTTGGACGCTTGTTTTTACTTTCGGATTTAAATTCTTGTTTAACAAAAACTCTAACACTGAAATCCTGATGTCTGGGTTACTGGTCACTCGGGAATGAAAGGAAATGGGTAGCCAACATATTGGTGTACATCAGAACTCTAGAACTGGAAGGCAAGCTGTAGATGGTGATGACATCCACATATCTGGGGTTGGGGGGCACAATAGACCTTAAGTTCATAGTGCAAGTACAGAGATCTGTACAGGAAAAAATGTCAGCAATAGTTACATTAAAGGAAACAAGTTCTATCAGCTTTACGAAATCCAAAATATTCTTGTACGTTATAAGGCTCACATTTTACTACGAAAGAATTAATTCTACTATGTAGTAATCAATGCAATGCATTCATTAGGTTCATGCACATATACATAGCATTATTCTGTGTCACAGTCAACGTCAATATTGACTGTGTCATGTAATGCATGTACTCGAATGGGTCCCAATGCTACCACAAACGCAGCACAGTTTGTTTTTGACCCAACATAGTTAAATTGTGTATTTGAATAGACACCATACGCCACACAGCACTGTTCATTTTCGAACCAATACTGGATGAATGTATTTGAATGGAACCTTGTACCACCACAAACACAGCACCGTTCATTTTCGAACCAACAGTGAATGAATGCATGTGAATTGAAACTAATCGTTTGATACTATTCTTGGCCAAAAAGTGTACCAGTTTTTTTTGGACGCTTGTTTTTACTGTCGGATTCAAATTCTTGGAAATATTATTTTTTTTTTCCTGGGGCTAAGCAGCTTTGGGCGAGTTCAGTACCTGGATGGGTGACAGCTCTGCCTATAGATTTGGCAGCGCGTCAAAGCTCCTGTCCACAGGGCGTTCTCCCTTTTTTTCTAGAACACGAGGTGCATTTTATATCAAGAATAACGAACGAGAAATACTTTTGGCATTTATCTCTCATAGGAAAATAAGATGACATGTAAGAACACAGATTATATAATAATTCATAGATAGAATAATTGAGTAGGTACAGCATTCTGTGAAAACATAGAAGTACGATTCATTATTGAAATTTCGAAAAATCATATCTACGAAAATATTAGCTTGTTAGAGTTGAAAATGATATCAACGGATTTTTATTGTGAAACATTGAATTTGAAATTTGTAATGTAAAAAAAAATTTTTTTCGTTACTCCGAAACCATCAGGCCGATTTTGCCTAATAACGAACTTCACTGAGATATTTATCTCCCAAACCTACTCTGAAAATTTCAACTGCCTAGCTCATTCTGTTCGAGAGTTATTGTAGAAACAAAATTTAAACATTTTACACTTTACGGCAACCCGATCAATACAAAACTTCGCATGCATATAAAGGTCATTATTCTACAATTTGATGCTAAATTCCAGACAGATCGAGTGATCGGTTTCAGAAAAATAATCATATAAAATGTTTTTACGAAAAACGGCCATAACTCTGAAACCGCTTGGTGGGTGATTTCGCCCGTTAACGAACTCGTCCGAGATATTTACGCTCCAAACCTACCCTGCAAATTTCAATCCTCTAACTCCTTTCGTTCGAGAATTATCGTGTTAACGGCCGGCAGGCCGGACAGAATCTATTTTGACCATGGATTCTTGATCAGTGAGTCGAACCAAAGCGTTTAAGACCATTTCCAGCCAAAAATTCGAAAATACAGACATTTGGTCAAATTGATAAGCACTCTGTTCCGAGGAACAAGAGCGCCAAAAACTTGCAAATTACACAACTCATCAACATTAAAACCCAATTCAGGTCAATGGTGAAATTCTTACCAAGGATAAAGATATCGCTGCTGCTTTCGCAAAACGTTTTGAAAGGTTGTATAGCAGATCCACAAACAAGGATTTTGATGGGGAGCATAGGAAACGAATAGAGAACTGGTATGCGAATGAACTACCTGTCATTCCGTTAGAGGACACATTCGAGCCAATACTAGAGGAATAGTATTATACAGCACTCAATCATGGGAAAAACACAACACCTGGCTATGACAACATATAAAGAAAAATACTCAGAAAATTAGAGCCTTCAATTCACGATGTTATAATCAAAATCTATAACCATTGCCTATCTCACACTTTCTTTCCAAAAGAATGGAAAAAAGGCATTTTGATTAATGTTTGAGAATTTTGTTGAATGCTCTCGACTCCTCCAATAAATCAAGTAATTTCATTTATTTGGTGTTTGAACTAATTGAAAATCGTTGTCGTTTTCCAAAGAAAACGATATACACATTGCTTGCGACCATAAGGATCTGTCTTCAGTTGACAAATTTATTGGGGTTTCGACCACCTAGAAATAGAAAAGATATTTTATATTTTCAAGGGCCTTTAAGTTTACAATGCTCTAAGGGCCATGTGGTTATAACGGTTTCCCAGAGTTTGCAGTTCGAAATATCACTTTCAATATGATTCTTTCTTTTAGTTCAAACAACCAATAACAAAGCAGTTTTTTCACATTGGGCGTTATTCATTTGGAATTCCCAATCAAAGTTGGATTTTTCCCTCTACAATGGAGGAACTTGAATTGATGACTTAACTTAGTATAGGAAATGATGATATTGAGAAAAAACACTATTAAGATTCTCTACGAGACACTATTAAGATTTTCTAAGAGACAGTACTCAGATTACATTTATTTCACACACTTGTAACTTTATCAAATATTCATCGACTTGTTGGTATTCATTAATGATTAGTGAACCAGCACCGAAACAAAATACAGTCCACTCTATCGAAAGTGTAAATATATTGTGAATAGATAATCGAATAGTTTTCAATTCAACCGCCCCCAATTTTATCTACACATTTTTTGGTCCTTCGGACCGGATCATCGAAAATATTTACACAGATTACAATCCCCAAGGCAAGGACAGATCATTCCAACATGATAAAAGATATTGACGGAGAGAATACGCAAGGTGTCAGGAAAATATATACCACCATATCAATTCGGTTTCAAAAGGAAGACATCAATTATCCACCCCTTGGAGATACTCACTTCAAACTTCCAATGTAATAGAAAAATGGGAAACAAAACAGCGGCCATATTTATGGATATTCAAAAGGCCTTTGACAGCGTTTGGTATGCCGGTCTGATCTCCAAGATTCACCATGAAGTCCCCTTCTATTTGATAGAAATTGTTAGTAATGTTCTTCGTTGAAACCAAAAGCTTGGTGGCGATATATTTATAATTTGGCAACATGGTAGAGAAGAGTTAGGCAAATTTTTCGATTTCATGAATTCAAAGGAACCTACAATAAAATTCACTTTGGAAATAGAGAAAAATAATCAGCCTTCTTTTCTGGATGTTTCGATAATTAAGTATTTGAACCATTTCGAAACGAGTGTCTTCAGGAAGCAGACACATACAAATAGATATTTAAATTTCTATTCAAACCATCGGCTTAGTGTGAACAGAGGTGTTATTAAAACACTTTATGATAGAGCGAACCTAATTTGTTCTACTCTTGAAATTCGAAATAATGAAATTGATTTCATCAAAAAATTTCTTGAAGAAAATGGATATCCGAGGAAATTCATAAATACATGTATCATGAATTTAGATAGAAGAGCAAATAATCAAGAACAACAAAATAATCAACAAGTACAACAGAATGATCAACAAGAACAGCAACCCAATCTGTTGAATGTGATCCCTTATGTTCGTGGCCTTTCTGAAAAAATTAGAAGAATCGGTTTTAAGTTCAATATAAGAACCGTCTTCAAAACACAAAATGATCTTAGGTCTTTATTGACGAAAACAAAACCCGTGAATGAAAAACAAAAATAAAAAAACTGTGTATATAATATTCCTTGTATTTGTGGTAAATCATACACAGGAGAAACATCAAGACCACTAGAAGTAAGAAAGTCAGACCATAAGAATAACTTGAGAAATAGAGACATACAGAAATCAAGAATAACAGAACATGTATGTACAATCCAAGGAGATCACGTGATGGATTGGAGTAATACAAAGATTCTAATGACAGAACCTGATTATATTAAAAGGAAACTTAAGGAGTCAACTTGTATTTTATTGAACAGATAATGCAATTTTGCAAATTGCTCAATTGGTATTGACCATATTTGGATAAATTTTTTGAAAAAGGAGTTGGAACTTGGAAATTTCTATTCAAAATAAAACTATGTTAGCTATAATTTTTAAATACTGTCAATGTGACAATTCTTGAATTTCACAATTACTTTCAACAAAATAATTCTAAAGATTTTCATTAATCGTCTGACGAAGGAGTCTGATATAGACTCCGAAACGTTACGATATAGTTGTTTCTTCGTTGTTGTTTGTTAGGCAACATTGTTCAATTGATTGTTTCTGACAAATATCTTGTGTTTCTTATGCAGAAGCAAATCACAAAATAATTAATTTTTATTTCATAGATATTTTCCAGAGTTTGGGAGAGAAAACCCAGAAAAAAAATTGGTTCAAGCACTGACGTGAAGTCAGAAGCTTTTGCGCGTATGTTCTATTGTCCATTCTTCTGTATTGGACACCCTTAATCGAATTTACCATGGTAAATTATGTTGTCCATTCTCCTGCATTGGACACTCTTAATTCGAATTTACCATGGTAAATTCGAATTAAGTGTCCAATACAGGAGAAATTTCAAACGATTAGTTACTGATATATAGAATTTTTTTATATTATTTTCAATGATTTATTAAAAATTTTCTACAAATGCTATCCTCACCAAATTTTGCGAACATTTTCGCGTTGGCATTCTTCAACTAATAACCATGTTTGAATTCAATCGGTTCAGTATTTTTCGAGTTAATGAGGAAAAAAAACCACCAAATTTCAGAAAATTTCAGATGGCTATAACTCTAAAACCGTTCGGCCGATTATGCTCATAAACAAACTGAAATGTCGCGTTCTGGTGCACATCCTAACCTGAAAACTTCAAGCCGCTATCTCATTCCGTTCTCAAGTTATCGTGACAACAAAAATATTTTTTAATAATTTTTTTTTAATTTTCTAGCCATACGATTCGCACAAAATTTCACAAACGTGCTTAGGTTCATATTCTACAACTACCTACCCACCAAGTTTCAATTCGATCGGATTCATATTGGTTGAAAATAAAATAATTACTAGGAAACCACTGGGCCGATTATGCCCATTAACGAACTCGTCCGTCGTATTGAGATGCGCCACCTACCCTGAAAATTTCAAGTCGCTAGCTCTTTTCGTTCTCAAGTTATCGTGGCAACGGCCGGACAGAATCAAATTTGACCTCGAATTCTTTATTGGGGAGTCGAACTTAATCGTTTGCGACCATTTTCGTCAAAAAATTCGAAAGTTACAGACATTTGGGCAAAACTATAACGCGATGTTCCCCAGAACATACGCGCAAAAACCTTTTGATAATGAGTATACCCCCCACAGTATCCTTTAATGATTACTTAATTTTCTTCTCGACAGAAAATTACAGGTACGGGTTAGAAAAGTATATTCAGAGGAATTCACACCAGCACAAGATCTACCACAAGGCTCGCCGCTCTCTCCTCTGCTTTACAATTTGTTCTGCTGGAAGCTGTACAGACAACACAATGACAGGAACGGACAATATCAACAAACATGCATACATTCTTCAATTTGCGGATGACACAACTTTAATATCCCATCACCAAACATTGAGCGAAATACAGAAACTGGCAGATGGCACAGTGGCATGGATGAGAATATGGAGAATACAGCCAACAAAATCAAAACTAATCGTCTTTAATCATAAAATAAACGCATTCTCTCCCAATATAAAACTTCGAAGTGACAAAATTATTCCAAAAGAATCATGCAAATACCTGAGCATACAAATTGAGAGCAAATTGAAATTTAAAGCACACTTAAAATTCCAAAAAAAAGCAGCTATCACACGAGCTGGGCACTTTATGTCCCTAACTTACAAAAAATCTAGGAATCAGCAGTAAAACAGCAACTAAGATCTACAAAATGAGATGCAGACCGTTATTGGACTATGGACATACGACTATGAATATAATAGAAGTAGCAGAAAGGACTTGGTTACGAAAAATTACAAAAATAAGACATCTCAACAACCCACTCTACAACCCATCCAATCAACTTTTATACCAGATGACGGAAATAGAACCAATAACGGAAAGAATGCAAAAACTCAGCAAGAAATTCATCACGAACCATGATAATGTCATCATAATTGAACCATTGCTACACCGATACAATAGAGAATCTACACCAAAGGCAAAGTTACCAGCTTTTCAAACACCTGAGTTGCGTTCGAAAATTAACTCTGTAGAGTAATATTTACTCCATTGCGTTCGAAAACTGAAAGGTTGAGTAAATTTTACTCTGTGTCAGTCGTCCGAAAAGTCGGAGTATTCGACTCGGAGTTCATTTTACTCCTGTCAAAATTGACATACCTCATGGGAAGGAAAATCTAGTATCTTTGTCTAACTGTTTTATGAATGTTTTGTGAGGTAATTTAATAGTTTTTATACTGCTCACAATATCTATTTATGATTAGAGTTACATATATGTGAAGAAAACAATAATAATAGGGTATTTCTTAAACCAACATAACCTATTTTCCGATATTGGCACCTTCTGTCACTGTCAGTGTCAGTGTCAGAGTAACTCTAGAGTAAATCTGTCAAACCTTCAAAAACTCTACTCTACTCCGTGGAGTTAATTTTCGAACAGAACTCTGGAATCCCTAGGATAACAATAATTGAGGAGTAACTTTTCAGAACGCATTATGTCCAATTTGGGCGAAATTGAGTTTGAAGCAGATTCAGAAATGATTTATATTGCTCTATAGCCCTATGTAAACATAATCTTCCAAATGGCATTATGTCCATGTGTAATTCAAATTCAAAGTATGTAAGCCGTTTACGTTTGTATTTTTAAACAAATTAAATATAACTAAACATTTTTTTTTATCGATTTGCTCGTGTAAATTACGTTACAGCCCAACACTTACTGTGCAGACAGTTTTCTCTAAATTTATAATAAATCCCAACAAACAGCATTATGTTCAATTTCAACACAACAAAACGCATTATATACAATGGGATGAATCAAAACGCATTAAGTCCAAACGTTTTTTACATTTTCTGTGTATATCTGATCAATATTGATTTAAATGAGATTAGTTATTAACTTTAGATATGAATTTCTATCAAACAAACTCGACGTACTCAAATTATAAGGCAGGGTGGAAGAAAAAATCGTTTTTCGTTGATTCCCAATAAAATGGTTTTTGGCCTAAATGCGTTTTGAAAAGTTGCTCCTCAATTATCAACACTCAATAGTTTTGAATAAGTTTAATTTTTGATTTTTGCGCGCGTGTTCCGCAAGGAACAGCGTGCTATCATTTCGTCACAATGGTCGCATTCAGCGGACGAAGCGCTCAGCCACTTTACGCTACCGCTACCTAGCACAAATCAAATGTGCTCCATAAAATAGCCTCCGCTCCACAACGTGTTGAGTTCGTAGGGCATGTGCCACCGAACGTTTGGTAACGGTTGCGCAACTGTTTCGTCCGCTGAATGCGACCAATGTCTGTATTTTTCGATTTTTTTTACGAAAATGGTCTCAAACGATTGGTTTCGACTCCCTGATGAAGAATTCGAGGTCAAATTCAATTCTGTCCTTCCGTCCGGCCGGCCGGTCCGGCCGTTAGCACGATAACTCTCGAACGGAACGAGTTGGAGCGTTGAAATTTGCAGGGCATGGTTGCAGTGTAAATATCTCGGACAAGTTCGTTAATGGGCAAAATCCATTCAGCCGTTTCGGATTTACGGCCATTTTTAGTTAAAACGTTTTTCCAGAATATTTCCGAAACCGATCACTCGATCTATCTGAAATTCAGCATAGAATTGTAGAATCATGACCTTTATATGCCTGCGAAGTTTTGTATTGATCGGGTGGCTCTAAACTAGAAAAAAAAATCTTAAATATTTGAGAATTAAATTGAAATTTTGTTTTCAGTATACAAAAATACTCATCCGATTGAATTGAAACTCAGTAGTTAGATGCGAAGTACCAATGGAAACACTTGTGCAAAATTTCGTGGGGATAGCATGAGTAGAAAAAATTTAAATTTTTTTTAACTATTAGCGGAATATTTTGCCTGAAATTCCGAAACAAAATATCGGAATGAGTTCAGTTTTGACACTTCGGTGACGAATTATGACCTCTTGGGGTGTGCAAAATTTCACTGAGAACAGATCACTAGGAGCCTAAAAAAAATGGGTTCAAGCCCTGTGGACAGGAGCTTTCTGGCGCTCTAGTTCAAACAGACAAATTATATCTCCGAAAGTATTGGTTTCTCAGAGTTGAGAATTATATCAATGTATTCTTATGATAGAACTGCATCATAAAGGAAATTCAATTCAAATAATAGTTTATTTATCAAGATTAAATGAGCAATCTGAGAATGAGAACTGCACCATTGAAGAAACCAAATTAAAATAGCTGAAATGAATTTGACTCTCTCTTATAGAACAGGATGAAATGTACGAGTATGAACACAGATCATATAATAAAGCTTAGATAGAATATTTATAGCATTCTGTGAAAACATAGCAGTACGATTCATTATTGAAATTTAGAACTTCATCTTAGCAGAAATTGAATTCAAACATCATAGAAGAATTTAAATTCAACAAGAGTGACAAAAATTATCATTCCAAAACCAATAGACGAATTCTACCCAACAACGAACTCATCCGAGATATTCATTCCTCAATTCTATGATGAACGATAATATATATCTTTCCTCAAATCTACTCCAATACACCAATATTCCATTTTTGTTTTTAGTGGAGATATTCTGAACTCAATATTATTAACTTACAATTACCATTCCCATCATCATATGGATTGACCATCGGCATGAAAATATCAACCAACAAAAAGTATGATATTATATTATAATTCTCCTATTTATAGGATTGCTGGAATGAATGACAATGAGACAACGTCATGTCTCAGGAGAATAAGTTGACATTATAACAATTCATAGAATACCCACAGAATAATTCTATCATTCTGTGAAAACGTAGAAATACGATTTACATAGGAATTTTGAAAAATCATATCTCCGAAATTATTAGCTTGTTAGAGTTAAAAATAATATGAATGGATTCTTATGGTAAAACTGCTTATTAAAAAAAATCAATTTGGAATTTGTTTTGTAAAAAAAAAATTTTTTTTTGTTTCTCCGAAACCATCAGTCCGATTTTGCCCAATAACGAACTTAGCCGAGATATTTATCCCCCAAACCTACTCTGAAAATTTCAACTGTCTAGCAGCTAGACAGTTGAAATTGCTAGCAAATTGCAATGGGTTCAAGCCCTGTGGACAGGAGCTTTCTGGCGCTCTAGTTCAAACAGACAAATTATATCTCCGAAAGTATTGGTTTCTCAGAGTTGGGAATTAAATCAATGTATTCTTATGAAAGAACTGCATCATAAAGGAAATTAAATTCAAATAACAGTTAAATGAGCAAGATTAAAGAGCAATCTGAGAATGAGAACTGCACCATGGAAGAAATCAAATTAAAATAGCTGAAATGAATTTGACTCCTTCTTATAGAACATGATGAACTGTACGAGTATGAACACAGATCATATAATAAAGCTTTGATAGAATAATTATAGCATTCTGTGAAAACATAGAAGTACTTACGATTCATTATTGAAATTTAGAAAAATCATATTTCCGAAAGTATTAGCTTGTTGGTGTTGTAAATGATATTGATGGATTTTAATGATGAAACTGCATCTTAAATGAAAATTACAGACATTTGGGCAAATTGATAAGCACTCACTTCCGAGGAACTAGGGCGCCAAAAAGTCCCGCCTTCTCTCGTTCCGAAACCGAAAACCCGACAGCGTAGACACACCGGCTATCGGGCTTCTCGTACGATCTTGTCGATCTCCGGTATTAGAATAAAGCGTCGGTACTTACCTGGGATATATATTCTTAATTTTCACTTTTCGACATAAAATCGCCACATGGGGGTTTATTTGACGGTTTTTTACCCTTGTCTCTCTAAGTCGATTTTGACGTTTCTCGAACCAACTATTAGCAAGGAATTAGACAATGTCATATCTCAGAAAAATAAGTTGACATTATGACATTTCATACATAGAATAATTATATAATTCTGTGAAAACGTAAAAATACGATTTTTATTGAAATTTTGAAAAATCATATCTCCGAAAGTATTAGCTTGTAAGAGTTAAAAATGATATCATTGGATTCTTATGATAAAACTGCTTATTGAAAAAAATTTAATTTGGAATTTGCTTCGTAAAAAAAAATTTTTTTTTTGTTACCTACTCCGAAACCATCTGTCCGATTTTGTCCAATAACGAACTTAGCCGAGATATTTATCTGCTAAACCTATTCTGAAAATTTCAACTCTCTAGCTCATTCCGTTCGAGAGTTATCGTGCCTACGGCCGGCCGGACATAATGAATTTCGACCACGGATTCTTGATCAGTGAGCCGAACCAAATCGTTTAAGACCATTTTCATCGAAAAATTACAGACATTTGGGCAAATTGATAAGCACTCAGTTCCGAGGAACTAGAGCGCCAAAAAGTACTATAATATTATGATTCACCCGTTTAACAATATAGTATGTAATTCAGCGCGAGATGCCCGGGATGCAATCAGGAAGAATCTACAAGCAGATCCATGTAAACGTAAATCCAGTTCAGTTCAGCTAAAAGTTAAATTTGTCTGAAGTTAACAAAATAATATGTGGAATGTGGATATAAAGGGTTTTCCAATAAGAGGTGTTATTTTGAATAGCCCGCTATTTCGGCAGATGTCACTTTTGAAGCTGTAATTTTTTGACATTTGACAAGTAGAAACTACAATAATTATTTTTTAGCGAGGATACCGCTTATAGCCCGGTTATTAACCACGGTTTGTCATCAATGTCAAGAGTTTATCCCCCACCCCATAATCGCAAAATGTTACTGAAGTTGTCAGTGTTGTCACTAAAACGTCAACGGTTAATCTTCGTACTTTTTATTATGCAAACCTTACTTATTCTAACGTTTGATAAACAATTAACATGAATTACATTACATGCAAATGTTGAATTTATTTGGCGAAATGCTATTCACTAACGAGAATTATTGTGACTTATTGGAATTTCTCAAAAGTGTATTACATCCAAATATTATCCCACATCCCAGTGATGATAGCACTATCCTAATAATGCACTTCAGGCTAGACCTAGGAGATATCTGGCTTGAAATATATACTGAAATTGTATTTTTTCAATTGTTTCGAATGAAAAAAGAAACTTTCCAAAATTAAATTTGTTTGAAGAAATTAAAGAAAATGATTCTCACCACCTAATTAAGAAAAAGTAAAGAGGTGGGCACTAACCAGTACAACAAGTAATAACGTAGTCTACTAGTCTTTTTGTGGTATATATCACAGCCAGATTGCCTTCATTCTATTACCATTTAATAAAACATTCGCCGATTAGCGGTCTGTAATGACGAAGTAATCCACTCCTTGGTAGTTTAGAGTATATTAAAAAAATTCCACGTTTTCCCTTGTCACAGCCATTTCAATTGCTTTCAACAGTTTCAAACTTTCAATACTTTTGACAGCTTCAAACTTTCAACAGATGTCAACCGCCAGTAACTCACCTCAAGGAGCCGGTCATAAATTTTGATACCGGTATCAAATGTCAAAATGACAGCTTTGGAGGGGAACTTCCGTTACCGCTTGTAACCACTCTCGCTAAAATGTAGAAATTATAACCGTTTGATACCGGTATTAAATGGTATCGTCGCTAAAAAACGATTTACGCCATTAATAAAAATTGGTTCAAGCACTGACGTGAAGTCAGAAGCTTTTGCACGTATGTTCTATTGTCCATTCTTCTGTGTTGGACACCCTTAATCGAATTTACCATGGTAAATTATGTTGTCCATTCTCCTGTATTGGACACTTAATTCGAATTTACCATGGTAAATTCGAATTAAGTGTCCAATACAGGAGGTAAATTATGTTGTCCATTCTCCTGTATTGGACACTTAATTCGAATTTACCATGGTAAATTCGAATTAAGTGTCCAATACAGGAGAATGGACAACATAATTTACCATGGTAAATTCGAATTAAGTGTCCAATACAGGAGAATGGACAACATAATTTACCATGGTAAATTCGATTAAGGGTGTCCAATACAGAAGAATGGACAATAGAACATACGCGCAAAAGCTTCTGACTTCACGTCAGTGCTTGAACCATTTTTTTTTCTTGATTTTTTAGAAATTTTCTAGGGGTACGGTTCTTAAAATTATTTTTTTTCGTCCTTTTTTTCAAATTTTCTAGGGGTACAGTTCTTACAAAATTTGCAACACGTCTTTATGTTGATTTTCTACAACTAGTTACCAAGCTTCAATCCGATCGAATCTTTATTTTCTGAGTTATCAAGGTTAATTCGAATTTACCATGGTAAATTCGAATTAAGTGTCCAATACAGGAGAATGGACAATATAATTTACCATGGTAAATTTACCATGATAAATTCGAATTAAGTGTCCAATACAGGAGAATGGACAACTAAATTTACCATGGTAAATTCGATTAAGGGTGTCCAATACAGAAGAATGGACAATAGAACATACGCGCAAAAGCTTCTGACTTCACGTCAGTGCTTGAACCATTTTTTTTTTCTTGATTTTTTTGAAATTTTCTAGGGGTACGGTTCTTAAAAATTTTTTTTCCGTCCTTTTTTTCAAATTTTCTAGGGGTACTGTTCTTACAAAATTTGCAACACGTCTTTATGTTGATTTTCTACTACTAGTTACCAAGCTTCAATCCGATCGAATCTTTATTTTTTGAGTTATCAAGGAAATAATATTCCAGGTGGGTATAACCGTTAGACCCATTATGCCCAAAAACGAACTCAACTCTCCCTATCTCCTTTCGTTCGAAAGTTATCGAGGCAACGGTCACCCATCTACTGAACTCACACAAGGCTGCTCGAATCTCCAACAATATTTAACCGATCGTGTTAAAACTTGAAACTTGGCAGTAAAGTTAGGTTATAAAGGCTCTTGCAAAATTTCAGCAATTTCAAACGAATAGTTACTGATATATAGAATTTTTTTCTTCAATTTTCAATGATTTTTTAAAAAAATTCTACAAATACTATCCTCACGAAATTTTGTAAGTATTTTCGCGTCGGCATTCTACAACTAATAACCATGTTTGAATTCAATCGGTTTAGTACTTTTCGAGTTAATGAGGAACAAAAAACAACCAAATTTCAGATGACTTTAACTCTAAAACCGTTTGGCCGATTATGCGCATAAACAAACTGAAATGTCGCGTTCTGATGCACATCCTAACCTGAAAACTTCAGGCCGCTATCTCTTTCCGTTCTCAAGTTATCGTGACAACAAAAATATTTCTTAATAATTTTTTAATAATAAATAAAAATAAGTTCAGTTAACACAAGAACTGAAGCCGACCGATCATCAAACAACGTCGTGTCTTTGCTGATTGGGTCGTTGAAATGCATGAAAATGATCCGGAATTCCATCGAAAAATCATCTTGAGTGATGAGGCCCATTTCCACCTCGGTGGCTTCTTCAACAAGCATCAAGGGGCATCTGGGGCTCGGAAAACCCAAGAGTTATTTTTGAAAAGCCCCTCTATCCTCACAGTGTGACTGATTGGTGCGGTTTATGGTTCGGCGGAGTCATTGGACCTTACTTTTTCGAAAATGAGGCTGGAGCAACAGTTACGGTGAATGGATTGCGCTATCGAGAGATGATTAATGATTTGTCATGGCCGGAATTGGATGGTATTGATCTGGACAATGTTTACTTTCAACAAGACGGCGCTACGTGCCCCACAAGCAACGAAACCATTGATCTTTTGCGGGAAAAGTTTCCGGACAGTGTTATCTCTCGAAGAGGTAATCACAATTGGCCACCGAGGTCTTGTGATTTAACACCTTGCGACTTCTTCCTTTGGGGCCAAGTGAAAGAGAAGGTTTACGCCAATAGCTCAGCGTCGATTCAAGACCTCAAAGATGGAATTCGTGAGGCTATCGAGGACATAGGGCAGCCACTTTGCGATTTGTATATGGAAAATTTCATTAAAAGGATATGGTCCTGTGAGCGTGGTCATGGTGGTCATTTGCCTGATGTTATTTTCCACTATTAACGGCATAACTTCTTCTTTATAATGAAATAAACATCCGATCATTTATATTGAAAATAAAAAAAAGCACTGACGTGAAGTCAGTACTCTTTGGCGCGCGTGTTCACGGTGGCCAATTTGAATTGAATGATGAGTACTTCAAGCTCAGTGGATAGAGCGAGCCGAAGATCTACCCAAAGGATAGTGGACACCATTCACTGTCGTTTCAAAAATTAACAGTGCTGTATCTAAGCTGCCATCAGGATAGGGTAATAAAGTTGGAAGAGAACACAACTGACTCTCCTTAGTCGCACAAGCTGCTAGAAGATTTGGGAGGGTCAGTATAATCCTAATCATGTTTATAGCACGCGCGCTAAAGCAGATTGACTTTTTACACTTTTTCTTTCATTGTTAATTCAATCTGCTTTTGCGCGCATGCTATAAACATGATTAGGATTATACTGACCCTCCCAAATCTTCTAGCAGCTTGTGCGACTAAGGAGAGTCAGTTGTGTTCTCTTCCAACTTTATTACCCTATCCTGATGGCAGCTCAGATACAGTACTGTTAATTTTTGAAACGACAGTGAATGGTGTCCACTATCCTTTGGGTAGATCTTCGGCTCGCTCTATCCACTGAGCTTGAAGTACTCATCATTCAATTCAAATTGGCCACCGTGAACACGCGCGCCAAAGAGTACTGACTTCACGTCAGTGCTTTTTTTTATTTTTTCAAGTTCCTTTAACAAATATAGCTATCAATACAGTTTGACTGTTAGCTTTACCGTAGATCGAAAAAAATTGCGGTTGTGGGACCTATGTTAGGAAAGCAATTGCCTCTTCTCCGAATCCGAACGTATTTTAATATAGATCTACCAAAAACAGTTATACATCAATTCGCCTCAGGGCCACCATACAGACATTTCAACTCGGAAACAACGCTATTTACCCCAAACTGCCTTGTGTCCGTGCACTAAATTGACATGAATATACTTTTAAAACCTCACAATATCGGCTCATTACTCCCAACATAACCCAAACAACCCAAAACCATACACTTCTCGTCTGCGCAAGCGCAATATACTCGTGGCTGCAAGTCCTCCCAAAATTACAAACCTAACAAAAAACTCCGATTCTCCAACACTAGTGGTTCAGGAGATGTCGCTTCTTGAATCCACGCATGCGCAGACCTTCACCAGGGGATTCTATAGAGGAATAGTATCCGCCACCCCAAAACCCCAATCCTCTCTGATGAAAGCACCAGCAGTGAAATCACTGATTGTCTGCTTATGCGCATAACGAAAAATGCCCGTAAGGGGTAACATCAATTTCGAAATTAGCCCCAGGGCCACGGTACGGACACTTCAACTCGGAAACAACGCTACATCCCCCAAACTGACTTTTCCTTGCACTGAATTGCCATGAATATTCATTTAAAACCTCACAATATCTGCTCAGCACTCCCAACATAACCCATACAACCCAAAAACAGGCACTTCTCTTCTGCGCATGCCCAATCTACTAGCGGCTGCAAGTCCTCCTAAAATCACACACCTTACAAAAAACTCCGATTCTCCAACACTAGAGGTTCAGAAGATATTGCATCTTGAATCCACGCATGCGCAGACACTCACCAGTGGATTCTATGGAAGAATAGCATCCGCCACCCCAAAACCCCAATCCTCTCCGACGAAAATACCAGCAGTTAAATCACTGATGGTCTGCTCATGCGCATAACGAAAATGCCCGTAAGGGGTAACATCGATTTCAAAATTAGCCCCAGGGCCACGGTACGAACACTTCAATTCGGAAACAACTGTACATCCCCCAAATTGACTTGCGGTGCACTGAATTGCCATGAATATTCTTTTAAAACCTCACAATATTGGCTCAGCACTCCCGACATAACCCATACAACCCAAAAACAGTCACTTCTCTTCTGCGCATGCGCAATCTACTTGAGGCTGAAAGTCCTCCCAAAATCACACACCCTACAAAAAACTACGATTCTCCAACACTAGTGGTTCAGGAGATATCGCATCTTGAAACCACGCATGCGCAGACCCTCACCAGGGGATTCTATAGAGGAATAGCATCCGCCACCCCGAAACCCCAATCCTCTCTGACGAAAAATGCCTGTAAGGGGTAACATCAATTTCAAAATCAGCCCCAGGGCCACGGTACGGACACTTTAACTCGGAAACAACGCTACATCCCCTAAACTGACTTGTCCTTGCACTGAATTGCTATGAATATTCTTTTAAAACCTCACAATATCGACTCAGCACTCCCAACATAACCCATCCAACCCAAAAACAGTCACTTCTCTTCTGCGCATGCGCAACCTACTGGCGGCTAAAAGTCCTCTCAAAATAACACACCTTACAAAAAACTCCGATTCTCCAACACTAGTGGTTCGGAAGATATCGCATCTTTAATCTACGCATGCGCAGACCCTCATCAGGGATCTGAATTCTATGGAGGAATAGCATCCGCCACCCCAAAACCCCAATCCTCTCTGACGAAAACTACAGCAGTTAAAGGACTTCTCATCTGCGCATGCGCAATACGGAAAATGCCCGGAAAGGGCAGCATGAACCTCAAAAACATATGTTTCGGCATTAAAAGCAAAGTATTCCGCAAAATAGTAGTAATTTTTTTATTTTTTTCATGTTACGTGATCTTCACGAAATTTTGCAAAAGTGTTTGCTTTGGTCTTTTGCATCTAACTACTGAGTTTCAATTTAATCAGATCAGTATTTTTCGAGTTATCGTGAAAACAAAATTTTCAAATTTTCAAAATTTTTTTTTGCCACTTTAGGGCCGTCCGTTCAACACAAAACTTCGCAGGCATATAAAGGTCATGATTCTACAATCTGATGCCAAATTTCAGAAAGATCGAGTGATCGGTTCCGGAAATATTCATAAAAAACGTTTTTACTAAAAACGGCCTTAACTCCGAAACCGCTCGGTCGATTTCGCCCGTTAACGAACTTGTCCGAGATATTTACGCTACGAAACTACCCTGCAAATTTCAACGCTCTAAGTCGATCCGTTCGAGAGTTATCGTGCTAACGGCCGGACCGGCCGGCCGGACCGGACGGACAGAATTGAATTTGACCTCGAATTCTTCATCAGGGAGTCGAACCCAATCGTTTGAGACCATTTTCGAAAAAAAATTCGAAAAATACAGACATTGTGACGAAATGATAGCACGCTGTTCCTTGCGGAACACGCGCGCAAAAATGGCATTTTTCTTTGAATATCAAAATAACACCTCTTTTTGGAAAACCCTTTAGAATTAGCGTGGCGAGGAGGAGAGGCAGTTGCTTGTCGAGTGAATTTTTTTCAAATCGAGAAAAATAACGATGACACTCCAACAAATCGCGGTGTTCAGCAAAATGTACCAAGTTGGTTCTGAGAGCTGTACCGCGTTTCCCACTATAATTTGACCCCCCCTTTAACTTTGTTACGAATGTAGATGCAAAAAAAATTGGTACAAGCACTGACGTGAAGTCAGAAGCTTTTGCGCGTATGTTCTATTGTCCATTCTTCTGTATTGGACACCCTTAAGCGAATTTACCATGGTAAATTATGTTGTCCATTCTCCTGTATTGGACACTTAATTCGAATTTACCATGGTAAATTATGTTGGTAAATTCGATTAAGGGTGTCCAATACAGAAGAATGGACAATAGAACATACGCGCAAAAGCTTCTGACTTCACGTCAGTGCTTGAACCAATTTTTTTTTCGTGATTTTTTTTTAAATTTTCTAGGGGTACGGTTCTTAAAATTTTTTTTTTCGTCATTTTTTTCAAATTTTCTAGGGGTACGGTTCTTACAACATTTTAAACACGTCTTTATGTTGATTTTCTACTACTAGTTACCAAGCATCAATTCGATCGAATATTAATTTTTTGAGTTATTAAGGAAATAATATTCCAGGTGGGTATAACTCGGAAACCGTTGGACCGATTATGCCCAAAAACGAACTCAACTCTCCCTTTCGGATACACAACCTACCCTGAAAATTTCAAGTCCCTATCTCCTTTCGTTCGAAAGTTATCGAGGCAACGGTCACCCATCTACTGAACTCACACAAGAATGCTCAAATCTCCAACAATATTTAACCGATCGTATTAAAACTTGAAACTTGGCAGTAGAATTAGTTTATGAAGGCTCTTGCAAAATTTCAGCAATTTCAAACGAATAGTTAGAGATATATAGAATTTTTTTTTTATTTTCAATGATTTATTAAAAATTTTCTACAAATGCTATCCTGACCAAATTTTGCAAACATTTTCGCGTTGGCATTCTACAACTAATAACCATGTTTGAATTCAATCGGTTCAGTATTTTTCGAGTTAATGAGGAACAAAAACCACCGAATTTCAGATGGCCATAACTCTAAAACCGTTTGGCCGATTATGCTCATAAACTAACTGAAATGTCGCGTTCTGCTGCACATCCTAACCTGAAAACTTCAAGCCGCTATCTCATTCCGTTCTCAAGTTATCGTGACAACAAAAATATTTTTGAATAATTTTTTTAAAGTTTTCTAGCCATACGATTCGCATAAAATTTCACAAACGTGCTTAGGTTCATATTCTACAACCACCCACCAAGTTTCAATTCGATCGGATTTATATTGGTTGGAAACAAAATTATTACTCGAAAACCACTGGGCCGATTATGCCCATTAACGAACTTGTCCGTCGTATTGGGATGCGCCACCTACCCTGAAAATTTCAAGTCGCTAGCTCTTTTCGTTCTCAAGTTATCACGGCAACGGACGGCCGGCAGGACAGAATCAAATTTGACCTCGAATTCTTCATTGGGGAGTCGAACTTAATCGTTTGAGACCATTTTTGTCAAAAAATTCGAAAGTTACAGACATTTGGGCAAAACTATAACGCGATGTTCCCCAGAACATACAAAAGTTGTATGAAATCGATTGAATTCTTTCAGGACGTTTTCACGAATTGAAATATATACAGGGTGGACAAGATATTGGGTGTGACTTCATTTTTTCAAATGAAACACTCTATATAGTTTTTTATATTTGGTTAGCTCTTTCTCTCCTGATTTCGAATATATGTGCATATGTTGGCTTATCTCTCATGTTTTGAGAACTACAGAGTCTTGAATTCTAGGAACCACCTGGTAAACTGGTAGTCAGTTGTCAAGATGGAGGCTGTGATAAATCAACTAACTGCATTGGTAACGATATGACACACGTTTGACATTCAACAAAGTTAATTCTGAAACATAAGTGAAAATATTTCAAATGTTTGCGCTTCTGTGTAATGCAT
>OW569419.2:46820926-47019456 GCA_937662695.2 Halyzia sedecimguttata | reverse complement strand
GCCCGTTAACGAACTTGTCCGAGATATTTACGCTACGAAACTACCCTGCAAATTTCAACGCTCTAAGTCGTTCCGTTCGAGAGTTATCGTGCTAACGGCCGGACCGGCCGGCCGGCCGGACCGGACGCACAGAATTGAATTTGACCTCGAATTCTTCATCAGGGAGTCGAACCCAATCGTTTGAGACCATTTTCGAAAAAAAAATCGAAAAATACAGACATTGTGACGAAATGATAGCACGCTGTTCCTTGCGGAACACGCGCGCAAAAAATGGGTTCAGCCCTGTGGACAGGAGCGTTCTGGCGCTCTAGTTCAAACAGACAGATTATATCTCCGAAAGTATTGGTTTCTCAGAGTTGGGAATTGAATCAATGTATTCTTATGAAAGAACTGCATCATAAAGGAAATTAAATTCAAATAATAGTTTATTTATCAAGATTAAATGAGCAATCTGAGAATGAGAACTGCATCATGAAAGAAATCAAATTAAAATAGCTGAAATGAATTTGACTCTTTCTTATAAAACAGGATCAAATGTAGGAGTATGAACACAGATCATATAATAAAGATTAGATAGAATAATTATAGCATTCTTTGAATACATAGAAGTACGTACGATTCATTATTGAAATTTAGAAAAATCATATCTCCGAAAGCATTAGCTTGTTGGAGTTGAAAATGATATCGATGGATTTTAATGGTGAAACTGCATCTTAAATAAAAATTACAGACATTTGGGCAAATTGATAAGCACTCAGTTCCGAAGAACTAGAGCGCCAAAAAGTGTAATTCCGTTTCCGGGATTTGAGCCCGCCTTCTCTCGTTCTGAAACCGAAAACGGACTGACTAGACGAAACGGCTATCGGGCTCCTCGTACGATCTTGTCGATCTCCGGTATTAGAATAAAACGTCGGTACTTACCTGGGATATATATTCTTAATTTTCACTTTTCGACATAAAGTCGCCACATGGGGGTTTATTTGACGGTTTTTTACCCTTGTCTCTCTAAGTCGATTTTGACGTTTCTCGAACCAACTATAGGCAAGGTATTATACAATGTCATGTCTCAGGAAAATAAGTTGACATTATGACAATTCATACATAGAATAATTATATAATTCTGTGAAAACGTAGAAATACAATTTTTTATTGAAATTTTGAAGAATCATATCTTCAAAATACTAGCTTGTTAGAGTTAAAAATGATATCATTGGATTCTTATGGTAAAACTGCTTATTGAAAAAAATTTAATTTGGAATTTGTTATGTAAAAAAAAAATTTTTTTTTGTTACTCCGAAACCATCTCTCCGATTTTGCCCAATAACGAACTCAGCCGAGATATTTATCTGCCAAACCTACTCTGAAAATTTCAACTCTCTAGCTCATTCCGTTCGAGAGTTATCGTGCCTACGGCTGGCCGGACCGGCCAGACGGCCGGACTGGCCAAACAGAATGAATTTCGACCACGGATTCTTGATCAGTGAGTCGAATCAAATCGTTTAAGACCATTTTCATCGAAAAATTCGAAAATTACAGACATTTGGGCAAATTGATAAGCACTCAGTTCCGAGGAACTAGAGCGCCAAAAATCCGTCTCAAATAAAAAAATAAATGACCAGGTATGTGCCGGCGCACTTTAACAAGAAATCATTCCTGGCACCCGAGACCAAGGTGAACCAGAAAGGAGGTGGCATGGAAGGTTTTTAGTTTAAGTCCAACACTTTCAAAAATGACTCCATCAATCTGTGCTATTCGCACAGGACGATGTCAAATCCGGTAATCAAAAAACCAAAATAAAGGTAATGTCATAATCAATTGGTAAATATGAAGTCAAATTCGGTAATAAAAAAAAAGCACTGACTGCAGTACTCTTTCGCGCGCGTGTTCAATGTGGCAAATTTGAATTGAGTGATGAGTACTACCTATTGGGTAGATTTTCGGCTCGCTCTATCCACTGAGCTTGAAGTACTCATCGTTCAATTCAGATTAGCCACCGTGAACACGCGCGCCAAAGAGTACTGACTTCACGTCAGTGCTTTTTTTTCAAGTTCCTTTAACAAATATAGCTATCGATACAGTTTGGCTGTTAGCTTTACCGTAGATCGAAAAAAATTACAGTTATGGGACTTCCGTTAGGATCGCAATTGCCTCTTCTCCAAATCCGAACGTACTTTAATATAGATCTACCGAATATAGTTATTTATAAATTTGCCTCAGGGCCGCCATACAGACATTTCAACTCGGAAACAACGCTATTTCCCCCAAACTGACTTGTGACCATGCACTGAATTGACATGAATATCCTTTTAAAACCTCACAATATCGGCTCATTACTCCCAACATAACCCATACAACCCAAAAATAGTCACTTCTCGTCTGCGCATGCGCAATATACTCGTGGCTGCAAGTCCTCGCAAAATTACACATCTCACAAAAAACTCCGATTCTCCAACACTAGTGGTTCAGGAGATATCGCTTCTTGAATCCACGCATGTGCAGACCCTCATCAGGGGATTCTATGGAGCTATATCATCCGCCACCCCAATACCCCAATCCTCTTTGACGAGAACACCAGCAGTTAAATCACTGATGGTCTGCTCATGCGCATAACGAAAAATACCGTTAGGGGTAACATCGATTTCACAATTAGCCCCAGGGTCACGGTATGGACACTTTAACTCGGAAACAACGGTACAACCCCCAAAATGACCCCAAAAACCCACAATATTGGCACAGCACTCCCGACATAACCCGTACAACCCAAAAACAGTCACTTCTCTTCTGCGCATGCGCAATCTACTCGCGGCTGAAAGTAATCCCAAAATCACACACCTTACAAAAAACTCCGATTATCCAACACTAGTGGTTCAGTAGATATAGCATCTTTAATCCACGCATGCGCAGACCCTCACCAGGGGATTCTATGGAGGAATAGCATCCGCCAACCCAAAACCTCAATCCTCTGTGACGAAAACACCAGCAGTTAAATCACTGATGTTCTGCTCATGCGCATAACGAAAAATGCCCGTAAGGGGTAACATCAATTTCAAAATTAGCACCAGGGGCACGGAACGGACAGTTCAACTCGGAAACAACGCTACATCCCCCAAACTGACTTGTCCTTGCACTGAATTGCCATAATTATTTTCTAAAACCTCACAATATCGCTCCAGCACCCCCAACATAACCCACACAACCCAAAAACAGTCACTTCTCTTCTGCGCATGCGCAATCTACTCGCGGCTGAAAGTCCTCTCAAAATCACACACCTTACAAAAAACTCCGATTCTCCAACACTAGTGGTTTAGGAGATATCTCATCCTTAATCCACGCATGCGCAGACCCTCACCAGGGGATTCTATGGATTAATAGCATCCGCCACCCGAAAACCCCAACCCTCTCTGACGAAAACTTCAGTAGTTAAATCACTGATGGTCTGCTCATGCGCATATCGAAAAATGCCCGAGAGGGGTAACATCAATTTCAAAATTAGCCCCAGGGCCACGGTACGGACACTTCAGCTCGGAAACAACGCTACATCTCCCAAACTGACTTGTCCTTGCACTGAAATTGCCATGTTCTTTTAAAACCTCACAATATCGACTCAGCATTCCCAACATAACCCATACAGCCCAAAAACAGTCACTTCTCTTCTGCGCATGCGCAATCTACTCGCCGCTAAAAGTCCTCTCAAAATGACATACCTTACAAAAAACTCCGATTCTCTAACACTAGTGGTTCGGGAGATATCGCATCTGTAATCCACGCATGCGCAGACCCTCATCAGGGATCTGGATTCTACGGAGGAATAGCATCCGCACCCAAATAACCCCAATTCTCTCTGACGAAAACTACAGCAGCTCTACTACAGACTTCTCATCTGCGCATGCGCATAACGAAAAAATTGGTACAAGCTCTGTGGACAGGAGCTTTCTGGCGCTCTAGTTCAAACAGACAAATTATATCTCCTAAAGTATTGGTTTCTCAGAGTTGAGAATTATATCAATGTATTCTTATGATATATATATATATTCTTTTGAACTTGAGCATTACAATTTGTTTTGTATCTAACAATAAAGCATGTGTATGAAAGAAGTGTTAGCAGAGGTTAGTGTAACGGGGTACCATATTATTTGATATAATATGATACTAGAGCTTAGGGAAAAAACCTCAGCAAAAAAACCCTATCTCCCCGTTAGTGTTGTGATTTATGAAAATTGATTTTGTTAACAAAATATGCTGAAATATTAAATATTGAAGGGCATCTTTTTCTTCATTATCGCTTCTTCCTTCAACAAGCAGAGAAGATTCTCCAAGGTCCGAAACCCAATCTGGAAAAGGAAAAAACAAAGGGAGAAAACGAATAAATTAAAATGGAATATTCTATATTTCATTAAATAGATTTGAAACTCGCTACCCATTCTAAAAAAGATTCAGAAACATTATGAATAGCCCTAAAACCATCTTTGATAGAACTACATCATAAAGGAAATTCGATTCAAATAATAGTTTATTTATCAAGATTAAATGAGCAATCTGAGAATGAGAACTGCACCATGGAAGAAATCAAATTAAAATAGCTGAAATGAATTTGACTCTCTCTTATAGAACAGGATGACTTGTACGAGTATGAACACAGAGCATATAATAAAGCTTAGATAGAATAATTATAGCATTCTGTGAAAACATAGAAGAACGATTCATTATTGAAATTTCGAAAAATCATTACTCCGAAAGTATTAGCTTGTTGAAGTTAAAAATGACATCAATGAATTTTTTTGGTGAAACTGCATCTTAAATGAAAATTGAATTTAAAATTTGTTAATTAAAAAAAAAATTATTTTTCGTTACTCTGAAACCATCTGGCTTATTTTGCCCAATAACGAACTCAAGCGAGTTATTCATCTTCCTAACCTACTCTGAAAATTTCAACTGCCTAGCTCATTCCGTTCGAGAGTTATTGCAGACATTTTTTTTTAATTTTCAAAATTTTTTTTCACACTTTGCGGTAACCTGGTCAATACAAAACTTCACATGCATTTAAAGGTCATGATTCTACATTTTTGCTAAATTTCAGATAGATCGAGTGATCGGCTTCGAAAACATTCATAAAAAACTCCGAAACCACTTGATGGATTTTGCCCATGAACGAACTTGTCCGAGATATTTACGCTCCAAACCCTCCTTGCAAATTTCAATCCTCTAACTCCTTTCGTTCGAGAGTTATCGTGCCTACGGCTGGCCGGCCGGACCGGCCGGACACAATCGATTTCGACCTCGGATTCTTGATCAGTGAGTCGAACCAAATCGTTTGAGACCATTTTCAGCCAAAAATTCGAAAATTACAGACATTTGGGCAAATTGATAAGCACTCTGTTCCGAGGAACTAGAGCGCCAAAAATGCCCGGAAAGGGCAGCATGAACCTCAAAAAAATAGGTTTCAGCATTTCAAGCAAAGTATTCCGCAAAATAGTAGTGATTTTTTGATTTTTTTCATGTCACGTGATCTTCACGAAATTTTGCAAAAGTGTTTACATTGGTCTTTTGCATCTAACTACTGAGTTTCAATTCAATCAGTATTTTTCGAGTTATCGTGAAAATTTAAAACATTTTGAAATTTTTTTTGCCACTTTAGGGCCATCCGGTCAAAACAAAACTTCGCAGAAATATGAAGGTCATGATTCTACAATATGATGCCAAATTTCAGTAAGATCTAGACATCGGTTCCAGAAATATTCATAAAAAACGTTTTGACTAAAAACGGCCTTAACTCCGAAACCGCTTGGTGGATTTTGCCCGTTAACGAACTTGTCCGAGATATTTACGCTGCAAATCTACCCTGCCCGGAAAGGGCAGCATGAACCTCAAAAACATATGTTTCGGCATTAAAAGCAAAGTATTCCGCAAAATAGTAGAAATTTTTTTATCTTCTTCATGTCACGTGATCTTCACGAAATTTTGCAAAAGTGTTTGCTTTGGTCTTTTGCATCTAACTACTGAGTTTCAATTTAATCAGATCAGTATTTTTCGAGTTATCGTGAAAACAAAATTTTCAAATTTTCAAATTTTTTTTTGCCACTTCAACACGAAACTTCGCAGGCATATAAAGGTCATGATTCTACAATCTGATGCCAAATTTCAAAAAGATCGAGTGATCGGTTCCGGAAATATTCATAAAAAACGTTTTTACTAAAAACGGCCTTAACTCCGAAACTGCTCGGTCGATTTCGCCCGTTAACGAACTTGTCCGAGATATTTACGCTACGAAACTACCCTGGAAATTTCAACGCTCTAAGTCGTTCCGTTCGAGAGTTATCGTGCTAACGGCCGGACCGGACGGACAGAATTGAATTTGAACTCGAATTCTTCATCAGGGAGTCGAACCCAATCGTTTGAGACCATTTTCGAAAAAAAATTCGAAAAATACAGACATTGTGACGAAATGATAGCACGCTGTTCCTTGCGGAACACGCGCGAAAAAAGTGAATCTTCAGACCCAAAAATCTAACTATACCCAAAATGTACGATCAGTTACACCAAAATAAATTTGATCTGCATATCTGAAATACACTTCGGACTGATTAGTGACAAATTCATAGCGAAAAAAATTATATGTAGTCTTACTACAACGATAAGATAAATAGTAGTCACCAGAATTGGTGCTACAGCGATACGGTAAATACGATATAGTAGCCCTGCTACAACGATAAACCACAAAAATAGACATGCTACAACGATAATATAGCCATGCTGCAACGATAATATACAAATGCTACAACGATAATCGATATTAGCCATGCAATAACGATAATAGTAGTCATGCTACAACGATAATACGCTAAAGAATTTGACTGAAATAAAAGAAAGAGAGTCCGTACATCTGGGCAATTTAAGGAAGGAAAGGTAAACTTACAAACGAATTATTCATCACAGTAATTATCGTCTAAGTCAGAAGAAGTATTATCATGACTCAGATCTTCAATTCTTCCAGAATACGATATACTAGAACTAGGCATTACCTTAGGGATTTTACCAGTTAAATCTAAAATTGAAAATAATAGTTCTTTGGAGTTTTCGCTGACAGTATATGTTTCCTTACCGATACGTATTGTGACTTCATACGCAAGTTCATGTGCCTTCAAGAAATCCGGATTAATCATATTGGAAAGTTATATAAAAAACAATAATATAAACAGATGTGTTCAATCCGATGCCAACGAGAAAATAAAGATAAGAGAAAATAAGTAAACTATAATAGAGAAAAAAAGGTCGAAAGAAGGAGCATCTGTTGCCAAAGTAAAGCAGGCAAAAACTTCGTTCAAAAACTTAGTGCCAATATTTCGAGTCAAAACCCTGAGCCAAAATTTCGAGTCAGAACCCTGAGCCAAAATTTCGAGTCCCAAGTTGTTAGGCGCCAAAATGTGTAACGTGCCAATCGTCCACTTATAGACGATCGTCGAGCATGAGAACCTACTTTTAATTTTCTAGGCGTGGGAGGCTAAACTGGCTTAATTGGGCAACAAAACTCCCTCCCAGGATTTCACAATATATATATAAACTGAAAAATTACAATAGGTCGACCCTTTTTGCGCGCGTGTTCCGCAAGGAACAGCGTGCTATCATTTCGTCACAATGTCTGTATTTTTCGAATTTTTTTTCGAAAATGGTCTCAAACGATTGGGTTCGACTCCCTGATGAAGAATTCGAGGTCAAATTCAATTCTGTCCGTCCGGTCCGGCCGGCCGGTCCGGCCGTTAGCACGATAACTCTCGAACGGAACGACTTAGAGCGTTGAAATTTGCAGGGTAGTTTCGTAGCGTAAATATCTCGGACAAGTTCGTTAACGGGCAAAATCGACCGAGCGGTTTCGGAGTTAAGGCCGTTTTTAATAAAAACGTTTTTTATGAATATTTCCGGAACCGATCACTCGATCTTTTTGAAATTTGGCATCAGATTGTAGAATCATGACCTTTATATGCCTGCAAAGTTTTGTGTTGAACGGACGGCCCTAAAGTGGCAAAAAAAAATTTTGAAAATTTGAAAATTTTATTTTCACGATGAAGAACGAGAAATACTGATCTGATTAAATTGAAACTCAGTAGTTAGATGCAAAAGACCAAAGCAAACACTTTTGCAAAACTTCGTGAAGATCACGTGACATGAAAAAAATTAAAAAATTACTACTATTTTGCGGAATACTTTGCTTTTAATGCCGAAACATATGTTATTGAGGTTCATGCTGCCCTTTCCGGGCATTTTCCGTATTGCGCATGCGCAGATGAGAAGTCCTTTAACTGCTGTAGTTTTCGTCAGAGAGGATTGGGGTTTTGGGGTGGCGGATGCTATTCCTCCATGGAATTCAGATCCCTGATGAGGGTCTGCGCATGCGTAGATTAAAGATGCGATATCTTCCGAACCACTAGTGTTGGAGAATCGGAGTTTTTTGTAAGGTGTGTTATTTTGAGAGGACTTTTAGCCGCCAGTAAATTGCGCATGCGCAGAAGAGAAGTGACTGTTTTTGGGTTGGATGGGTTATGTTGGGAGTGCTGAGTCGATATTATGAGGTTTTAAAAGAATATTCATAGCAGTTCAGTGCAAGGACAAGTCAGTTTGGGGGATGTAGCGTTGTTTCCGAGTTAAAGTGTCCGTACTGTGGCCCTGGGGCTAATTTTGAAATTGATGTTACCCCTTACAGGCATTTTTCGTTATGCGCATGAGCAGACCATCAGTGATTTAACTGGTGGTGTTTTCGTCAGAGAGGATTAGGGTTTTGGGGTGGCGGATGCTATTCCTCTATAGAATCCCTTGTTGAGGGTCTGCGCATGCGTGGATTAAAGATGTGATATCTCCTGAACCACTAGTGTTGGAGAATCGGAGTTTTTTCTAAGGTGTGTTATTTTGAGAGGACTTTTAGCCGCGAGTAGATTGCGCATGCGCAGAAGAAAAGTGACTGTTTTTGGGTTGGATGGGTTATGTTGGGAGTGCTGAGTCGATATTATGAGGTTTTAAAAGAATATTCATAGCAATTCAGTGCAAGGACAAGTCAGTTAGGGGGATGTAGCGTTGTTTCCGAGTTAAAGTGTCCGTACCGTGGCCCTGGGGCTAATTTTGAAATTGATGTTACCCCTTACAGGCATTTTTCGTTATGCGCATGAGCAGACCATCAGTAATTTAACTGGTGGTGATATCGTCAGAGAGGAGTAGGGTTTTGGGGTGGCGGATGCTATTCCTCTATAGAATCCCCTGTTGAGGGTCTGCGCATGCGTGGATTAAAGATGTGATATCTCCGGAACCACTAGTGTTGGAGAATCGGAGTTTTTTGTAAGGTGTGTTATTTTGAGAGGACTTTTAGCCGCGAGTAGATTGCGCATGCGCAGAAGAGAAGTGACTGTTTTTGGGTTGGATGGGTTATGTTGGGAGTGCTGAGTCGATATTATGAGGTTTTAAAAGAATATTCCTAGCAATTCAGTGCAAGGAAAAGTTAGTTTGGGGGATGTAGCGTTGTTTCAGAGTTAAAGTGTCCGTACCGTGGCCCTGGGGCTAATATCGAAATGGATGTAACCCCTTACGGGCATTTTTCGTTATGCGCATGAGCAGACCATCAGTGATTTAACTGCTGGTGCTTTCGTCAGAGAGGATTGGGGTTTTGGGGTGGCGGATGCTTTTCCGCTATAGAATCCCCTGGTGAGGGTCTAGGCATGCGTGGATTCAAAAAGCTATATCTCCTGAACCACTAGTGTTGGAGAATCGGAGTTTTTCATGAGGTGTGTAATTTTGGGAGGACTTGCAGCCACGAGTATACTGCGCTTGCGCAGACGAGAAGTGAATGGTTTTGGGTTGTTTTGGTTATGTTGGGAGTAAAGAGCCGATATTGTGAGGTTTTAAAAGAATATTCATGTCAATTCAGTGCACGGACACAAGTCAGTTTGGGGGAAATAGCGTTGTTTCCGATTTGAAATGTCTGTATGGTGGCCCTGAAGCGAATTTATAAATAACTATATTCGGTAGATCTATATTAAAATGCGTTCGGATTTGGAGAAGATGCAATTGCGTCCCTAACGGAGGACCCACAACCGAATTTTTTTCTGATCTACGGTAAAGCTAACAGCCAAACTGTATTGATAGCTATATTTGTTAAAGGAACTTGAAAAAAAAAAAAAGACACTGACGTGAAGTCAGTACTCTTTGGCGCGCGTGTTCACGGTGGCTAATTTGAATTGAATGATTCAAAAATTAACAGTGCTGTATCTAAGCTGCCATCAGGATAGAGTAACAAAGTTGGAAAAGAACACAAGTGACTCTCCTTAGTCGCACAAGCTCCTAGAAGATTTGGGAGGGTCAGTATAATCCTAATCATGTTTATAGCACGCGCGCAAAAGCAGATTGACTTAACAATGAAAGAAAAAGTGTAAAAAGTCAATCTGCTTTGGCGCGCGTGCTATAAACATGATTAGGATTATACTGACCCTCCCAAATCTTCTAGGAGCTTGTGCGACTAAGGAGAGTCACTTGTGTTCTTTTCCAACTCTGTTACTCTATCCTGATGGCAGCTTAGATACAGCACTGTTAATTTTTGAATCATTCAATTCAAATTAGCCACCGTGAACACGCGCGCCAAAGAGTACTGACTTCACGTCAGTGCTTTTTTTTTTTTCACTCTACACAGTCGTATGGTGGGTTTCACGAAGCTTCGATTAGCTTAATTGTGGATTTAATTTGGTGGTTGCATCAAAAATGAACTGGAAATCGACATAGAATCCCACTGATTTGCCAATTAAGAGCTGTCAAAGCTTTGTGAAACCCACAGTTATACTACTTAACTTAATAGAAAACAATGTCGTGGCCTCCTCGGAGTTCGATATTATGATCCTGATCCTGATGTTCCAATTTCAAAGAAACCACTCCTAGATGGCCTTCCAATTCGAAGTAAAGTGTCTGCTGGTTATTTTCTCATCCAAAGGAATTACTACGTTGATTCCCGCAATTTCAAGGGTAGTTGGTATATCTGGTTGATTCCTAAGTACAAATTCAATTCCAGCCAAGGTATAATTTCAGTCTCAGCCAAAGTACAAATTCTGTCCAAGCCAAGGTATAATTCCAATCATAACCAAGGTATAATTTCAATCCCAGCCAAGGTATAACTTCTATCCAAGCCAAGGTACAATTTCTATCCAAGCCGAGGTACAATTTCAATCCCAACCAAGGTATAACTTCTATCAAACCAAGTACAATTTCTATCCAAGCCAAGATACAATTTCAATCCCAGCCAAGGTATAACTTCTATCAAGCCAAGGTACAATTTCTATCCAGGCCTAGGTGCTATTGGGGAAAACGAACAAAGGAATCATAACACGAAAAACTTTTACAACTCCTTCTCGGGTTTCTGAACTTAAATCTACAAATAATCGATCACATAATATATCACAAATTAAACCCGAGAAGGAGACCTGTTCAGAATATCAAACAACTTCTACGGAATTTACCAAATCTGAGATCGCAACCACAAAATGGATGACACTGAAAAAACTATGATCTTTAAAATTCAATTTTCTTCCCTGGTGAGGATTCTGACCTATAATAATATCAAATTAAGCACTTAGCGAGAATTTCAGCACAATTCTCGCCGATAATTCAACTCGTTAATCTAACGATACAAATGCTGTTATATTGAAATCTTCCGGAACGCAAGAAGAACTTTCCGGAGTTTCAGCATTTTCATGAAAATGAAGATGCCGACCCTCTGGTCCGCGCAGGCTCCCGGTAGTTGTTCGACGCGTTGTAATTCGCGCAACGATCAAAACAGAGGCGGATCGTCCACTTGTTATCCATAGACGTGCTATATCGTTGCAGACTAAGAAGAGTCAGTTGTTGTGTGGATGTCTGTATTTTTGGATTTTTTTCCGAAAATGGTCCAAAACAATTGATTTCGGCTCAATGATAAATAATCGGGAGTCAAATTCTGTCCTTCCGTCCGTCCGGCCTGTCTGTCCTTTAGCACGATAACTCGGTATAAGTTTTTTTATGCGAAATCAACCTAGCGATTATGGCCATGTTTAATTAAAACATTTTTCAAGAATTTTTCGGAAACCGATCACTCGATCTAGCTGAAATTTATCATGAAATTGTAGATTCTTGACCTGTTTATGCATACCAAGTTTTGTATTGTTCAGATAGCTAAAAAAATAAAAAGCACTGACGTGAAGTCAGTACTCTTTGGCGCGCGTGTTCACGGTGGCTAATTTGAATTGAATGATGAGTACTTCAAGCTCAGTGGATAGAGCGAGTCGAAGATCTACCCAAAGGATAGTGGACACCATTCACTGTCGGTTCAAAAATTAACTCCTAGAAGATTTAGGGGGGTCAGTATAATTCTAATCATGTTTATAGCACGCGCGCCAAAGCAGATTGACTTTTTACACTTTTTCTTTCATTGTTAAGTCAATCTGCTTTTGCGCACGTGCTATAATCATGATTAGAATTATACTGACCCCCCCAAATCTTCTAGGAGTTAATTTTTGTACCGACAGTGAATGGTGTCCACTATCCTTTGGGTAGATCTTCGGCTCGCTCTATCCACTGAGCTAAGTTCTCATCATTCAATTCAAATTAGCCACCGTGAACACGCGCGCCAAAGAGTACTGACTTCACGTCAGTGCTTTTTTTTTTTTTTTCAAGTTTCTTTAACAAATATAGCTATCAATACAGTTTGGCCGTAGATCGAAAAACATTGCGGTTGTGGGACCTCCTTTAGGAACGCAATTGCATATTCTCCAAATCCGAACGTATTTTAATATAGATCTACCGAATATAGTTATCTATAAATTCGCCCCAGGGCCACGGTACGGACACTTTAACTCGGAAACAACACTACATCCCCCAAACTGACTTGTCCTTGCACTGAATTGCCATGAATATTCTTTTAAAACCTCACAATATCGGCTCGGCACTCCCAACATAACCCATACAACCCAAAAACAGTAACTTCTCTTCTGCGCATGCGCAATCTACTTGCAGCTGAAAGTCCTCCCAAAACCACACACCTTACAAAAAACTCCGATTCTCCAACACTAGTGGTTCAGGAGATATCGCATCTTGAATCCACGCATGCGCAGGCCCCCACCAGGGGATTCTTCAGAGGAATAGCATCAGCCACACCAAAACCCCAATCCTCTCTGACGAAAACTTCAGCAGTTAAATCACTGATGGTCTGCTCATGCGCATAACGAAAAATGCCCGTAAGGGATTTCAAAATTAGCTGCGCATAGGAGGAGTGACTGTTGTTGGGTTATGTTTGGAGTGGTTTAGGACATGGGTCTAGTGCTGAGTCGATATTGTGAGTTTTTAAAAGCATATCGCAATTATGTGCACGGACAAGTCAGTTCGGGGGAAATAACATTGTTTTCAAGTTGGAATGTCCGTATCGTGGCCCTGGGGCTAATTTTGAAATTCATGTTACTCCTAACATGCATGTAAAATAGTTAACTCAGTAGTATTCAGATGTATGCTGGATCAAAATAGGTAATAATGATAATCCTAGATATCTGATCCAGATGGTACGTTTTTTGGATATGATCATGGATCCAACACTCACACTACACTGGCTATCTTCCAGTATAATTATTTAGCTGTCACTTGATATTTTTTACAAGGTATTCTCAGAAAAGATTATTTCTCTCTTATTGAAACTCAATCAATATATAATAATATTCTGTCATGGAGCACCTACTCAGGGATGGATAGACTGTTTCGAGTCCAAAGTATGTTACATAGCAATGTAACATAGCTGCTCCTTTCTTGTACTGCTCTACGACCGCTCTATGTCCGCCTTTCGTTACATAACAAGTAACAAGTTTGCTATGTATCATGTATAGTTCATGTGCGTTACATGTTACATTGAAAAGATAGCACTGTTATATAACATCTGTAATATTTCTACTACATTCCCTTCATGTAACATTTACGTAGCTGATACTTATATAATAATTACATAGTTGATACGTACTTTTTATATGACATTGACATAGCCGTTACGTTCGTTTTATGAATCATATATGTATCTGATACATTTCTTTTACGTATTCTATACAGAGCTTATAAATTATTTTGAATTGCAATGATGATTTTCTAGGGAGCATAGAAAATATTATGTAATATAAATATGTACCTAAAGGTTCAACCAGTTTTTCCAACAGTAGAGTGTTCAATTTCAAGACGAAAATGTCGAACGAAACTAGGGCCGTAAACCCATCAAAAAAAAGTTTTATACAAAAAACTCGGTCATAGTTATATAACACTGGGTGAACCTTCACATTATAGCCTCTCCCCTAATCGCAGATTAGATTAGAGGTGGTTGAGGTTCTACAGGGCCCTACTAGCTCACAGCAAAAACTAAAATATGGATGTTAAGTGGGCGCCAGACACTCCAACTTCAGAAAAACTCGAATTATATTTTACAAATTTATTCAATCAACAGTCTAAAGATTGGCCAATGTGAAACATGCAATATAAATACTCAGTCAGACTGATCACAAATGAAATGCCTAAACTACTTAGCTTGGAATCGTTTCAAATATAGTCCCTATGGGCAACTTCACAATGAGTCAATCTAAGTGTCCAATCAGGTTCCCCAAATTAGCAACAGGAACTGGATATCATGGAGCTCGATGACTGGTGTTCTTTGTCGATTGCTAGGTCCCTCTATCCAAACGAAATAATTCCAACCAGGTGGTTGTCCTGGGTAACAGCGTAGATATTCCTCCAACTCAATAACTCGAGGTACGTGCCTGACAGGTGGTTCTCTAAGCAGGTTTATAAAACTTCCTTTAAATGGAAGCAATTCGAAGATAAGCCAACAGCTACAGAATGAGGTAATAAAAAGGGTTCCTGCAAGATACATAATTCTTAGACTTTATCCTCGCAAATAACGTGCCCATTTCGAGTTCTAGTTCACAATTTAGATATAATGACAATGTGATTAATTCAAGTTACAAAGTGGTCATAAAATCATTCCAGTTAAAAACTACAAAACGACTGGAAAAACATCAATCCGGCTTTCCATTTTCACTAAATGATTCTGAAGGATGAATTAGTTCTTAAAAGAGAATAATGGATAATAATTGCCGGTAAAAACTAGAGCTCAAAATGGCCACGCGGTCAGATAACAGGGAAGCCAAGATATGATTACAATACAAGCAAAAATATTACTGAAAAGTTAAGCTGAAATAATAATAATGAATTAATTACTAAATATGCATCAGAACATGTCGTCAATTGAAAGCAAATTGGATTAAAACCTACCAGATTCAGAACCCTTCACTCAAGGAAAATGGCCACAACTCAAGATAACTAAAACTCCACGGCTGCCTAACAAAAATGATTTCCAGATCGTCGTTCTCGCTTCGACTAACCAACTAACACTGGAGGGGGGCTCCAGCGGACCGCGCTGACGTTCCATTGACATCGAACACAGAATCGATCTCGGAGTAGATCTAACGCACTTAACAAGTCAGGGGCGTCCCAACCAATACAACCGGGGTACACAAAATGCAACCAAACTTCAAATACAAACGGGATTCTAAGGAACCCGTTACACCCCCTCACCAAGAAGAGCGCAGGCCAGACGAAGCAGAAAACCACTTGCAAGGGAAGATGAAAACAAAACCGTCAAATCCGTGTAGGCTACAAACTAGCGACATCGAGCGAAACATGGTCCGATCATTTCCAACTCCATCCTAAACAATAGACTGCAATCACGAGTCCCAAAATCGAAAAAAAAACAAAAAAAAATCTCAAACTGACGACAAAATCCTCCCCTACGGTTCGAAGACAAATTCTCTTTCATACTTAACAGGTAGACTTCAACGTCAAAACCACGAGGCGTCTTAAACCCTCAAAACAACAACCAGGCGAAAGAACATGACCAGACCATACTCCACCCATATCACCAATCAATGTTCATCCAATGAACCAAATTCGAGCCTAAAAACAGTCAAAATCAGGAAAAGTTCAATCCGGGCCTAAATAGAACAGGAACTCATCACAGGTGACACATAGGTGCGACGCTTCAAGACCGGCATGATCATAGCAGTTGGAGGAAACAAAAATATACCGAAATATACGCAATCTTAAATTTCAGACTCAAGTCCAGTAGTACTAACAAGTACATACCAGACCTCTGACCGACTATCGCTAGAGATTAAAAAAAATCGCATAAAAATAATTCTCAATAAATTAGGACGAGACAAGACAGATACAGGCAAAGAAGCAAAATGACTAGAAACACTAAAGCACGATAAAGCAAGTCCCCTAAAAAAAATATCAAGAATACCATCAACTTTTCCCCTATCAAACTTGATCCCCCTAATTGACAGTTCATAATTCAATTCCCTGGTTCTCAAAAATCTTACTTCCATCGTACTATATCAAATTCAACTTAACCGAACCATATCAAATAACACACCGTATGATACCCAGATGAGACAAGTTAGAGAAAACGGAATCGATGTCTGACCAGTCGGTTCTCCGAAGTTCGAGTGTCAATTTTAGAAAGGTTTTGCTAAGTTGGATAAAAAAAATTACACGTTGGGCGCCAATTGTATAGCCTCTCCCCTAATCGCAGATTAGATTAGAGGTGGTTGAGGTTCTACAGGGCCCTACTAGCTCACAGCAAAAACTAAAATATGGATGTTAAGTGGGCGCCAGACACTCCAACTTCAGAAAAACTCGAATTATATTTTACAAATTTATTCAATCAACAGTCTAAAGATTGGCCAATGTGAAACATGCAATATAAATACTCAGTCAGACTGATCACAAATGAAATGCCTAAACTACTTATCTTGGAATCGTTTCAAATATAGTCCCTATGGGCAACTTCACAATGAGTCAATCTAAGTGTCCAATCAGGTTCCCCAAATTAGCAACAGGAACTGGATATCATGGAGCTCGATGACTGGTGTTCTTTGTCGATTGCTAGGTCCCTCTATCCAAACGAAATAATTCCAACCAGGTGGTTGTCCTGGGTAACAGCGTAGATATTCCTCCAACTCAATAACTCGAGGTACGTGCCTGACAGGTGGTTCTCTAAGCAGGTTTATGAAACTTCCTTTAAATGGAAGCAATTCGAAGATAAGCCAACAGCTACAGAATGAGGTAATAAAAAGGGTTCCTGCAAGATACATAATTCTTAGACTTTATCCTCGCAAATAACGTGCCCATTTCGAGTTCTAGTTCACAATTTAGATATAATGACAATGTGATTAATTCAAGTTACAAAGTGGTCATAAAATTATTCCAGTTAAAAACTACAAAACGACTGGAAAAACATCAATCCGGCTTTCCATTTTCACTAAATGATTCTGAAGGATGAATTAGTTCTTAAAAGAGAATAATGGATAATAATTGCCGGTAAAAACTAGAGCTCAAAATGGCCACGCGGTCAGATAACAGGGAAGCCAAAATATGATTACAATACAAGCAAAAATATTACTGAAAAGTTAAGCTGAAATAATAATAATGAATTAATTACTAAATATGCATCAGAACATGTCGTCAATTGAAAGCAAATTGGATTAAAACCTACCAGATTCAGAACCCTTCACTCAAGGAAAATGGCCACAACTCAAGATAACTAAAACTCCACGGCTGCCTAACAAAAATGATTTCCAGATCGTCGTTCTCGCTTCGACTAACCAACTAACGCTGGAGGGGGGCTCCAGCGGACCGCGCTGACGTTCCATTGACATCGAACACAGAATCGATCTCGGAGTAGATCTAACGCACTTAACAAGTCAGGGGCGTCCCAACCAATACAACCGGGGTACACAAAATGCAACCAAACTTCAAATACAAACGGGATTCTAAGGAACCCGTTACAACATATTGATATTGCATAATATATGCTCCCTAGAAAATTATCATTGCAATTTGTAATAATTTATCAGCTCAGCATAGAATATGTAAAAGAAATATGATGATATAAACATAAAAGCAGAAAATTCTCTAATCAAGTTGAATCATAATTCTTGATCGAAGAAAAACTAACAAATTTCAAAATATCCACACCACACATTTATACTTTATTGAATTTATTTCAATAAGTTTGACTATCTTTGATTGGAAAAAAACACTTCAGATTTTCAATTGCAAGTATTCATGAATAAAAGTGCATTTACAAACAGTAAAACACAGAGAATATTATTTATAATTAATAAAGAGTTTCAAAATTGTTGAATGAAAGATAATAGAATTATTTGGAATCTTTAATCTGATTTATTTAAGTTACACAATTTTCAAACAGATGATTACTCAACTTGATACTGATTTATACACTTTTCAAAATTCTTCTATAACAACTAAAACGAATATGGAAGACATTATACATATCATATATCTAGGTTAATAAAAAAACAAAATAAAAATGAAATAACCCTGTGCTAATAACATATTAGATACGAAATTTGTGTATAGAAAAGATGTCGAATCTATACCTACTCATAGAATTTCAATTGGATTAGTGTGTGTAATTCGTCTGTTGAATGACTTAAATACAAAATACCATCAAGGATAAAAATCGAACTGCATATAATTGAGCTCCGAACATGCAAGTTATACACACATATCATTATCAATCTACAAAAACATGCAGCAAATATATGTTATCAACAGATTGGCAAGTTGAAATGAAAGAGTAGGTGTAAGGAACACAGAATAAACAGTCAATTATCGTGAAAATAAATCAGAAGTATTTCCATATCATTTCCTTTTGAAATTAATTAATAACTCCAAACAAAACTCAAACTGAAAATCAAAATTAGCATACCTAATAGCACAATAGATTTAATGGAATCTTACTTTGTGCTATTTTAAGGCAGAGCAAATCACTTGCTTTAAAATTATTCCTCAAACCCAACCAGGAACAACTCATTGCAAACACATTGGTCATTATTCTATTCACCTTATCCTTAGGATATGCACCACCAATGGTATGAAGGTATTTGATCTAAGAGAGATGAAAATAATCATCTGTTCTTATATAAAATTTCCTGAAAGATCAAAATGCACATAAACTGTAAGACGGAAGTTACACGGTGAGTCTGGTATCAGTCTCACATCACATCAATCATGGATTGATGGGAGATTGACGGAAATTGGTTCTATGACAGAAGTTTCACGGTCAGTCTGGTATCAGTCTCGCATCACATCAATCATGGAATGATCTCAGATTGACAGAAATTGGTTCTATATGCGTAGATTGATAGACTGATGATCTGGATTGATGGTAATACTGATGCGAGACTGATACCAGACTAACCGTGTGATCTCGGTCTAAGCTAAGTTAACTTACGAAATTATTTTAATTCCTCCTTCTCTATACATATCCGTTAAGTCTTTCAATGTTTCCTATTGAATCATAAGGAAGATTTTCCAAAAAAATTCCATATTTGTTGGCTGCTGCAGTACTTAAATATTTCAATTTTTTTTTTCAGTGTTTCCATCATCAAAGACATGAAATTTACTGAGGTCAACAGTATATCTGCATCTGCAATATAATATTTTTTCTTATTGTACAGTTTATTCTGTTGAGGATGTACCATTTACCGATTTTTTCCTCAAATTTCTTTTCATAATTTTCTATAATAGAGAATTTAATATTTAGTCTATATCTATATCAATCACGTTAATGAATATATATTACCAATTTCTGTCCGAGTGCTGACCTTGCTGACTCTAGGTTTCCTTGAACTCTGATTAACTGAAAGCAGAAATAATAAATGAATATGAAAAATCTTTCAGATTCAGGCAGTAAAGTCTTACCTAGTGAAACGGCCTATTCATCACAGGACACAAATAATGTGTTCATTAGCTAATATAATTGTCTCAGGTGATCTTACTGAAACATGAGGAATGTTAGTTATATTTCACCTCAGTAAATCATGATCGCCAAGATTCCAATATACAGGATCATTAATTGATTCGCTAAGGAAAACATTCGCCTGAAAAATCCTAACGAATGATCTGGTTTTCAAAGCCAATTGAAAGTTATCAAACATTTATATACATGTAGAATGTTATTCGACTAATTAGTAGCTGAAATAAATATTCAGTTACCTCTCAGCCTTCTCACAATTTCTCTAAATGAAAAGTTTTCAGAAATAAATATGACATGAAACGTAAAACTGGGAAAACCGCCAAAATAAAAATAATCCGTTCGTTTATAAAGGTTATGATATTGATCGGTGGTTCATTTACAATTACAGAGAACGTTATTATCTTGGCCCTCACATTCCAGAATTTTCGCCAGACAGATGATATTTTTGATTTGTTATTATATAACATATACGAACGTAAATATTATCATTTATATATTGAAAATATTACATACATGACCTTTATATATAACGAGTACTTGTGTAGATCTGAATGATATAACATATATATGATATATTTACATAACATACACGTAACATTCATAATATGATGGATATATTGTGAATGTTACATACATGATATGTAACTATAACACGTACTTGTATGTATCTGATTAATATAGCTTTTAGGGATGCTGGGACATATAACATGTATGTTACTTTGGTGATATAACAATGTTACGTATATGTTATGTGAATAATTCAGATAATGTCATAGATATATGAAATATTATGTATCAGATACATTGGTCCTGAGACGTATCAGCTATATACATGATTTCTTAAAGATATTATGTAACGGGAAGGCGCATATTACACTGTGGTTTGCTGGGTATATACAGACGATTGCAGATTTAAATTTATGAGGGAGGGTATCTTAACTCTGCTAGGCCTTTTTGTGTTGGCAACAGAGAAAATGCATGTTGTTTATTTATGAAGTGTTCTTTAGAATAAAATTTCAACTTATGGGCTATCAAAATATCCAGTATCTTAAGTAGGGAAGCCTTAACACGTATACCACGCCCAGGTAACACGCACCTAGCAGAGAGATGTTTGGGAGGCTACAATGAGGATTTATTATGAGATCTTCAAGATATCGAGAATAGGAAATTCCTACTGTAGAGTTCCTCAGAATATCACATAAGTAACCAGAATAAGACATTCTCTGCAAACAAATCCGTTCTTGTTACATCTCTGAGGTATACATAAGATATATCACTGATACGTATGAAAACTAATATACCATTGCTGTATAATTTTGAGAACATTGCTCTTTTTATACAGTGTGCCAAAAAAGTAACGTAACTCGTCAATAATTCTTGTACGAAGAATTATTGAGGAAAATCCTTGCACCTGTCGATTTTTAATTTCAGAGTTTCAGAAGCAATTTATTATGTGCTTTTTGCGCGTATGTTCTCGGGAAAATCGCGTTATCATTTTGCCCAAATGTCTGTAACTTTCGAATTTTTTGACGAAAATGGTCTCAAAGGATTAAGTTCAACTCGCCAATGAAGAATTCGAGGTCAAATTTGATTCTGTCCGGCCGGCCGTCCGGCTGTTGCCACGATAACTTGAGAACGAAAAGAGCTAGCGACTTGAAATTTTCAGGGTGGGTGGCGCATCCCAATACGACGGACAAGTTCGTTAATGGGCATAATCGGCCCAGTGGTTTCCGAGTAATAATTTTGTTTTCAACCGATATAAATTCGATCGAATTGAAACTTAGTGAGTAGTTATAGAATATAAACCTAAGCACGTTTGTGGAATTTTGTGCGAATCGTATTGCTAGAAAATAATTAAAAAATTATAAAATAATATTTTTGTTGTCACGATAACTTGAGAACGGAAAAAGAAAGCAGCTTCAAGTTTTCAGGTTACGATGTGCACCAGAACGCGACATTTCAGTTTGTCTATGAGCATTATCGGCCAAGCGGTAATAGAGTTATAGCCATCTGAAATTTTCTGAAATTTGGTGGTTTTTTGTTCCTCGTTAACTCGAAAAATACTGAACCGATTAAATTCAAACATGGTTATTAGTTTTAGAATGCCAACAAGGAAATGTTTGCAAAATTTGGTGAGGATAGCATTTGTAGAAAATTTTTAATCAATCAAAATTTATATATCAGTAACTAATCGTTTGAAATTGCTGAAATTTTGCAAGAGCCTTCATAACGTAACTCTACTGCCAAGTGTCAAGTTTTAATACGATCGGTTAAATATTGTTGGAGATTCGAGCATTCTTGTGTGAGTACGGTAGATGGGTGACCGTTGCCTCGATAACTTTCGAACGAAAGGAGATAGGGACTTGCAATTTTCAGGGTAGGTTGCGTATCCGAAAGGGAGAGTTGAGTTTGTTTTTGGGCATAATCGGTCTGATGGTTTCCGAGTTATACCCACCTGGAATATTATTTCCTTGATAACTGAAAAAATAAATATTCGATCGAATTGAAGCTTGGTAACTAGTAGTAGAAAATCATCATAAAGACGTGTTTAAAATTTTGTTAGAACCGTACCCCTAGAAAATTTGAAAAAAATGATGAAAAAAAAAGTTTTAGAACCGTACCCCTAGAAAAAGAAATTGGTTCAAGCACTGACGTGAAGTCAGAATTTACCATGGTAAATTATGTTGTCCATTCTCCTGTATTGGACACTTAATTCGAATTTACCATGGTAAATTCGAATTAACAGATAGGACCTATCGGCTGAAGGAGGTACCATCGGAACTGGAAAATTAGACAGAGGGAAATTCTGGGATTAACAGAATATTTGGCCGCACTTTAAATAGGTGGTGTTGTCTGTTCCTTATATGGAACGCTAGTACTTAATGGGTTAATTGAAAAAAAGCAAGGGGAAGTCCTGTGGGCAGCAGCTTTGGCGCTCTTGTACAAACTTCGACAAATCATATCTTCGAAAGTATTGGTAAGAGTTGGGAATTATATCAATGGATTCCTATAATAGAACTTCATAATAGCAGAAGTTGAATTCAAACATCATAAAAGAATTTAAATTCAACAAGAGTGCCAAAAATTATTAATCCAAAACCAATAAACCAATTCTGCCCAACAACGAACTCGGATTTCATTCATCAAATCTATGATGAACGATATATTCTTTCCTCAAATCCACTCTGAAAATTATATTATATCAATTGAAACTTTTGCCAATATTTCAGGTTTGTTTTTACTGGAGATATTCTGAACTCCATATTGTAGGATTTCAATTATGATTGGAATTCTACTTGTTTATAGTTATGGAGTTATTATTCTATTTTAAGGCTGCACTACGTGTTATCGATACAGCAGACGTTCTCTGGAACCTCTGTCACCATTAATCGATTAGCATACCGTTAGAGATACTATGCAGAACCTGAAAAACGATTCAACACTAATAGGAGATAAAGAATTTAAGACTAAACCGCGATACTCTGGCGTCTCCAAGGAGGTCTGTGTTGAATAATTCCCGAAGAGCGCTTGACCTGAAAGATCAACAACGGCTATAGATTCCAAGAATTGCCCCGAAACCGTGGAATATTTCTCAGGGAATCTTCTTTGTCTAAGGGGGGCAGTTCTGCCAGAGAATCACGAATCATGGCACTACCCTCTGAGATCGAGGGCAAGCCAAGTGTGGGGGGGTTAAAATGGACGAGGTACCTGGAGTACGAGCAATGAAGAAGGGAGTGGATTCGGAGCAGGTAAAGACGTTAGACGGTTCGTAAGTACGATTTTTTATCCCTGAAACTTAGACGATTTAATTGAACTGTGACCTAGACTAATTAAGAGTATATTGAGGTAGTTGACGAACTTCAGTAAAGGTGCAGTAAATACTGTCAGAGTTGTAAATATTTCTTCGAGTTGAATTGTGAATAAAGTGTGTAAATAGCAGAACAAGTGTTTCGTTGAAAACCAGAGAAGTTAAAGACGAATGTTAGGAAAATAATTCAATCAACCCCAAGGCGATTGATATAAAAATCCTACAATATTATTAATTTATCATTACCATTCCCATCATCATATGAATCAACCATGGGCTTTAAAATATCAAACAAAAAGTATAATATCCTATTATAATCCTCATAATCCTACGACAGTTGAAATGAATTTGACAACTCATGCCTCAGAAAAATCAGTTAACATGTATCAACACAGATCGTATTATAATAATTCATAGATAGAATAATTATAGCATCCAGTGAAAACATAGAAGTACGATTTATTATTGAAATTTTGAAAAATCATATCTCCGAAAGTGTTTCGATCTCGGATTCTTGATCAGTGAGTCGAACCAAATCGTTTAAGACCATTTTCATCGAAAAATTTGGAAATTGAAGACATTTGGGCAAATTGATAAGTACTCAGTTCCGAGGAACAAGAGCGCCAAAAAATAAATAAAACGAAATATTCGAAAAAGGTCGAACAAAAATTCATGATTATTGCTAGCACCATTATGAATTGAAAATGCACAGATGACGAAATAAGTCTCATTTGCAAAATTGTTTAATTCAGTATGCGTCGTTCGGTTTCTGAATAAACCGAAATATTGCTGCAGTAGGTAGCAACATCTCAACCTCCACTCTATTTCATTTCCGTCCAATCCTTCCCTAGCTAAATGTCACAAATAGTGCTCTCAGAAAAAAACGCTATGGCTCTTCGGCTGGAACGTGCTGCAACAATATTTTCAATTGGATCAATTATTGGTCAGAACGGGCTGTTTTGACGGGCGTCACAGATCTGAATGGTAAATTTCCGGTTGCCCTGGCGGCGAGTCTGATGTTATTTCCGGTCTATTCACGCTAACAGCATAGGGGTCGTCATCTCTCGCTTTACGAGAATTTCTGACATTTTGTCGAGTTGTGAGAGAAGGGATTTGATCAATGTGATGTCCACGGAGAAACTGTATGTGTATTATTTATTTATTCACATAAACAGGAACCAAAACAGGACCAACCAAATTGAAGGGATTCACTCAATGCTAGAAAAAAAAATTGGTTCAAGCCCTGTGGACAGGAGCTTTTTGGCGCTCTTGTTCAAACAGACAAATTATATCTCCGAAAGTATTGGTTTCTCAGAGTTGGGAATTATATCAATGGATTCTTATGATAGAACTGCATCATGAAAGAAATTAAATTTAAAAAAAGGATCGTTTAAAAAAATTAATAATTATAATTTGAAAAAAGAAGAATCTACAATGCTTCAATGCTTTAATGCTTCAAAAATTGTCATTAAATTTATTCATCAAGATTAAATGAGCAATCTGCATTCAACCTCGGGGAATGGGTTGTTGCAACTTACACTCGGTGCATAGTTTTCACACTCAAAATACCTAAGGAAAGTATCATCGGAATGTCTAGAGCAAGGCTGGAGACAATCATAGCAGATTGTCCATTTATTCCTGATATTTGAGTAGGTAGAGGCTTACGAACAAATTATTTTGATAGTTCGAAATATATTAATGAAATACTATCCTCTTTTCATAATTAAGAATTCAATAGTTCATACCACTAACACATTCTTTTCTGTATTATGGACCTCAACTCAAGAAAAAAATTTTGATACACAAATGTAGATCCATATTTCAGTATTTTTTTGCTAGCAACATGAAAATACTGTATAGGAACATGTCTCACTACTTGAGGAGTAAAAGGTTATATTAACCTCAGTGGTCAACGAACAGTAATTTCTTTTGATCATTCCATTATGTTTTTCTTTCCTATTACATTCATAAACTACATCATTAAAATTATCAAATTCAAAATCTACTGAAACATCATCCCCAATATTTATACATAAATTATTCAATTTGTAATCAGTCAATATTATTTTCCGTTTCGAAATAGTCTGGTATGTATTCACAAATTCAAGAATCGGATACTTGTTTTCCAACAGAGAATATTTTCAAACTACGAATTGTACAATCTCTAATAGCTAGATAAGATGAAATTCATGAACAGTTAACACAGACAGATTATGTGTTCACGTTCTGTGAATACATAGAACTTACGATGAATTATTGAAATTTTGAAAAATCACATCTCCGGAAGAATTAGCCTGTTAGAGTTGGAAATGATAACAATGGATTCTTATGATAAAACTGCATCTTAAAAAAAATTGAATTCAAAAGTTGTAATGTGAAAACAATTTTTTTTTCGGTACTCCGAAACTATTTGGCCGATTTTGCCCAATAACAAACTCAGCCGATATATATATATATCCCTCAAACCTACTCTGAAAATTTCAACTATCTAGCTCATTCCGCTCGAGAGTTATCGTGTTGACGGCCGGCCGGACGGCTGGACAGAATCGATTTCGACCACGGATTCTTGATCAGTGAGTCGAACCAAATCGTTTAATACCATTTCCAGCCAAAAATTCTAAAACTACAGACATTTGGGCAAATTGATAAGCACTCCGTTCCGAGGAACAAGAGCACCCAAAAATATATATTCAATCGCGACCATAATTTTAAACTATTCTCATAATATGAACATTAACCCAAAGAAAACCTTCAGTAGTTTTTTCGCAAATATACATTTACTCTTTTCTGTACGAAAGTTATCGTGGCAAAGGTCACCCATCCAGCTACTGAACTCGCCTAATATAAGGCTGTTCAGCTTCCAATATTTCTTCAACATTTCCAACAATACAGATCCTATCGTGTTCAAATTTAGAACTGAAAAATTAGGTTTTGAAACTTCTCAATCAAGTTTCAATTCGATCGGATCTGTATTGTTTGATTTTTTGGGAAAATGAAATTTCAACTCCAAAACCGTTTGGCCGATTATGCCCATTAACAAATTTGATCTTCGTATTCGGATGCGCAACCTACCCTGAAACTTTCAAGTCGCTGTCTGCTTCCGTTCGAAAGTTATCGCAACGCGCGTCCGACCGGACAGAATCGAATTTTACTTCGAATTCTTCATTCGTGCGTCGATTCTAATCTTTTGAGGCCATTTTCGGCAAAAAATTCGAAAATTACAGACATTAGGGCAAAATGATAGCACGCTGTTCACTAGAATAATTTTGACAGATATGCAGTGTGGATAAGCCAAATGGAATGAATTCATTATATCTTGGTTACTGTACATTAATGGAAAATCGTGAAACACGTCAAATACAAATTTTAAATTGTCATTCTTTTTCGTAAACAAGCGAATGCTACCTTCAAACCCCTTCGAAAAACAGTTACAACCCAAAAAATGTTCAATTAGGTAGTATGGATTTGTGACACATCGTTTGAGAGGTCGCCTCATTCTCTATCAAAAATGTTATCACTTTCATGTATATTGCAAAACTCAAAATAGGAAAGAAATAAAATTATGTGATTACCAAAATAGGTTATAATATTCCCTCATCTTATTACAATAATACTAAACTTATTAGCCCTCAAAATGTGATATAACGAAAGTGAAAACAACAACAACATTGTGTTTTCCAGATGGTACCATGAAAATACCCAAAACACTTTCTGTGGTTATGTTCGTTTCTTTAGAACGCCTTCGCAAATTGTTTCATGCCGATAGGTTGTACATAGTTATAAATTGTCTAGTTTGTGTTTGAATTTCATTAACTTCAATTTTGAATGATAGTTCGAACGGAAATGTACAAAATAATAATTCTACAAATTATTAGTTACGGCGATATCATCCGAACAGAAAAAGAAGTAAGTCGCTTGTTTTCCGAATTTGCCGTCTCTAACCCAAGGGACAATAATAATGTAAAATAGAGAAGCAGTTTCGCGAGTTTGGGCATGTAAGACAGATTGATAAAGCAGCTGCTAATATACTGTGTGAGGATGTGAAATTAGATGTGATGAAAATCCACATAAATCGAGTAGATATGCTTCCACAACATTCAATGTCAGCCATACCCTACAGAATGATACCTACGCAGGAATTCTTGGAAGACGATTTTGATAGAAGAAATTATTTTTGTGAACAAATGATGGAGATGTTGGATAGCAATATTATCCAATTAGTAGACAGTAGTTTTGTTTTCTGATGAGTACACGTTTTCTCTCAACGGCCATGCTAATAATTAAAATTGCCGCTACTGGTGTACCGAAAACCCTCACTGGATGAGAGAGGAACACACGCAATTCCCTCAAAAGGTTAATGTTTGGACAGGAAATGTTTCTCATTGAGGGCAATTTGATAATTATTTAGCACTATTGAAAGGTGTATTTCTGGATTTTCTCTCCCAAACTCTGAAAAATATCTATAAAATAAAAATCAATTATATTGTGATTTGCTTCTGCGTAAGAACAACAAGATATTTGTCAGAAGCAATCAATTGAACAATGTTGCCTAACAAACAATAACGAACAACATCAACGAAGAAACAACTATATCGTAACGTTTCGGAGTCTATATCAGACTCCTTCGTCAGACGCTTAATGAAAATCTTTAGAATTATTTTGTTAATAGTTATTCTGAAATTCGAATTTCAGAATAACTGTCGAAAAAATAATTCTAAAGATATTCGTTAAGCATTGTGTTTCTTACGCAGAAGCAAATCACAAAATAATTAATTTTTATTTCATAGTTATTTTTGAGAGTTTGGAAAGAAAACCCAGAAATAAACCTTTTAATAATGAGTATACCTCCCAGTGTATCCTTTCATGATTACTTATTTAGCACTACTTCACAATGATGTGGTTGCAACTTCTGCAAATTTATATCCTGATAAGATATGGTTCTAACAGATGGAGCACCACAATATTACCAACGCAATGACCAACGATCGAATGGCCAACGCGATCCCCTAATCACATTAGATTTCTTTTCATGGGGATATGTGAAGAGCATTGTGTACAAAACCAAACCCCTTGATTTGAATGACCTAAAAGATCGAATAAGGCTTGCGATTCGATCGATCACTCCTTAGATGTTGAATAATGTTGGAAGAATTTTTTATTTGAGGTTAGGATGTTTCCAAGGCGTTCGCGGTGAACACTTTGAACATCTACTTCATCAACATTCATAGTTTGTTTGCTGCATTTTGTATTATATTTCAGTTTTTAATATTGTACCAAATTTCGCTTATCACTTAACTTTTTTTTCTAATTTGATTCTTGCAATAAACATGAAATTTCAAAACTATATATAACAAGCCCATACTTGAAAATTGGGGTTTGTACCTGTCCTTCGAAGGGGGTTAAAGGCAGGGGGTCCACATTTTCACGAAGAAGAATGACAATTTAAAATTCAAATTTGATGTTTTTCGGGATTTTCCTTAAATATGTCCAGTAACCAAGATATTAAATTATTCCATTTGGCTTTTCCACACTGTATTAGGCCAATGAAGCTGGCTACTGGTTTCTTAGAAACACAAGTAAAACTGCCGGTGCAGAAAAATTGAACTTTCTTGTCAAGCAAAATATGACATTGTTATTGTACGTTGAAAAAAATATATTCATCATTTAGGAAAAAACTCCTCCAAAACTCTTTCCCCCACGTCAATATTTACATAATGTTTCCTTCAGTTCCTGAAATAGTGCCATATACCTTAGATAATTCTAAGAGTTTTTGCAGCCAAGTCCTTAAAATTCATCATTGCAAATAATAAATAAAATAGTTCTAGTGCTTTTTGTGGAAGTAAGCGGTCGTCCCGAAATAGATGTGTGAATATTGAATGAGGAGAATAAAATTTGATAGCTTCTTCTTTTATGACAGATCATAATCATGTTTATGCCGAGAATTAAAGTTTTATGGTGCCGACGATAAGAGGAAGAATAACGGTCATTCAGACGATTTGAATATGGATATACGGATCCTTATTTCGTGGCCACAAAACCCTGTGGCATGTTACAATAAGAAGTCTTTAAAACAAATTTCAAAAAAGTCAACAAATAATTCTCTCACAGATTATTTTTTGACGTTTCTTAAAACCAATGAAATGCTTCTTTATCTGTCACAAGGGTAAGTTTCAACCAATTATGTCATCATTATAGTGGGAATAAATCTCTTGTGATTATTCTCGGGAATAATCACTGTGGCTTTTATTTGCCTAGCGAATGTCAAATAGTTGTCGAAATAATTACCTAATTGTATCAACGCGATATATAAAATGGGTGAAAATTATCGGTTTATGATAGTTTTATTGATCTTTTTGCGCGTATGTTCTGGGGAACATCGCGTATCATTTTGCCCAAACGTCTGTAACTTTCGAATTTTTTGACGAAAATGGTCACAAACGATTAAGTTCGATTCCCCAATGAAGAATTCGAGGTCAAATTTGATTCTGTCCGGCCAGCCGTCCGGCCGTCCGTCCGGCCGTTGCCACGATAACTTGAGAACGCAAAGAGCTAGTGAAATTTTTAGGGTGGGTGGCGCATCCCAATACGACGGACAAGTTCGTTAATGGGCATAATCGGCCCAGTGGTTTCCGAGTAATAATTTTGTTTTCAACCAATATGAATCCGATCGAATTGAAACTTGGTGAGTAGTTGTAGAATATGAACCTAAGCACGTTTGTGAAATTTTGTGCGAATCGTATGGCTAGAAAATTATACAAAAATTATTAAAAAATATTTTTGTTGTCACGATAACTTGAGAACGGAAAGAGATAGCGGCTTGAAATTTTCAGGTTAGGATGTGCACCAGAACGCGAGATTTCAGTTTGTTTATGAGCATAATCGGTCAAACGGTTTTAGAGTTATAGCCATCTGAAATTTTCTTAAATTTGGTGGTTTTTTGTTCCTCATTAACTCGAAAAATACTGAACCGATTGAATTCAAACATCATTATTAGTTGTAGAATGCCAACGCGGAAATGTTTGCAAAATTTGGTGAGGATGGCATTTGTAGAAAATTTTTAATAAATCATTGAAAATAAAGAAATAAATGTTTATACATCAGTAACTAATCGTTTGAAATTGCTGAAATTTTGCAAGAGCTCTCATAACCTAACTTTACTGCCAAGTTTCAAGTTTTAATACGATCGGTTAAATATTGTTGGAGATTCGAGCATTCTTGTGTGAGTTCGGTAGATGGGTGACCGTTGCCTCGATAACTTTCGAACGAAAGGAGATAGGGACTTGCAATTTTCAGGGTAGGTTGCGTATCCGAAAGGGAGAGTTGAGTTCGTTTTTGGGCATAATCGGTCTAACGGTTTCCGAGTTATACCCACCTGGAATATTATTTCCTTGATAACTCAAAAAATAAATATTCGATCGAATTGAAGCTTGGTAACTAGTAGTAGAAAATCAACATAAAGACGTGTTTAAAATTTTGTAGGAACCGTACCCCTAGAAAATTTGAAAAAAATGACGAAAAATAAATTTTAAGAACCGTACCCCTAGAAAATTTCAAAAAAATCACGAAAAAAAAAATTGGTTCAAGCACTGACGTGAAGTCAGAAGCTTTTGCGCGTATGTTCTATTGTCCATTCTTCTGTATTGGACACCCTTAATCGAATTTACCATGGTAAATTATGTTGTCCATTCTCCTGTCTTGGACACTTAATTCGAATTTACCATGGTAAATTCGAATTAAGAGTGTCCAATACAGAAGAATGGACAATAGAACATACGCACAAAAGCTTCTGACTTCACGTCAGTGCTTGAACCAATTTTTTTCAATCTGATATTTCTCACCCCACTACTTTAATTTTTCAAATGGGAATATATGGATAATGATACATCAAATGAAAGGTAATTCGATTACCTACTCAATGGTGCGAATGAAAGGAAAAATTTTTTATATTAAAACATTAGAAAATAATCAATTAGGTATGGTTACTCGCTTTTTGAAATCCTAGGATGGAAAATAATTTTAATTAATTAAACATTCGAATTTAGAACCGTTGACTACTTGACAATGTGCAAGCCGTTCTTCGAAACTCCTCAATGAATTAATCAACGCAGCAACAGTTATTCTTCCGACTTGTCTCTGAATTTTAATTCGCAGGCCTTCCAAATTAATTTGGCCGATTTTAATAAACAGTACTCTTCAAATGGCCCCACAGAAAATAGTTGAGAGGGTTCAAATCTGGAGATCAGGGTGGCCATTCAACTGATCCTCTCCTACCAATCCATTTCTCAGGAAATGTTCCAACAAGATACCTCCTCACTTAAATTCCACAATGCGGAAGCGCACCGTCTTGTTGGAACCAAATAATGCCAGCTACTTGTCGTCGATTCACACCGAAAAAGAGATCAATGATTGCAGGTAATATTTGATTCCTCAGTAACTCTAGATAAGAGTCACTAGTCAAATTTCCTTCTATAAAAAAGGTCCAATAATATGATGGCCAATTGTGCCATATCAGACATTTAATTTTTCGGGATGTTGGATGTGAACTGTCTGCACCCAATGAGGATTTGCTTTGGACAATTATGTCGATGGACCCATTCAAGTAAAACGTAGCTTCATCCTTAAAAATAATTATCGATGAAAAGGTATCATCCTTATTGCATCTCTCCTACAATACTTCACAAAACTGCGCTCGTCGGTCGAAATCGTCATCAGATAATACTTGTGTGCTTTGAATCCTGTTTGGATGAAACTTAGTTTTTCTACGAAGATTACCAACTGAGTGCTTAGTCACATCGAATTCATTGGCCAGTTTTCGAGTAGATTGTTTCGGATTCTCTTCTATGGAAAGTTAAATATCGAGGGCTTTATCGCCACATGTCGTAGTTGACGGTCTACCAGATTTTGCAGAGTTTTTAACATTTCAGTTTGTTCGAAATGTTAAACCACCCGACAAACAATTGTTTTACTTATTAGATTTCGGACTTGATATCGCTCATTCAAAATTTCGCACACTTGTTCATGGGTCCGCTTGTGATCTCCATGTCCCAGAAATATCAAGATTTCTATTCGCTGCTTTTCACTCAATTGATTCATATCGAATGGAAAATTCTCGGGAAATTTGATATTATTCGCCTTAGAGAGATCAGTAAGCAATTAAAACGATACCATACATTTTGTCATCTTTAGTTAATCTGCTAGATTGATGAAGGAATATTTTTTTCAACAAAAACTAGAGTTTTTCTTGACCTCCTCACTTTGCTTCGAGAACAGCTTCATGTGTGTGGAATCGACACCATCATCCTTATCTGTTTATTGTTTTATTTGCGATCTAATACATTAATTCGTAGCTGTTTTCAACTTGTGTATAAAATTTTCTTTTCATCGTAACATTTTCATTGCAAGAATTTCTAGGTAAAATTTTTAGTTCACATAACTGAATTGCTCATCGAATGACCTTTGATGCGATAAGAAATTGTTTAGGGTTAAGGATATAAACCCCCAACTTAAAAACTACATGCATTCCTCAAACTTCGAAAATAGAAATCAGCGGGTACGAGGATATTTCTCAATATTTATTATTTCAAGAATAAGAACCTGACACAAATTGTTAATTTTATAATAAAAAAATAGCTTAACAAATTCTTTTTCAGTCACACCGCTCAATGTGCAAACGAATGTCCTTCCATTTGATATATCTCAATCCATATATTCCTATTTGGAAAAAACAGTTATAGAGGTGTGGAGCGTAAAGGGTGAGATATTTCAAATTCAAATAAAATTGGTTCAAGCCCTGTGGACAGGAGCTTTTTGGCACTCTTGTCCAAACAGACAAATTATATCTCCGAAAGTATTGGTTTCTCAGAGTTGGGAATTATATCAATGGAGTCCTATGATAGAAATGCACCATGAAAGAAATTAAATTAAAAAAAGTGCTTCAAAAATTATCTTTAAGAAAAAAGAGCAATCTACAATGCTTCAATGCTTTAAACATTGTGATTAAATTTATTTATCAAGATTAAATGAGCAATCTGCAATGATTCAACCTCGTGGAATGGGTTGTTGCAACTCACACTCGGTGCATAGTTTTCACAACTCGAAATACCTAAGGAAAGTATCATCGAAATGTCTAGAGCAAGGCTGGAGACAATCATAGCAGATTGTCCATTTATTACTGATATTTGTGTAGGTAGTGGATTACAAACAAATTATTTTAATAGTTCAAAATATATTAATAAAATACTATCCTCTTTTCATAATTTGAAATTCAATAGTTCATAGCACTAACACATTCTTTTCTGTATTATGAACCTTAACTCAAGAAAAAATGATTGATACACAAATGTAGATCCATATTCCAGTATTTTTTTTTGCTAGCAACATTATAAAAATACTGTATATAGGAACATGTCTCACTACCACTACTTAAGGAAGTAAAAGGTAATATTAACATCAGTGGTCAACGAACAGTAATTTCTTTTGATGATTCCATTATGTTCTTCTTTCCTATTGCCTCCATAAACTACATCAAAGCAGTCTTGTATATATTCACAAATTCAAGAATCGAATATAATCGAAAATATACGAATTGACAATCTCTAATAGCTAGAAAAGATGACATTTATGAATGGTCACACAGACAGATTCTGTGTTCACATTCTGTGAATACATAGAACTTACGATGTATTATTGAAACTTTGAAACATCATATCTCCGAAAGTATTAGCTTGTTAGAGTTGAAAATGATAACAATGGATTTTTATGATGAAACTGCATCTGAAAAAAATTTGAATTCAAAAGTTGTATTGTAAAAAATAATTTTTTTTCGTTACTCCGAAACTATCTGACCGTTTTTGCCCAATAACGAACTCAACCGAGATATTTATCCCTCAAACCTACTGTTGGATTTTGAGCTATAGTGAACTGTATATTAATGGTTCCAGATGTTATCAAAACCTTCAAATCCTACCTTTATTCTCTGGCTTGGTTGGGTAGGTACTTGGTGTGTATGTGTGTGTCTTGGACTGGAACTCCAGGTCTTCTTTGGATAGGGCTCCAAATGCACTAATCTTGTTATCAACGAACTATAACGAGAATAATATGAAATTTCTAATTGAAGTATGACGCGTAGCTCAAAGTATATATGTTCGGCTTCGTATCGAGAACGGAATGAATTGTCTTTATATGTTGTCGGGAGACGTGAAGATAGATTTGAAGGTATACAGGTGGATATAAAGTGAATGACATTAATTTGAAGTGAAATTATGAAGTTAAGAAATCTAAATATGATTATTATATTGAAAATATCTAATTATTAAAGAATTTAATGGCTAAGAAAAAATTGAATTAAAACTAAATAGAATTAAATGTGAGGTTGCAACATGCCGGCCACCTTAAATACGCAGTGTTTAATTGTCGCTTATAGGCAGTGGGCAAAGTTTAAAAATGAGTCTCCTGAGAGTCTTATCGGTAGTTTTCACAGTCGCAACTCTTGTGTGACCATCGCTACCAGGATGCAAATGAACAATACGTCCCAGTGGCCACTTACATGGCGGTAGATTTTCTGATTTTATCAGAAATAAGGTGTTTTCCTCGATATGAGTATCTGTTATAATTCATTTACTTCGTTGATGTAAATGGTGTAAATATTCTTTAGACCAACGGGTCCAAAAGTCGCGATGCATACGCTGAAGGAGTTGCCAGCGAGTGAGTCGATTAATGGAAGTAAGTGTATAATCGGGATCAGGTATGGCAGTGAGAGGTTCCATTGTAAGGAAATGACCTGGAGTCAAAGCGGAAAGATCATTCGGGTCATGACTGAATGGCGTTAATGGTCTAGAATTAGAATTGGGAATGATATGAAGTGAAATTTTTCGTTCTTCAGCAATAACTTCCTGACATTCGGTAATGTCGCTAGTTTTGGGTTGGAAATTGACATTTAAAAGAAAGGCTGGACCAGGCAACCAAAGACCACTTGTAAGTAAATCCTTGGGAGTAGATCCATGGGATCCTATATCAGCAGGATTCTCGGGAGAAGAGACATGAAACCATGAATTTGGTGAAGCTGTAGATTGAATTGAAGGCACTCTATTGCCTACGAATGTCTTCCACTTGCGTGGAGAAACTTTTATCCAACTTAATACAATCTTTGAGTCACTGTAATAATAAGTGTTACTGATAGTCAAGTTACCTTGAAAAGTTTGAATGGCATGAAAGGCAAGTTCAGCAAGAAGAACCGAAGCGCACAGTTCCAATCATGGCAGACTTACTTTTTTTACAGGAGCAACTTTAGCTCTGGAAGTTAAGAACCTAACTTGACAATCCTTATCAGATGTGAGGGTACGGAGATAAATGACACCGCATTATCCCTTTTCACTCGCATCGCCGAAACAATGCAGTTCGTATATACAATTCTCATCATTAGAGAGAAAAAAACGCGGAATTTTAAAATTTGACATTAGCGAAATTTCTTGCAAGTAGTGTTCCCACAAGTTTCGAACTTCCAAAGAAGTGTAACGTTACAAAACGCTCCACCATTGATTACCATTTTAATCGCGAAAAACTCTCTACGGGCCGCTTCAATTCTCAATCACAAACGCCTTGTCTAGATTCTATGAATCGCCCTGCGCGTTGATAGTAGAGTTTATGTTTCGCATACGCACGATCGGCAGCGTCATGCGATGTCAAGCAGACATTTTTGCGCGCGTGTTCCGCAAGGAACAGCGTGCTATCATTTCGTCACAATGTCTGTATTTTTCGAATTTTTTTTCGAAAATGGTCTCAAACGATTGGGTTCGACTCCCTGATGAAGAATTCGAGGTCAAATTCAATTCTGTCCGTCCGGTCCGGCCGGCCGGCCGGTCCGGCCGTTAGCACGATAACTCTCGAACGGAACGACTTAGAGCGTTGAAATTTGCAGGGTAGTTTCGTAGCGTAAATATCTCGGACAAGTTCGTTAACGGGCAAAATCGACCGAGCGGTTTCGGAGTTAAGGCCGTTTTTAATAAAAACGTTTTTTATGAATATTTCCGGAACCGATCACTCGATCTTTTTGAAATTTGGCATCAGATTGTAGAATCATGACCTTTATATGCCTGCAAAGTTTTGTGTTGAACGGACGGCCCTAAAGTGGCAAAAAAAAATTTTGAAAATTTGAAAATTTTATTTTCACGATAACTCGAGAAATACTGATCTGATTAAATTGAAACTCAGTAGTTAGATGCAAAAGACCAAAGCAAACACTTTTGCAAAACTTCGTGAAGATCACGTGACATGATAAAAATTAAAAAATTACTACTATTTTGCGGAATACTTTGCTTTTAATGCCGAAACATATGTTATTGAGGTTCATGCTGCCCTTTCCGGGCATTTTCCGTATTGCGCATGCGCAGATGAGAAGTCCTTTAACTGCTGTAGTTTTCGTCAGAGAGGATTGGGGTTTTGGGGTGGCGGATGCTATTCCTCCATAGAATTCAGATCCCTGATGAGGGTCTGCGCATGCGTAGATTAAAGATGCGATATCTTCCGAACCACTAGTGTTGGAGAATCGGAGTTTTTTGTAAGGTGTGTTATTTTGAGAGGACTTTTAGCCGCCAGTAAATTGCGCATGCGCAGAAGAGAAGTGACTGTTTTTGGGTTGGATGGGTTATGTTGGGAGTGCTGAGTCGATATTATGAGGTTTTAAAAGAATATTCATAGCAGTTCAGTGCAAGGACAAGTCAGTTTGGGGGATGTAGCGTTGTTTCCGAGTTAAAGTGTCCGTACTGTGGCCCTGGGGCTAATTTTGAAATTGATGTTACCCCTTACAGGCATTTTTCGTTATGCGCATGAGCAGACCATCAGTGATTTAACTGGTGGTGTTTTCGTCAAAGAGGATTAGGGTTTTGGGGTGGCGGATGCTATTCCTCTATAGAATCCCTTGTTGAGGGTCTGCGCATGCGTGGATTAAAGATGTGATATCTCCTGAACCACTAGTGTTGGAGAATCGGAGTTTTTTCTAAGGTGTGTTATTTTGAGAGGACTTTTAGCCGCGAGTAGATTGCGCATGCGCAGAAGAAAAGTGACTGTTTTTGGGTTGGATGGGTTATGTTGGGAGTGCTGAGTCGATATTATGAGGTTTTAAAAGAATATTCATAGCAATTCAGTGCAAGGACAAGTCAGTTTGGGGGATGTAGCGTTGTTTCCGAGTTAAAGTGTCCGTACCGTGGCCCTGGGGCTAATTTTGAAATTGATGTTACCCCTTACAGGCATTTTTCGTTATGCGCATGAGCAGACCATCAGTAATTTAACTGGTGGTGATATCGTCAGAGAGGAGTAGGGTTTTGGGGTGGCGGATGCTATTCCTCTATAGAATCCCCTGTTGAGGGTCTGCGCATGCGTGGATTAAAGATGTGATATCTCCGGAACCACTAGTGTTGGAGAATCGGAGTTTTTTGTAAGGTGTGTTATTTTGAGAGGACTTTTAGCCGCGAGTAGATTGCGCATGCGCAGAAGAGAAGTGACTGTTTTTGGGTTGGATGGGTTATGTTGGGAGTGCTGAGTCGATATTATGAGGTTTTAAAAGAATATTCCTAGCAATTCAGTGCAAGGAAAAGTTAGTTTGGGGGATGTAGCGTTGTTTCAGAGTTAAAGTGTCCGTACCGTGGCCCTGGGGCTAATATCGAAATGGATGTAACCCCTTACGGGCATTTTTCGTTATGCGCATGAGCAGACCATCAGTGATTTAACTGCTGGTGCTTTCGTCAGAGAGGATTGGGGTTTTGGGGTGGCGGATGCTTTTCCGCTATAGAATCCCCTGGTGAGGGTCTGCGCATGCGTGGATTCAAAAAGCGATATCTCCTGAACCACTAGTGTTGGAGAATCGGAGTTTTTCATGAGGTGTGTAATTTTGGGAGGACTTGCAGCCACGAGTATACTGCGCTTGCGCAGACGAGAAGTGAATGGTTTTGGGTTGTTTGGGTTATGTTGGGAGTAAAGAGCCGATATTGTGAGGTTTTAAAAGAATATTCATGTCAATTCAGTGCACGGCCACAAGTCAGTTTGGGGGAAATAGCGTTGTTTCCGATTTGAAATGTCTGTATGGTGGCCCTGAAGCGAATTTATAAATAACTATATTCGGTAGATCTATATTAAAATGCGTTCGGATTTGGAGAAGATGCAATTGCGTCCCTAACGGAGGACCCACAACCGAATTTTTTTCTGATCTACGGTAAAGCTAACAGCCAAACTGTATTGATAGCTATATTTGTTAAAGGAACTTGAAAAAAAAAAAAAGCACTGACGTGAAGTCAGTACTCTTTGGCGCGCGTGTTCACGGTGCCTAATTTGAATTGAATGATTAAAAAATTAACAGTGCTGTATCTAAGCTGCCATCAGGATAGAGTAACAAAGTTGGAAAAGAACACAAGTGACTCTCCTTAGTCGCACAAGCTCCTAGAAGATTTGGGAGGGTCAGTATAATCCTAATCATGTTTATAGCACGCGCGCAAAAGCAGATTGACTTAACAATGAAAGAAAAAGTGTAAAAAGTCAATCTGCTTTGGCGCGCGTGCTATAAACATGATTAGGATTATACTTACCCTCCCAAATCTTCTAGGAGCTTGTGCGACTAAGGAGAGTCACTTGTGTTCTTTTCCAACTTTGTTACTCTATCCTGATGGCAGCTTAGATACAGCACTGTTAATTTTTGAATCATTCAATTCAAATTAGCCACCGTGAACACGCGCGCCAAAGAGTACTGACTTCACGTCAGTGCTTTTTTTTTTGTTTTCTTTTTCGAGTACTGGAAGTCAAAGCGTTAACATCTCGTAAGAGAGTTCAGCAAATTAAAGTACTATCGTAATCCATTAAAATCGTGCAAATTGGAAGTTTATTTGTTCTTACAAGACGTGTATTTAAAAGGCGGTAAGTACTACGTAGATTCAAACTGCTATTTTCTGCTTTTGTGAATTTCATTTTCTGCAGGTTACACAGGTTAACACGTTTCTTTGTATAATACTTAATTTCTTGTCTTATTTATGCGATCGAATAACGTGCTCTTATTCCTAGATTCTAGATATTTTATCTCATATTTATTGCTCTGTAAATAATTTCAAGATCGTCTAGAGTTACTGGGAATGAGATCACGTGTTACATGCACTATCTTATGGATCTGAATTTTGCAGTCTTAGTTCCGGATCGAACATTCGGAGACGACTTTCATAGTTCCGGATTGAACAATTGGAGACGACTTTCTTAGTTCCGGATTGAACAATTGGAGACGACTTTCTTAGTTCCAGATTGAACAATTGGAGACGACTTTCTTAGTTCCGGATTGAACAATTGGAGACGACTTTCTTAGTTCCGGATTGAACATTCGGAGACGATTTTAAAATCTGGAGAACTTTCTTGGTACCGGAACATAAACTGGTGGAATATCTCAATACCTGAGCACAAATCTGGTGGAATATCTTAATACCTGAGCGTAAATCTGGTGGAATAACAATTGGAACAACTTAGTCCTGGAATAACAGTTGAAGACAACTTTCTTACTGCCAGAATACCTTTGTTCCGAAGAGAACGTACATCTACCTGTGACACCTACCTACCTACCTACCTCATCTATCGAACCCAGACTGCAGACCCAACGTGGGGCTCGAGTAACCTATTTTTTGAGTGATATTTTTTCCTGGGTGTGTTTCTGCCGTTTATCTGGTGGTGAGGGTGACTTCGTCGTGGGTCTGAGATTCGAGTTCAATTTTTTTTATGTTTGAACTATCTTTCAACTTTTACCTTATTACTTTTTCATCTCATTGTTGTCTGGATAATTGAATCATGAATCCCAACAACTTGAAGTCTCACGAGTTGAGTTATGAATTGACAATACGGATAGGCAAAGAGATACCACCAACTGTGGATGAGAAGCGTAAGCTTTTGAGGGGCTTGCTTGCTCAGGAAAAGGGCGATCGTATTTTTATTGAATTAAGGGATGATTACGAGTCAGAAACCAGTTTCACAGAGTTAAAAAGGTCAATTACTGAAATATCCACATTGATTTTCTAACTTATCAGTTACATCTTCAGAAAATGATTATAAACGGATCATAGACCGTTTAACTCACTGTTCAGCTAGGTTACACAGAATTTATGTTGAAGAAGATTCTGATGAAAAACAGAAAAGATCTTCATTGTTCCAAATTATTACCTTAAAATCAGAGTTGGACGAACGTAAAATGCCTTCAGCAGCTCCTGTTACTTCAACACCTACCAAAGCTCCCACATTAAGTAATACCACCGATTCTTCAAAAAAGGTTCCCATTTATAAGCGGGCTTTAAAAAAAATTCTCTGGTAGAGAACCTCTAATGCCATTTCTTGAGTTGATAGATACCCTTAAGGTTTCACGTGGTTGTACAGATGCTGACCTCTTCGAGTCAGCTTCGGATCTTTTTGAGTTTGACGCTTGGACATGGTGGCATAACCATTTTATTCGTAGTACCTTTAAGACCTGGTCGGACCTGGTGGATGGTCTGAAAGACGCCTTTTTACCTTCAAATTATGACGAGAGGATAATGAGCAAAATAAAGTCTCGAAACAGAAATTATGCGAAAATGTTACCATTTTTATAACATCACTAGAAGCTAAATTTCACCGATTAAATACAAAACCTTCAGAGAGAGAAATGGTAGGAATCATTAGAACCAACTTGCTTCCCGATTTTGTTAAAGCATTGCTTCAGGACATAGATACAGTGGCCAAATTAACTTCATTATGTAACAGGATTGAGGATATCTTACGACTGGGTGATCTCCAACAGAAATTTTCCAAAAGTTTATCAATTGCCGAGGTATCTCTGGTTCAATGTTGGAATTGTGGTGTCGACGGACACAAATATAGTGTATGAAGAAAACCATGGGTGATTTTCTGTTACGGTTGTGGTAAGCGAGGCATTGTTAAGTCAAACTGTCATTATTGTTCAAAAAACGTAGAAGCTGGTCATCGGTCGGCAGAACGGGTGATTCAGCCAAGTACCTCAAAACCAACTGCCACTCAAAAGAACAAGAGACAATAAACAGTTTCTGTAAAGATGACTAGAACGACTGCTCGAAAACAATCGAGAATTTTTATAACAACTCTCTCTCAAAACCCTCGAGTTCAAAACCATCCAGTTCAAACCTCTCCAGTAATACTCCAGTTAGAAACAATGAATTTAACTTTGAAAATGTTAAGGCTAATTCCGCATGCCCACTACTGTTGCATAAACAGGGCGACAATAGACCCTTTATTAATGTCGGTATCTCTGAAGAGAAAGTGTTAGCACTGCTCGATAGCGGAAGCAATGTCTCTATTCTTTATTCTCCCTCTCTCTATCTCTTAAAGAAACTAAATTTATCTTTGAATTACGACGTGTCTATACAATTGACAACAGCAGATGGCCAGTTACAGAGTACATTGGGATATGTTTGGCTACCTATTAAAGTTAACAACTCGACTAAGTCTTTGAAGTTCCTAGTGGTCCCTACAATCTCCCATCGTATGATACTAGGAATGGACTTTATTAAAACGTTTAATATCGCCGTGGATTTTACTAACTTTTCTTTCAATTCCTCGGTAACTTCTACAGCTGCACTACATGCTATTGAACCCGCAGATAATCTATCAGATTTTCAAATGGAGAAACTGCAAAAAGTAGTAAATTTATTTAAATCCATTGGGCCTAAAGATAAAATCGGTAGGACACATTTGTTAACACATTCCATCAAGACTGAAGGTCGTCCTATTAGGCAAAGACAATATCCTCTATCGCCCGCGATGCAGTCCGTTTTGAACAGTCAGATTGACGAGATGCTAAAACTTGATATCATTCGACCAGTCACTGAATGTTCTCCCTGGTTATCTCCTCTTTGGCTCGTCGGCAAGAAAGATGGAACGTTCAGGCTTTGTTTTAACGGTAGGAAATTAAATTCGGTAACTGTTCAAGATTCATATCCCATGCCATTAATAGACACGATCGTTAGTAAGGTGAACAATGCTTCATACATATCGTCTATTGATTTAAAATCCGCCTTCTTTCAAATTCCGCTCGATGAAGAGTCCAAACTTAAGACCACATTCTCAGTCCCGGGTAGAGGACTATTTTGTTTCAACGTTTTACCTTTTGGTTTAAATAATGCCGCCCAAGCTCTATGTAGACTCATGGACGTGGTCATTGGCCCGTCATTGGAACCCTTTGTGTTTTACTACTTAGATGACGTTATCATCGTGACACCTGATTTTGAGACCCATCTTAGAGTTTTGAGGGAATTGGTCAAGCGGCTTAGAGAGGCTAACCTGACTGTAAATTTTGATAAGTGCAAATTCTGTCGTCCTTCGTTGAAATTCTTGGGTTTTCTCGTCGATGAACAAGGTCTGAGAACTGACCCTGAAGAGGTTGAATCTATTCTGAATTATCCTGTACCAACCAACACTACCCAAATACGACGTTTAATTGGTTTAGTAGGTTATTATCGCCGATTTTTAAAAGATTTTGCTACTGTATGCTCCCCCATTTCTGACCTGCTAAAAGGACGCCGGAAGGGTCAACCTATTGTTTGGACTAAGGAGGTTGATGAAGCTTTCCTCAGTATTAAAAAAATTCTAACATCCACCCCTGTTTTGGTTAGCCCAGATTTTTCTAAGAGATTTTACCTAGCTTGTAATGCTTCAGACGTAGGGGTTGGTGGGGTACTTTTTCAGGAAACGGACGGTTTAGAACATTCCATTGCCCTCTTTAGTAAAACCTTGAACAAATGTCAACGTAAATATACAACAACCGAGAAGGAATGCCTCGCAATTTTACTATCAATAGATTGATTTCGCCCATATATTGAAGGTACTGAATTCACTGTTATAACTGATCATTCTTCTCTACAGTGGCTGCATTCAATGAAGAACCCTTCTCCGCGACTGGCTAGATGGATAATCAGATTGTCATGCCATAAATTCAAGATCATACATCGTAGCGGTTCACTGAATACTGTTGCCGATTCATTATCACGCATTCTTGAGTCTGTAGAGACTTCTGTATTGGACCTTGGTGCATTGAGGCCTGACCGGTGGTATCGAGAAATACTGGAAAACGTAACAAGTAATCCTCGTCTCTATCCTGATTTCCGTGTTAATGGTAACGTGTTGTATAAACATATATTTTGTAAGTCCAGATTATCTAATGATTCTCCTGAGTGGAAGATTGTTATTCCTACTGCTTATAGATTAGAGTTGTTGAAGAAATATCATGATGATCCTATTGCAGCACACTTCGGTGTTTGTAAGACATTATCCCGTTTATCCCAGACGGCACCCAATATTCCTGGAATATGCCTACAATATCCTATTTTCCAATAGATATTGCAATATCCCTGGAATATTCCATGAATATGCATTCATCTTATATCCATCAAGCATATTCCTGGAATATACTCCCACGAATATTCCACAGATATTCTCCTTGAATATGACTGGCATATTCAAAAGGCATATCAAACTGAAATTTGAGCATTCAAATATTCTATGAATATTCAAAAAGCATTTTCATAGCACATTTCTCTATAGATACGTAATAATTTTTGTACTATCAATTTGAAACATTTCGTTAGAAAACCAGCTGGGAAAATTCTTAGTTGAAGCTTCGCAGCCAATAATGGAGCATTTAGTAACGTTAGACTTTTAATTATTACAATGTATAACAACAAAATGCGCCTTTATATAGGTTAAATTATTTGTTTATACGCTATATGTAGGGAACTGCGGCTATATCTACACAGATATACCATATTTCAAAATACTCTCTCAAATCTTTTTTGTACATGCACACAACCCGTGTTGGGTTGTGTGAATCGATGCCTTGAGCGGGATTCGAACCCAGGACCTCCGGTATCCTAGCTAGAACGGAGATAAAATCATAAATAAATAAATCAATTTCATCCGCCGACAGATGTTTTGTGAGCTATGGACGAGGATGACTGTCGGGCGTAGTCGTTCTATCGCCGGGACCTACCGACCGATATTTTCATTATTTTTATACTGAGACCATATGAAGACTACATCTTGTCTATGGAAGCTATATCATATTAGTGTTCTGTGGTCATCATCAGACAAATAAATCGTTTTTCTTTGTTTCCATTGTCAAAACAAAAGAATATCAAGTTTGAAATCTGTTTTGTAGTTGGCTGGTCTTTATTTGATATGGACACACTGTGAATTGGTGAATTTAAGGAATTGTGTTGTTATTTAACAAGTAAGTGCTTTTAGAGGAGTATTATATTTATATTACTCAATTTTTGGTAAATATCATTTATCTGATATATCAACCTATGGCTAGGTGAAAAGATATCAAGGGTTTTACAGAGTACATATTCACTTGCAGTCCGTATTTTGTTTTGCTACATAATGAAGCAATCTTTTTTAAGCAAATTGTAAAGATTGTCTGGCCAAACATTGTTGTTTACTGAAGAGCACAATATTACTGATGATTCGCAAGAATATGACCAGAGGACTGAAGATACATGATACAGTAGATAGTTGGGTACTATTCCAGCCTCGACTCTACCAGAAAAACGAAGTATTGTTACTGGGTTCAGTCATGATCTTCAGTTACCGAGTAATGTAGTTGAAAATACTTGTCTCTCAGGATCTAGCCAAAGCAACCACCTGAGTTTTCAGGAAGATATTAAATTGTGGGCTGTACCTATTGAGTTTCCCCACTGGTATAAAATCTCTATTTCTAATGAAATTTATATTTATTTACTTTTATATCATCATATAGCAACATTAGATATTTTTCCAGCTTAACAGTCACAACAAGCCTGCTCATCACAGTCTGAAGCAGCACTAGAATTGGTGCAAAGAAACTTGAATTTAGAAAAGGAAGTGACACAGCAATACAATATTCCAAAACCTCAACTCGGATGCGTCTACCTCCAGAACTTCAACTTCCACTGCAGCAAAACAGAAATGTTTATCCAGTAAAGGTTAGTACATCTCTTATATATTTATGCATTTGTGACTTTGAACCTTATTTTGTTTTTTATAGACTCTACTGAAATTATAAGAATGCTCCATAAATTTAATGGAAGGGTCGAGCAAAATACGGAATTGATAACGGCAATGCTGAATTCGAGGAGTGAAAATACTGCCCAAGATATCAATATTCCAAAACCAATAGAAGATATCAATATACCAGAGTAGAAATAGAAAACAAATCATTTTATTCATAGTTGACTAAGCTTGTCCATGTTGGAGGCACTGACACAAAAGATGTTGTCAGAAGACGCATGCCTCAGTTGGTCGATGATGTCATTTTGAAGCTTGAAGTTAAGCTGGGTAGGAGGGCAAGAAGTTTTCTCTTCTTCACATGGCTACTTTAATCAAAGGTAAAAATATAATCCAGTAGTCTATGTTAATTCCATTTTCTCTTTACTAATTTTATATTGGGTTTTTGACATATTTGAGAAACATATTCCCTGTGTTGTCCAACTGTTCTTGAATATATTATTTGTGTTTATGTATTTCCATAATCTGTATTTAGAACAACTTTTTCATAGGGTTTTTTTCAACTGAATGTCAATACCATCTTCACTTCACAAAATACAATTTCTATTCACCAAATGAATCAATATGCATAATTAGCAGAGGAAATATCATTGACATCGAGATAATATATTAATACTTTTCTCAGTGGTATACGGGATAAACCCACTTATGAAGCAATGCACTAAAAAGGAAGTAGAAGAAAGGATTGCTACTTTCCTGACTAAAAAGCAACTGAAACTGTGAGTAAATTATTCTATGACGAAATGATTTTTCTTATATTTGTTGGTTTTAGGAATAAGGAATAGAAACAAAATCACCCGGAAGAAGAATTGGTGCTATAAATACATAGTAATATTAATAAGAGGTTGTTTTAATTTATTATTTATTTGATTTCTCTAATATTAATTAGATATATTTACTTCAATGTATTTAATGACATCTCCAGAATGCAAATCTCAAGTGAAAACTCTGTCTCTGTTAGTTTGTAAGATATAAGCGTGGTATAATATTCAATATTCATAACGTAAAAACATAATAATATCCAAGCGACTAAAAAATTTGCGGGTTTACCGCAATATATACATATTTTACATATAATATTTTTTTTGTATTTTCTGCGAAAAAATATTCTTGTTTTTTGTAATAAATATTTTCTGATTTAGTTTTGTATTTCTCAAAATAACTAACCTAAATTTGACCATATAGTGGAAGTAGAAAAAAAATATATACAGGGTGAGTCTTAAAGTTGTACATTAATGTTAACCATAGATTCTTATCATCAAATGAGAAACTTTTTTCATTTACCATTTTTCCCAATTCGGCTAAGGTTAAAAGATACAGGCTCTTGAAATTTCGAAAAAAAAATCAGTTTTTATTTTGTATAACTTTGACATTCTCTTTCTGAATAAAACGAATGTTGGTGTTGAAGTTTCCTATAACTATGATACATATTTTCCAGAAAAACACGTCAAAGTTACAATATAAAATGATATGATTTTTTTTTTAAATTTCAACAGCCTGTATCTTTTTACCGAGTCAAATTTGGAAAAGATGTTGAATGAAAAAAGTATTCCATTTGAAGAGAGGAATCTAAGGTTGAATTTAATGTACGGCTTAAAAACTCACCCTGTATAATTTTTTGCTATTCATATTCAAAAAGCATATGCCATGAATATCTTTCAGGAGATTAAAACATATTCCTTGGATATCCATAGAATATGCGTATCATATGCTTTGGTGGATATTGAATATCCCTGGCATATGCCAATATGCAAGTGGCATATGCATGGCATATTCATGGAACATGATTCATGGTGACCTTGGATATCCATGGAATATGCGTAGCATATGCTTTGGAGGATATGGAATATCCCTGGCATATGCCAATATGCCGGTGGGATATGCATGGCATATTCATGCAATATGTTTGTGCCGTCTGGGATCTTATCTTTATTATTGGCCAAAGATGCGTGATTCAGTTAAGAACTATATCAGAAACTGTAAAATCTGTGCTTCGTGTAAGTCAGATAACCTTCCTCAAGCAGGTTTAACAGGTAAATACAGGAATGTCAGTTTTCCATTTCAGTTGATTTCGGCAGACTTACTGGGACCATATCCCAGATCAAAGAATGGAAATCAATATGTACTAGTCGTTACGGATTGGTTCACCAAATTTGTGCTTGTGCATCCCATGGCTCGAGCAACTGCCAAAGGTATCGTTAAGTTTATTTAAACTCGGGTCTTTCTAATTTTTGGTGTCCCTCAGATAATTGTAGTTGATAACGGAGCACAATTCATTTCAAAAGAGTTTAAGAATTTAGCTAGACAATTTAATGTCCAAAAGATTTGGTACAACGCGAGGTATTTCCCGCAAATAAATCCGACAGAACGTGTGAATAGAACGATTACAACCGCTATAAGATCCTTCATACATGAAAACCATAAAACTTGGGATCAGGACATATACCATATAGCCCAAGCTATTAGACTAAGTAAACATGAAGTCACTGGATTATCTCCCTCCTACCTATGTTTTATGAGAAATGTAACAACTGATGGCGCTTTTCATGGTAAAATTTCAGAGAATGCAAATAATTCAATTGAAGTCCGTAGTAAAGTTTTAGATCCATTTCTGCAGAGAAAATTACCTGATCTCTATGAATCCGTACAACGGAAAATATCGAGCCGTTACCGCCAACTTATCGTAAGCGACACTTTTACGAAAATGCGTTTTTTATCGCAACCAGTATTTTAAACCGTAACGGACCCATCCCTGTTGATGTTTCCCTCAAAAAATAAACCGTTATGAAGTTATAGCAAGTGCTAAAATTATCGTAAATACATATATTTTTAAAACCTTAACGTAAGCGACAACAAGCATTTTTATCTTACGTGTCTTGCGTACGATTTTTGTAGCGCAAGCGACCCTACTTGTTATCGCAAGCGACATGACTGCTTGACCTTGCGGCGTTTACGGTTTTTTTGAAGATAGTGACAATTACGAGATTAATATGGATTCCATCATCAGATCAAGAGCAAACAGAACTACACTCCAAAAAGGACCCACACCTCTATACGTTGAATAATTCAAAATTTCAGCAGCTGAATACAAAGATTTACAGGAACTATGCAAGAAAAATATCATACCAAACAGATACCATCAAGAATATTTAAGTATTAGGCATGATGGAACCATAATTACAATTCGCTTGCTCTTTCCGTTCTCAAGTTATCATGGCAACGGCCGGCCGGATAGAATCAAATTTGACCTCGAATTCTTCATCGGGGAGTTGAACCTAGTCGTTTGAAACCATTTTCGGCAATAAATCGAAAATTACAGTCATTTAGGCAATATTATAACGCGATGTTCCCCAGAACATACGCTCAAAAAGGTCTTATACAATTAAAAGCATACTTTAGTAGTAGCATATGAGATTTTTTATGTACCATTGACAAAAAACTGTCATTATTGTCGGGCCTGCAAATTGCTATCTGAGGAGGAGCCGAGGATAGCAAGCAGGCGACGCAATAGACAGTTTTTCGCCAAGGTGCATATTTCTTTTTCGTCGACATCTACATACTTTTATGAATTTTGGACCTCTTAAATAATTTCACTAAGCAAATGGCAGTTATTCTCATATACACATGTTTGTATTGAACAGTATCATGCCATATTCATAGTGTCTACAGCGACTGACAGTTTTTCTTTCGGGCACTTATGTTTGTATTGAACCGTATCATGCCGTATTCATAGTATATATATATATTCTTTTGACTGAGAGTTTTATATGTGTTAGCAGAGGTTGGTGTAACGGGGTACCATACAATTCTGCGTATGATACAAGAGCTTAGGGAAAAACCTCAGCAAAAAACCCTGTCTCCCCGTGAGTGTTGTGATTTGTAACTATTGTTCACAAAATTTGCTGAAATTTAGAAATATTGATAGGCATTTATTTCTTCAATATGGACCCCTTCGTCAAAGAACGGAGAGGTTTCTCCAAGGTACCCGAACTCAACCTGAAAAATGAAAAGACAAGAGGAGAAGAACGAACAAACTAAAAATAATACATAACCTTTCAAAAGTCTCCTCTCACAAATATACTCTTCTGTAGGCGCATGGGATCTCTTGGAGAAGAATCGTCTCCGCTAGTTCTCAAAGATATATAGTGACTACAGAGAACGAAAAAGTACTTTTTCTTTTTCTGGGACAGATCCCGCACGGAAAATCCCGCAATGTTGATACCGCAGAATTTCAGCGGGATCCCGCATTTGCGAGATCCAGCATTTTTGGGATTGGATTCCCTAAGTACAACTGATTGATCTTATTATCACAAATGTTGAATATAAATATATTTTAATTGTACATACCTAATATTTTGTTTAAAAACCACGATGGAAGAATAAATAGTGTTAAGTTAAAACGGATGAAGATGATTCGTGTCAGAAAAAATACTTTATTTCATTTTATATAACTAGTATAAGTTTAACAAAGCTGATTGACCTCATTATTTCAAATGTTTTATATAAATAAATATATTTTTCAATTTTGATTATGACTTTTCATTTCAAAGTTTGTAAAATGACTATTTATTTATCAGTTATAGTTTCTTGGGCATAGTAATTTTAATAGATATTTTTATCGTAAACGCCAAAATAACCTTGGATTATGACAGCAAAAATAATGTAAGCGCCATAAAAAGCATAAATAATTATCATTTTTGCTTTTTCTTTGATTATTCATGTGAACATCCATAAATTTATTTATTTTATTTATTTATTAAATTAAAGAGGTCACCCAACAGATACACAAAAAGCACATCCTATTACAGGGTGATACAAAGTGAAAAAATGAAATTTTCAATTCATTATGCTGGTCGTCAGAGAGCACAATATATAATTCTAGTACTTGTATGGTAATAAGAAAAAAATTGAAAATAGTATACAAATGTTACACAATCAAAAACAAGCTATTTCTCTAAAATTCTTCAACATGTAGTGTGTAAATTCCTTATTCGACAGCTGTACCGTAGAATGAAATTAATTTTTGTCTCAATTTTCTTTTAAAATTCGTCAAGTTGTCGCCAAAGATATCAACATCAGAGTCACAAACGATATTATAAGAGTTCATGCATCTAACTAGTGGAGAATTACAATGATAATTCGTTGAGGAAGTCGGGGGATAGAAAGTTAGTCGATTTCGTGAATTATAAGGATTACAATTTAGTGACAATTGTTGCAGGCAAGAGTCTGAATCCGTAAGATTATTAACAAGTTTGAACACAAAGGATGAATCATAAAATTCTCTTCTAATAAATAACGGCTCCAATTTATAAAAATCAAGATTAGCATGATAACCGAAATAGTGTCTGTGACGAAAAAATCTATAATTCAGACTACCAACCAACTTCCTTTGGACATATTCTAAGCGTTTAACATATTTATCATAACAAGGGTTCCATATAACAGTATTGTACTCAAGGATAGGCCTCACCAGGGTTTTGTACATTGTTGTGATTGTATCGTGATCCTGGAAGTCCTTAGTATTACGGAGGATAAAACCTAGGGTTTTTAGGGATTTCCTCACCGTATGTTCTACATGAATTTCAAAGGTGAGCTTTTTGTCTAATATTATTCCAAGGTCTTTTATTTCGTCAGTAACCTTAATCTGCTGATTGTTGATGTACAAGTGTTCATGAGGAGGGTTGAGATTTTTCGAAAACAGAATATGACAGCATTTTTTAAGGTTAATTGACAATCGGTTTATGAGACAGTAATGAGAAAAACGGTCCAGGTCGTCCTGAAACCCAAGATAGTCTGAAGGTTGTCTTATTTCTTTATATGCTTTCAAATCATCTGCAAATAATTTTATTTTAGAATTAACAAACATATCCTCAACGTCACTAACAAAAATACTGAACAAAACTGGACCTAGGTGCGAGCCCTGGGGAACACCCGACTCAATAAGCTTTTCCCCGGATCTAAAACCGTTTAATGTGACGTATTGAGATCTCTCAGAGAGATATGAAGTCAACCAATTCAACAAGCTGCCATGAACACCGAAGTTCCCAAGTTTAGTAATTAAAGTGGGGTGATGTACCCTGTCGAAAGCCTTAGAAAAATCGGTATACACAACACTTGTCGAAGCGCCCCTTTCCATGGACTCATATATATCTTGAACAAAAGGAGTTAAGTTTGTCAAGACACTTCTCCTTTTATAAAATCCATGTTGGTGAATAGTTATGTGATTTTTCACCAGATGAAACAGTTCGTTGGTAACTATGGATTCAAATATTTTCCCAAGCTGACTGAGTAAAGAAATTGGCCTATAATTTGAAATCTCTGACTTTCTACCGTTTTTGAAAACAGGTATTATTTGTCCAACCTTCCATTTCTTGGGAAATTTTTCTAGTTTCAGTGATTGATTGAAAATAATTGAGAGTGGTTCCACCAAACTGTCCGCACAAGATTTAATAAAAATAGCTGGTATACCATCTGGCCCAGGGCCCTTTTTTGAATCTAATCTATTGAGGGCAGATTTAATTTGTTCTTCAGATATGAAGGCGACGCTGAAAGAGTTAGGGGATGCTGCTGTTGGCACCAGACATGGAGAATTTCTACTTTCAAACACGCTGACAAAATAGTCCGAAAAACCGTTGCATATTTCCTCGCTGCCACTGAAGGTTGTGTTATCAGATGTCATTTGCAGTGGTATTGACCTGCATTGTTTTTTTCCCGAGAGAAAGGACCAGAAGGCTTTACTATTCGATTTCAAACAAGTTTCAGTTTTTTCAAAGTATTTTTTGTAATCTTCTTTTATAGACTTTTTGAGTGACTTTCGAAGATGTGAGAAATGCATGTAGTCGCCCTGGTTTTTATAAATTCTCCATTTACTGTGATTATTATTATTATTATTATTATTATTATTATTATTATTATTATCATTATTATTATTATTATTATTATTATTATTATTATACTGATCCTCCTGGGTCTTCCACAAGGAGACCCCTCATAAGCTCTAAGAGCTTGCCCTGAGTTAGGAGAACCAGTTGTGTTCTGCGTAGGCTTAATGTTTTTCTAGAGAACCAAATGGGGTGACTTTTCTTATCGACCTCTCTCCTCGGAACAAACATAACAATAGCTTTCTGCAGTACAGCGTAGAAATCATCAACAGAAACATCAACATCCCCGTGTTGGAGAAGTTCACTCCACGGAGTTTCACTGAGATATTCACTAATCTGTACATAATCTCCCTGATTGAATAAGTATTTCATATATGAATTGTTGTACAACATTTTTTGGGGAGATAAAGATACACCGACCTCAACAGCCCTGTGGTGCCTATCCTCGGTTACAAATGGAGAAGGTGAGGGGCCAACAAGAACCTCAAAGTCGTCAGAATTATTGGTCAACACCAGATCCAAAATTTTACCGTTTGAGTTTTCAACGTTATTGAACTGTTTGAGATCTAGTATGGACATGAAATTGATAAAAGTCTCGCTCAGATTGTCGTCTGCGCCAGAGGGCGACAAACATAAAGCATTTGATATCTCACGTTTCCATGTGATCTTAGGAAGGTTAAAATCACCGACTATGATGAAATGACTACTCGTGTTACCATTGATTATGTTCTCAACCTTATTTGTATATAAAGTGATATCATTAAAACTCGAGTCAGGAGGTACATAGACACAGCATATAAATAATTTCTAACCCCCGTCTAACGCAACCGATATCCAAATATCTTCAATTTTACCTAAGCTACACCAGTTCTGCACAATCTTAGAGCCCAATCCACGACGCACACCAATCAGCACTCCACCCCCGTCAGATCGACCGCTGATGAGGGGATCACGATCGTGACGATACACCTGATATGCAGGTGAGAATAACTCCGAACTTGATATTTCTTCTTTGAGCCATGTTTCAGTGAGACATATTATATGAAATTCGTCATCGCAGGTAGCTTTATAGAAAGTATCCGTTTTGGTCCTTAAACCTCTTGTGTTTTGATAATATATATTTAGATTGGCGAATGGACAAAAACAACAACTCTAGCTTTGATTGCAGCTTTGGAGTAATTAAGAGTTTGGGTTGGATATTCTGTCCAGCGAGTCCTCGCTTGTTATACGGAAGACTCTGGAGGTATCTGAATGTTTCAAAAATATTTTCGAGTCTTTAACCCAGCAATATTTGAAATTTTTCTCTCTTGCATATTCCCTTGTCCTCTTGAATAACAGTTTGTAGAAATGGGACAAATGATCGTTAATATAAATCCTATTACCGTTATCAGAAAAACCAAAATGTATTTGAAATTTTAACTAACTAGCACATTTCTGTTTGAAAATATTCAAAAAAACCTTCTCCTGTAAAATTTGTTTTTTGTCGGTTGCGCTAAAATGGCGGTAAAGGCTCGATATTTCAAGCTTATAAGAGGAATTCTAATCGATATAACTTGAGAAAACGTGATGTTCAGTTTCATGTTGGTGACAGGGTTTGGAAAAAGAACTTTGTACTTTCCGATGCGATTAAGAATTTATCAGCTAAGCTCGCTCCTAAATTTGTGCCTTGCATTGTTCATATAGTCGTGTCTCCATTAGTTTATAATTTGAAAGACTTGAGTGGAAATGATCTTGGCGATTTTCACGTAAAACATATTAAATTGGACGTTACACGAAGTGACGAAAGTGGAGATGATTCAGGATGGGGATGATGATTGTTTTTTTTGTATCTTGAGTTCCTAATACCTTTCCTCCTTCCTCTATCGCAAGGCAAGTGTCTGTCTAGTTAGTACAAATGTATATATATATATATATTTTTTTTCTTGTTTACCTGACAATTTCATGAGGGTTGAGATTCATTTTTTGAAGTTCACAGCAGCTATGCAGTACCTTGATTGGAAATTTGAGCGTAGTCTGCAGTTTGCTTTGAAGCTTTCTCAAGCCTTCAATTTGGCAACTATCTTATCTCTTATGTCTTATGACACTTACCGTTTATCGTATCTTATGACAATTATCGTATCTTTTCCTGCCTGATGGCAATTATCGTAACTTTCTGCCCATCAATTTTTTGAAGTTTAGAGCGGCTATGCAGTACCTTATTGGAAATTTGAGCGTAGCTCGTGACTTACTTTGAAGTTTTCTTAAATCTGTGAGTCGCGTAGAGATTCTTTTGGTTGTATCTTTGGATACAGTTGTTGTTTGTACCGACAGGGGGACACTTCTCTTTCCTTAACTTAACTATTCATTGTACTGTTTCCGATAACCTATCCCTATTACCTTTTCCTATTATCTATCCCTATTACCTATTCCTATTATCTATCCCTATTTCCGCTACCTTATAAAGAACCTAATTCGCGATTCCTAATCGCTGGCGCCCAAACTTATCTTTCCTTTCCTACGCATTTCCGGGATTTTGAGCTGTTTCTCTAATTTAACTTTCATTATTTTCAAATATTAAGTATCACTTCATAGGAGAGGCTGGGTTGGGAAGTGATCTCTTGATATTATTACACTACACATACACATTCAACATCTACTGTGAAATAAATTAGCTGTAAATCTTGAGCTTTGGAAATTGGAGAGACGCCTCAGAATATGATCGATAGTACCTAACCTGATATTTTTTTTTTACAATGCATCACACTCCTCGTCCTTAAAAAAAAATAATTTTGTTGTTTTTTTTGTCTACATCGTGCCACTCGTCATTCTTCAATGCTCCAGGAAGAAATATCTTTACATAATCCACCATTGATTTTTGTCAATTATTACCGATTTTGAGTACCTTAGTCTGGATGATCTCAGGTTTTGATTCGTGTAGACTATCTTACCTGTCGATGGGTCGATACATACCTCTTCTTATAACTACACGTCTTAGATCCTGTCTTTGTCTAAAGACTGCTTTAACTTTATAACAACTATTACCTAACGCTATTTCTGCACTTGGCATCAGCTTGTGTTCACACAGGATGTGCAAGTATCTCTTCCCTTGCCTGATTATTGACATTGTCAATTATTACCGATTTTGACTGCCTCGCTAGGTGATCTCGGGATTTGGCTCATGTGGGTATTGTTTTACAATAACTATACGCAACATCTTCCGATTTTCACCTGTGAACTTACCGATTTAGTACTTTTTTTTTGCCTTCTCGGAATTGACATCGTCTTGTGTTCGCTGAAACCGACACAGGATGATGGGAGTCTTTTAGTGGTTTTGGTCTCCAATCTATAAACCTCCATGCCCTGGCCACTCAGTTCTCGTCTCGAACTGGGTGGTTCCTTTTTTTTTCTTATTTGCGGAGGCTATGATGATTAGTTTCGGAGCTTCTATGCACTTATTTTCTTTTTATTTGAGCTGTTAATATTTTTTCTCAACCCCGATTCATTCGAAAATTTTGAGAAATAAATAATTCTTTTCGTCATTGACTTCGGTTGATGCTTGGGCATGTGCGACGTTTAGTCGGTCGACAGCGTATGCTCCGCAACGCCCTCGACCCTTTTCCGATGGAAATGGCCTTCAGCGTCTAAACGGCGCTTTTAACCTTATCTCTTTGTGTCGTATATCTATGTTACAGATCGGTGTTGTAAGGTTTTGTTGGAACGTCGGGTATACGAGGATTTTGCTTATCTGGATTACGCTTAATCGCACTGCTCGACTTGGGTGACGAACAACTGTCAACCCACTGCTAGTTCCGCAAACTTTAAACTTGTTTCTTTTTGAGTTTTGATCTCTCTTTGTGCACCGTATAAACTTCACGTATATTTATGATTCAGTTATGCTGTGTGGCCTGTAAGTTTAACTTTTCTTTCAACAAATTGGCTTATCTATCAATTTCGCATTTATCATTAGAAAAATTTCTCTTCCTCATTTTTCAAAATTACTTAAAAAAAAATTTGGCATTTTATTTCTTTAATAAAAAAAAAATTCTTCAAAATTTTTTTTCCCGGTAAAAGGTGTGTGTAACGTTACAAAACACTCCACCATTGATTACCATTTTAATCGCGAAAAACTCTCTACGGGCAGCTTCAATTCACAATCACAAACGCCTTGTCTAGATTCTATGAATCGCCCTGCGCGTTGATAGTAGAGTTTATGTTTCGCATACGCACGATCGGCAGCGTCATGCGATGTCAAGCAGACATCTTTGTTTTCTTTTTCGAGTACTGGAAGTCAAAGCGTTAACATCTCGCCAGAGAGTTCAGCAAATTAAAGTACTATCGTAATCCATTAAAATCGTGCAAATTGGAAGTTTATTTGTTTCTTACAAGACGTCTATTTAAAAGGCGGTAAGTACTACGTAGATTCAAACTGCAATTTTCTGCTTTTGTGAATGCCAAGTTGTTATTTCCGTTTTATTTCATTTTCTGCAGGTTACACAGGTTAACACGTTTCTTTGTATAATACTTAATTTCTTGTCTCATTCTTGCGATCGAATAACGTGCTCTTATTCCTGGATTCTAGATATTTTATCTCATATTTATTGCTCTGTAAATAATTTCAAGATCGTCTAGAGTTACTGGGAATGAGATCACGTATTACATGCACTATCTTATGGATCTGAATTTTGCAGTCTTAGTTCCGGATTGAACATTCGGAGACGACTTTCTTAGTTCCGGATTGAACAATTGGAGACGACTTTCTTAGTTCCGGATTGAACAATTGGAGACGACTTTCTTAGTTCCGGATTGAACATTCGGAGACGATTTTAAAATCTGGAGAACTTTCTTGGTACCGGAACATAAGCTGGTGGAATATCTTAATACCTGAGCACAAATCTGGTGTAATATCTTAATACCTGAGCGTAAATCTGGTGGAATAACAATTGGAACAACTTAGTCCTGGAATAACAGTTGAAGACAACTTTCTTACTGCCGGAATACCTTTATTCCGAAGAGAACGTACATCTACCTGTGACATTTTGGACGGCCCTACCTCATCTATCGAACCCAGACTGTAAAGATAAGTGCCTCATCGATCTCAGACTTACCATTGATCCTTGTATATATTATCGAAATTTTTATTTGTAAAGTTGGAATATATGGATAGGGAATAAGAGGTTTTATCTTTACCATCAGATCAACGATTTGGGATACGTTCAGGAGTAGGGTACTTTTTACTTAGGCGCTCTATGAGGCATTTTACTTAGGTAAGATGTTTCCTAGGCGGACGAACAAACTTGCTAGCATAAGTCACTGAGCTAGTAACGGGCAAACTAGAAAGTTTGATTTCAGAAGGAGTATCGTCCCAATCCAAATCAATTGAATTAAATATTTAAGAAGAAATGTAAATGGTGATAAGATGCCCAGAGGGTCGAAAATTCTAGCTACATGTGAAAGAATAATTCGTTTTGTACATTTAGTATTTTGTACGTCACAGGAAAATTGAAATGTATCTGACTTGGGCTCCCATATCAAGCCCAGAACCTTTACTGCAGTTCTATCATCAAACTGAAGGGGTGTATAACTTAAATCCGCAGGTGGCAAGTGTACCAATAATTCAGCGCAGTTACTTGTCCATTTTCTGAGATGAAAACCTCCAGCGACAAAAGATCTCTCAGTTCGGATTGAACACATAAAGCTTGTTCTAAGGAATGAGCACTATGAACGACATCATCAACATATGTCCGAGTTTGAATAGCTTTAGCAGCTAATGGAAAACGTTTATCTACCCGTTTAGCCAAATTGATAAGCGTACGAATTGCTAGGTAGGGAGATGGGGCCAAACCATAGGTGACAGTGAGAAGACGATATTCTTGAATAGGTTCATCAATTGAAAATCGCCAGAAGATTCTCTGATTATCACAATATATATATATATATTCTTTTGAACTTGAGCATTACAATTTGTTTTGTATCTAACAATAAAGCATGTGTATGAAAGAAGTGTTAGCAGAGGTTAGTGTAACGGGGTACCATATTATTTGATATAATATGATACTAGAGCTTAGGGAAAAAACCTCAGCAAAAAAACCCTATCTCCCCGTTAGTGTTGTGATTTATGAAAATTGATTTTGTTAACAAAATATGCTGAAATATTAAATATTGAAGGGCATCTTTTTCTTCATTATCGTTTCTTCCTTCAACAAGCAGAGAAGATTCTCCAAGGTCCGAAACCCAATCTGGAAAAGGAAAAAACAAAGGGAGAAAACGAACAAATTAAAATGGAATATTCTATATTTCATTAAATAGATTTGAAACTCGCTACCCATTCTAAAAAAGATTCAGAAACATTATGAATAGCCCTAAAACCATCTTTGAATCTATATATGCGACAATTATTAACTAAATGATCTATGGTTTCCTCTGCTTCCCCGCATTCACAACTAGGACTCTCAACTGAGTTCCACCTGAAAAGCATGCTGTTGCAACGACCATGACCGGTTCTTAGACGATTCAGAATAGACCATATTCTCCTTGGAAGATCAAACCCCGGAACTCTATCTGAAGGATCAGAAATTAAATCTTTGTTGAATAAATTGCAAGAAATCCATTCAGACCGCCAAACTTCCTTGTCACTTTTATTCGAATTAAGAAAACAGTTGGACCATAAAGGGTTTCGTGACTTCAATCTCGGAATCTTATTGCCTGGAATGTAGGAGATAATCGGAAATGAATTCGGAAAAGAATGAAATTTATTCCAAGAATTTGAAACAGCAGTCTGCCTGCGAATGTGGGGCGGGACAATGTTTGAAAGAACTGGCAACCAATGAATAGGTGTAGATCTAATAGTTCCAGTGATGATTCGCATAGATGAATTCAACTGTGCATCAATTTTTTGAGTATGAGCACTATTGAACCAGACAGGGCAACAATATTCAGCGGCAGAAAAAACCAAGGCTAAGGCTGCCGTTCGAAGAGTAGCTGCATCAGCACCCCATGAAGTACCAGCTAATTTCTGTAGAATATTATTTCTCGTTTTCAACTTGAGACGCAAGTCATCTAAATGGGCTTTGAAATTCAAAGATGAATCTAGTTTCACTCCTAGATATTTAGGATAAAAATTATGTCTCAAGAAAGAATCACCGAAAGTTACACTCAATGTTCTATATTTTTGGTGATTGTTCAAATGAAAGCAAGAAACCTCAGTTTTATTTGGATTCGGACACAAACGCCACTGAAATAGGTACTTTTTCAGAATATCTAAATCTGCAGAGAGATTATTTTCTATACTTTCGAAATCACAATGACGAAATGCAAGGGCAATGTCATCAGCGTATATGAATTTCTCAGACGAAGTAGCAGGAATATCACACAGATATAAATTGAAAAGAAGAGGTGCTAAAACTGAACCTTGTGGGAGACCATTATTCAAATTCTTGAATTTACTACTATTATTATCAATAAAAACACGAAACCTTCTATCCGAGAGCATATTTTCGAGTAATCGAACCATTTTGCCACACTTTAAATGAGTATAAAGTTTAAAAATCAAACCATCTTTCCATACCGTGTCATATGCTGCCGACAAATCCACAAATGCTGTTCCTGTTTTCATTTTACAATTGAAACCTGTTTCGATATATGTAGTTAGACTAAGCACCTGATCACAACAATTTCTATTTTTCCTGAAGCCCCCCTGGCAATTCTGTAGAACGTCTTCTACAGACGATTCAATTCTAAAAAGAATCAATCTTTCTAAAATTTTAAAAGGAACACTCAACAGACTAATGGGTCGATAACTGCTAGGATCAGAAGAATCCTTTCCACGTTTTAAAATTCCTATGACTTTCGCTTTGCGGAATTCTTTTGGAATATTTCCTGTATTCACAATGACTTGGGTGGATGAAGATTTGCCTGTACATCATTTGAATATCAGCAGTGAATACAACAGCATGTAAACGAAAGAGGAGTAAAATAGAATACAGGTCTTTTTGTAGCTTAGGTCCAGTCAACAGTTCTTCATTTAAAGAAGGCTGCCGAGGTAAATGAACAGAAGCGTTGAAAACAACCCTTAGTTTAGTGGTTGAACTATCGGGTTTTAAAACTGGGTGATGAGGAATATAGTAAGCGAAATTATCCTCACAGGGTGCACAAGGTTCCATGTGCCCTAACTCAAGGTATTCCTTCATGAAGGATCAATATTGATCGTACATAATAGTATTTTGTAGAAGTCGCTTTTCTAATGACTTGAATTGTCGAAGGGCAAGTTCTCTAATACCAGGAAACTCCGGTAGGGATGGAGAATTTTCGAAAGGTAAATACACAATAAATCTACCACTGGAATTGCGTGAACATGTGTCAGAGAATATTTTCTCACATAAAGCCCCTTCTTCAGTGATTGAACAACTACTAGGAATTTCTTCGAGTTCCCAAAATCTTTTCATATCACAAGACAGTTCCTCTGTGGAAGGATGATAGAGAAATGAGGAGACATAATTATTTGAGGGAGAATGTTCCATAATTCCCATCAGAACATATCCTAACTGAGTATTAACAGCATCTGGTTCCCCAAAAGAGCCTCGAATATGTCCATTCAGGAGAATTTTTAAAAATAAATCAGCTCCCAGAAGGATATCTATGGAGCCTGGTGAGGAAAATTGTGGGTCCGCTAGAACCACATTATGAAGATTAGGCAAAGCCAAAGAAATAGGCGAAGAAGGCAGATTATCACAAATCTTTTTAGTACAATAGCTTGGATGCTGAACACGGTATTCATGTCGAAATGAGGAGTTATTGTGAGGGATACACAACGTAATCGTGAAGCAGTACTCATTGACTCTAGTCCGTTTAAGTTGATGCTCAAATCTTTACTACGAAAACCTAGTTTCTGCAGAAATCTTTGTGAAATGAAAGAAGTCATGCTTCCTGAGTCCAAGACGCAACGACATGATTGAAAGCGATTGAAACAGTCTAGGATATTGATTGCGGCCGTAGCAAGCAGAACACTAGACGTTGACGAGAGAAAACCAGCATTTATAGAAGAATTCTGCTGATTTTGAGTGAATGATCTACGATTCGATGATTGGACTGAAGTTGACGAGTTTTGAGGCTGACTAGAAGTGGAAGGAGAATCGACATGCAAAAGAGTATGATGAAGTTTACCGCATGTGAAACAAGAATTTTTGGATTGACAGTCTGACAAAGGATGTTTATTTAGACCATTTATGCATAATTGTTCTCTTTGAACTACTTTAATTCTTTGTTGGGGGCTTACACCAATCAATTTAGGACATCTATAAACTAAATGGCTTGATTTACTCAGATGACATACTAAAGATGAGGTTCGAGAAGTCTGAGAAATGATTGTTGAGGTGGAAATTGGTTTTTTGAAATGAATATTCTTTCTTGAGCCTTTAGAAGAATTACCAAGGTTGACATTATTCAATGCATGGCATTGTTTTGAAAGAAAATCGTGAAGTTTCTGATATGTAGGAATCTCTGAAGAATTATTAAAAAGCTCAAAACGTGAAGCAGTTGAAGTATGTAAACGATTGAGTAACATTTGCATCATTACAAAATCCCAAATATTGCCAATTTTCAAATTAAGAAGAGCGCGTTTATTTTCCTCAAAATTGTCTAAAAGAATTCTCAATTCTCTAGGATCATCAGATGTCATATTTGAACTATTCTCAATTCTAGACCAGTAAGCAACAGCTAAATGACGTGTATTTTTATATCTTTCGACTAAAGTATCATAGGCTATTTCATAATTGGGGGATGTCATAGGTAAGGTTTGAACAAGTGAAAATGCAGGACCTTTCAAAGAATTTAAGAGATAATTGAATTTTTCAATAGAACTTAATTTCTTATTATTATGAACAACAGCATCATACATGTCAATCCATGTTGGAAATTCTGTAATATCACCAGAAAAGCACTTGAGTTCAATCTGCTTCAATTGAATATTATGAATCTGATCGCTATCATGCTGATGGTCATTTTGTAACTGATTTGAATCCAGATCATGAAAAACTTGATTGATTTTTAAAAATTTATCATTGAAATGCTTTCTCACAGCAACTTGTTCGTCCAAAGATAAACCCTCAACGGAGTCAGCTACCCCAATAATTAAATTGTGATGTGTGTAGAAGTCAGTCTTTATCTGATCTAAACTCTCAACAGATACTTTCAGTAATGAAAACAATGAATTATCATTTTCTGATCGAATTGCAATTTTATAAATATCATCTAAGGAATTGTATTGCGTTCGACGTAGATTCAGTAATTTTTTCACTTTATCTGACATGATGAACTAATTTATTTGAAGAAATATTAGAATTTTTAATGAAATAATATTGAAATTTATTTGAAATTTAAACGGAATAATATGAAAGAATTTAGAAAGAAATTTAGAAACTTGAATGAGAAATTTGAAACTGGAATGAGAAATTTTGAAATAAATTTGAATCATTAAAGTTTACTGAAATTGAAATTTGTAATAGGTATCAACTTTTAAATCACCCTGGTGAATGAAACACAGCGTATTGAAAGTGGCAAAAACACTGCCGCAACCAAAACAGTTCCGCTGAACTTATGCATGAAACAACGGACTGATAAAAAATGCTTTGAATTAATGAGTGAAATTTAATTTGAAAATGAATGAAATTACACCCCAAATTAACCATCCGTGACCGCATTGGACCAAAATTTTGTAGGATTTTGAGCTATAGTGAAATGTATATTAATGGTTCCAGATGTTATCAAAACCTTCAAATCCTACCTTTATTCTCTGGCTTGGTTGGGTAGGTACTTGGTGTGTATGTGTGTGTCTTGGACTGGAACTCCAGGTCTTCTTTGGATAGGGCTCCAAATGCACTAATCTTGTTATCAACGAAATATAACGAGAATAATATGAAATTTCTAGTGACCGACCGAAAGTTTCGGCCTTAGTTTCGGTTTCGGCCCAAAACGGCCGAAACTTTCGGCTGGGCCGAAACTTGAATGTTCGTGAATTATCCTGGTCGTTTGGCCAGGAGTTATAAGTAGTTATACATAATTGTCGTACGAGTTATTGTGATCTATCTTTGTTAAGACTGAGAATTCATGAGAATTCACTTTAATGATTATTAATTAGATTACATAGGGTGATTCCAAATAAGACGTGAAACTTGAAGTATGACTCATTAGCTGTTGTTTAATCCATATTTATTAATAACCGAAAATCAACGGTTCTTGGAGTTCGGGTGAGTTTTGAAAGATTTCTGAACTTGTAGTACATATTTCGTCAATTTTTTCTACGTTGACCAAATTTGGTGATAATTTTGGTTCATTTTCATCAGAAAAAAATATGATATGTATGAAAAAAGCAAAACTATGCTGTATAAGAGGTTTGAAAAGAATTAGTATGATTTGGCATGTGGTGTATGAATAAATGAAAAATCAATTTCTCTATTTCAGTATCGTAATGAGTTCATTCCAGAACTAAAAACAGTGCTGGAATAAACTCATTCCCGCATTGTTTCTAGTTATATTTTTCGTTTGGTGGTAGTCAGCACTGACATTCGATCCTATCAAATTTCAACACACGTCAATTATTGTCAATATAAGATAATCTGGATAAGGTGAAATAATTGTTGAGAGGAAAGTTTTTATTTTCATAAAAATAAGGTACCTACTAGAGATTTCCTTCTTGCTGATTTTGAATCATTCATGATATTAGGAAACTGTTCAATCTGATCTCCATGCTTAACGTACAATTCAAATTCCATGATCTGTCAACTTTCGTAACAGTCACACCAACTGCCAAGATACAAGACAAAAGTCACTAGGATGTATAATCCTTATTTTTCATTAAATTTCAACCGTATTTTACAAAATTTGGCTGAAATAGAGAAAATATCGTCTAATACTCGTTGCAGAAGGCAATTCCAACACTCATGCGTACGAAAACTCGCTCCTTCGTCGCTCGTTTTCGAATTTCGCATTCGTGTTTAAATATCAGCCCATTCTGCAACTTGTTTTAGAATATACTATTCTAAAATCAATTTGTCTGCAACTTTTGAATTCCACAATTTTGTATGCCAAAATTATTTTAAAAACTTGCCGAATTCCTTCTTCATTCTCTAAAACATTTCGTTAGATTGCTTAACTAGTTTCGTTTCAGCAGATTTTTTATAAGCAACCTTTTGAATGTCCGGCATTTAAAATTGTGAATGTGTATCAAAAGACAGCGTGAGTAAATTTCAGGTGGAAAATAACAACTGAATGGTGGAACATAATTTATGAATACATTTTCTAATGTAATTTCGAGCTTATTTGCAACAGAAAAATATTGAATTCGTTATTTTCCTCTATTTGCTTCTTATATCCCCTTTCAAATCATACTAATTCCTTTTCAACAGAACCAGTACTCAAGTAACTCGGAAACTGTTGATTTTTGGTCATCAATAAAAATGGCTCAAACCACAGCAAATGATCCATACTAACACCTCCTCTAAGTTTCACGTCTGATTTGGAGTCACCCCGTATACTTGGACTGATTATTTTGAAACTTGGTAATACCAAAATAATAAATAAAGATCTCAAAAAAAATGTCTTTTTAATTTCTTTAACACTCCTTAACTATTTTTATGTATATGCGAATAAAATTGTAAAAAATACAGTAGATTTCACTATGAAATATAAAGTTTCGGTTTCGGTTTCGGTTTCGGCGGAAACTGAGACCCTGGCCGAAAGTTCGGTTTCGGTTTCGGTTTCGGCTGAAATACCAGTTTCGGTCGGAAACTAGAAATTTCTAATTGAAGTATGACGCGTAGCTCGAAGTATATCTGGTCGGCTTCGTATCGAGAACGGAATGAATTGTCTTCATATGTTGTCGGGAGACGTGAAGATAGATTTGAAGGTATACGGGTGGATATAAAGTGAATGACATTAATTTGAAGTGATATTATGAAATCTAATTATGATTATTTTAATGAAAATATCTAATTATTGAATAATTTAATGGCTAAGAAGGAAATAAATTAAAACTAAATAGAATTAAATGTGAGGTTGCAACACCTACTTTGATAATTTCAACTGTCTAGCTCATTCTGTTCGAGAGTTATCGTGTTAACGGCCGGCCGAACAGAATCGATTCCGACCACGGATTCTTGATCAGTGAGTCGAACCAAATCGTTTAAGACCATTTTCAGCCAAAAATTCGAAAATTACAGACATTTGGCAAATTGACAAGCACTCTGTTCCAAAGAACAAGAGCGCCAAAAAGCATAGGGAGGCCTGCTTTCGAAGTAACAAGTCCATGGATTCATGCATTTCTCTATTAAGGGAAAAAGAATTGATTATTATTCAATAATTAGTAAAAGAATAATGGTCTGATTGCAGTACTCTCTAATCACAAATTGTAAATTATTTCCTAATTGTTTAATAAAAAAAAAATTGGTTCAAGCACTGACGTGAAGTCAGAAGCTTTTGCGCGTATGTTCTATTGTCCATTCTTCTGTATTGGACACCCTTAATCGAATTTACCATGGTAAATTCGATTAAGGGTGTCCAATACAGAAGAATGGACAATAGAACATACGCGCAAAAGCTTCTGACTTCACGTCAGTGCTTGAACCAATTTTTTTTTCGTGATTTTTTTGAAATTTTCTAGGGGTACGGTTCTTAAAATTTTTTTTCTCGTCGTTTTTTTCAAATTTTCTAGGGGTACGGTTCTCACAAAATTTTAAACACGTCTTTATGTTGATTTTCTACTACTAATTACCAAACTACAATTCGATCGAATATTTATTTTTTGAGTTATCAAGGAAACAATATTCCAGATGGGTATAACTCGGAAACCGTTAGACCGATTTTGCCCAAAATTGAACTCAACTCTCCCTTTCGGATACGCAACCTTCCCTGAAAATTGCAAGTCCCTATCTCCTTTCGTTCGAAAGTTATCGAGGCAACGTTCACCCATCTACTGAACTCACACAAGAATGCTCGAATCTCCAACATTATTTAACCGATCGTATTAAAACTTGAAAATTGTCAGTATAGTTAGGTTATGAAGGTTCTTGCAAAATTTCAGCAATTTCGAACGATTAGTTACTGATATATAGAACTTTTTTTTTTTATTTTCAAAGATTTATTTAAAATTTTCTACAAATGCTATCCTCACCAAATTCTGCAAACGTTTCCGCATTGGCATTCTACAACTAATAACCATGTTTGAATTCAATCGGTTTAGTATTTTTCGAGTAAATGAGGAACAAAAACCACAAAATTTCATAAAATTTCAGATGGCTATAACTCTGAAACCGTTTGGCCGATTAGGCTCATAATCAAACTGAAATGTCGCGTTGTGGTGTACATCCCAACCTGAAAACTTGAGGCCGCTATCTCTCTCAGTTCTCAAGTTATCGTGACAACAAAAATATTTTTTAATAATTTTGTAGCCATACGATTCGCACAAAATTTCACAAACGTGCTTAGGTTCATATTCTACAACTACTCACCAAGTTTCAATTCGATCGGATTCATATTGGTTGAAAACAAAATTATTACTCGGAAACCACTGGGCCGATTATGCCCATTAACGAACTTGTCCGTCGTATTGGGATGCGCCACCCACCCTGAAAATTTCAAGTCGCTAGCTCTTTTCGTTCTCAAGTTATCGTGGCAACGGCCGGACGGCCGGACGGACAGAATCAAATTTGACATCGAATTCTTCATTGGGGAGTCGAACTCAATCGTTCGAGACCATTTTCGTCAAAAAATTCGAAAGTTACAGACATTTGGGCAAAACTATAACGCGATGTTCCCCAGAACATACGCGCAAAAAACGACACAACCAATTCTTCTTTTAGCCACATCGCTGAGTAGGTAATGAAATTACCTTCCATTTGATGTATCACAATCCATACATTCCCGTTTGAAAAAATAAAGTAGTGTGGTCAGAAATTTCAAATTAAAAAAGCGCAGGATAAATTGCTTTTGAAATTAAAATACGATGGGTGCGAGTATTTTCCTTGATAATTCTTCGTACAAGAATTATTGACGAGTTACGTTACTTTTTTGGCACGCTGTATATCTGTTACATAGATAGAATAATATAACCTGAGCTGAGTTATGTATTTGCTACATATCAAAAGCACCAAACAATTTTACCACTTGTAAACATACGATTATGTAACATATTAATATTCGCAGAAATGTAACCCATATATAACAACAATGTAACATCCATATTATATTTGTAATGTAATTTTTATTATATTTTGGAGATATTGCTGAAATGCAAGAATGCTATGTTAGATAGGTAGGCCGTAGAACATTAAAAAAAAATGATGTTGATCAGTTTTCAGCTTAACTTGCAAAACTAACTGCCATTAGCAGACTTTGTTTGGCGACTTTTCATTCTAAACGACGCCTTGGCTTGTGGGTGTTTGATTCCTGATATTCTTATCCCGAATTTAGTCTGTTTTGAGGGACTCAATTCTTTGGAATTAATAGGTATATTGTTAATGCCAGTAGCATCTTTGATTAAATAGTGTAGATTTCATTTTAATTCGCGGAGTAAACTTCTTTGGATTCCTTCTGGTGAACAAACTCCGGTAAGTATTTATATCATTCATCTTTCAATAATTATTTAATAATAAGTAAGCGAGTTAAGTATTGCATTACTCATGAATAATCATTCCAAAGAATGAGAAATATTAAATATTGTTTCCGGTGGTATAAGGACCTGAAGAATCCTGTGCTCAAATAAATGAGAGATCTATAATTTGGACAGGGGTAACACACGTATAACTTGGACAGGAAATGTCAACTCTGGTGAGAGTATAGATATTACGGTTTATATAGATACTATTGTTGACGCTCTTGTTACTGGTAACAGAGTGCTTATCAATCAGAGCTGAGCCAGAGCATTGTGCTTAGTGCTTGTGAAAGTGCTTAAATCCTTTTTGTGCTCCCGAGTACTGTACTCCCGAGCACTTTTTAAAACCAGTGCTTAGTGCTTAGTAATTCGAGCACTTCATGAAAAGGCTTAGTGCTTAGTAATCCCTTAAGTGCTCCCGAGCACTTCCGAGGATTACTAAGCACTTTCCGAAATCATGTTGTAACACGAATAGACACTGACGCGCTGTGTTCGGAGGAGTTAATGTGTAACAGGGAGATCAACGGTACTTGTAAATCTTGTAATTATCAGTTGTTGGTTATTGATTCATGGAATGGGACGTAGATATGTGAATATTACCAACTCCTGAAAATTAGTCAGTATCAAAGCATTATTGAGTGGATCGTATTTCAAGAAGATATAAGTGAATTAGTTTCGAAAATTGTCGTGTGAATTCACAGATTTATCCGATATATTCATATTTAAATTTCCAATGCTAAATTGCTTATGAATTCAATCACAATAGATAATAATGTTATTCGGTTTCTGTAGATTATATTTCTGACATTTGGAAAAATTTTAAAAAGCAATAAGGATTAATGAAAAACTGCCCCAAAAAAACACTGAATTCACGTCAGTGTTTTTTTTATTGGTAAGGCGAAAAAACACTTGCCCTTAGTTTCATAATATAATACAATGTTGTTGTCATATATGTTTCGGGTATTATCCCATTTTGATCTTGGGAAATACATTTTTTATGTGCAGAAAAAACTGAGACGCTTATAGAATGCATATTTCCATTAATTGTATAAAGATATGATAAAATTATAAAGAACTTTTCAAACTGTGTGAGAATAGAACTAATTTTAAGTTAGTTAGTTTCATAGAAATTTGTTTCGCTGCGCTTCGTCAATGATGCATATGGGGAATGCAAGTTTGCTTGTTTACATATTTCTCCAATAGAATACAATTTTATATAACCATTCGGAGTAAATATCCTCAATTCCAACAGATTTCTAAAAGTGCTTAGTGCTTAGTGCTCGAAAAATCGAAATACTTTTATAAAGTGCTCAGTAATCCCAAGCCTTTTGTGAAATCGCGGTGCTTTGTGCTCGAGGCTCGTGATTATTTTTATTGAGTGCTTAGTGCTTAGGGCTTGAAGCACTTTTCTTCAGTGCTCGGCACAGCTCTGTTATCAATTTGCCCAAATGTCTGTAATTTTCGAATTTTTGGCTGAAAATGGTTTCAAACGATTTGGTTCGATTCACTGATCAAGAATCCGTGGTCGAAATCGATTATGTCCGTCCGTCCGTTAACACGATAACCCTCGAACGAAAGGAGCAAGACAGTTGAAATTTTCAGAGTAGGTTTGCGAGATAAATATCTCGGCTAAGTTCGTTATTGGCCAAAAGCCTGATGGTTTCGGAGTAACAAAAACAAAAAAATTTTTTTACATTACAAATTTCAAATTCAATTTGCCTGATGGTTTCGGAGTAATGAAAAAAACATTTTTTTTTACATTAAAAATTTCAAATTCAATTTTTTTTAAGATGCAGTTTCATCATAAGAATCCATTGATATCATTTTCAACTATAACAAGATAATACTTTCGGAGATATGATTTTTCAAAATTTCAAGAATACATCCACAAAATGAGAATTATTGATTACATTTGTGAATATGGTTTTGGGAATACACACACACACACACACACATATATATATATATTTTTTTTTTTTTTAAACCACCGTGTTTTGCACGGGTAAAGAGCTGTGCACGCCGGGCCTATGGCCAAGACGCACACTGCCGCTACGGGCCTTGGAGAAATTTTCTGACTATTCTCGTTGTGCTCAAAATGATCTGCTTTTGCGAGCTGGATATTACATGCTGGTCTAGGCATAATCTTTGGGTGTTTTCAGGTAAGTGCCTTTCTATCAACCCATTCACCGAGATAATCAGCGGCAATACACTTACAGATTTCAGCTTGTGCATTTCACGTAGTTGGAAGGCTAGCTCAGAGTATTTGGTTATTTTCTCCGAGTACGCTCTAGCCAAGTTATCATCCGCCGGTACAGTGAAGTCCAACAGTAGGCATGTTTCTTTTTCCCTGTCGAAGATGGTAACATCCGGTCTGTTGTGTGCCACTCCTCTGTCGGTCACGAGCGTGGCGTCCCAATATATCCTATAACGCTGATTCTCAAGAAGGGTTTTAGGTAAGTAGAAATGTTGTTCGACCCCATCTTGTAGTAATCCTAGCTTCAGGGCAATCTGCTGATGGTATATCCTCCCCATCGCATTATGTCTGTCAAGATATTCCCTGGGGGCCAGTATGGAGCCCGAGGAGGTGATATGCTGTATGGACTCCGCAGCCAGGGCACACTTCCGACACCGATCTGACGGAACAGCTTCTTTCGCGATGTGGTTCATATACATCATATATATATATATATATATATATAAATTTTTGGGAAAGTTTTCTTGGGTATTGTAGCACGTTGTGTTTGACTAGTAAAACAATATTTACTTTTTCATTTTATAATCCAACATATGTTTCGGCCTTGATTGGCCCTTTTCAAGGATGTATAATATAACAATCTATACTAATTTTTGACAAATTACAACTGTCAAAATTGAAAATAATGTCATGATTCAAAATATCAAATAATTTTATCACTTCAAGATAGCGATAGCTGTGTAAGTTGATAAAATTAGGAAACTGGGATCTATATTATTAGATCATTATTTTTATTTTGAATTATCTTTGTTGGATCTTGTTTTATTTTTTTATAAGTTGTTTCATCGTTTAGGATATCAAAAATTTTTTTATTATAGTCACATGTATTCATTACTAATGTTTTGTTAGATTTATCTGGTTTAAGAACTGTTATTTCAGGGTGTTTTTTGAGAAATGATTTTGTTTTCTTGATTCTGTTATTTAATTGTAATTGGCTCTTATTAAGTTTTGTAGATCTTTTTTTGAAGTTAGTAATGTTATTTACTACTTTATTACGTATTTCTGTTTAAGTATCTTTGTCAAAATTGTCAATTCCTGTTTCTATATTTGCGATGATATGGTGTATGGGAAGATTCTTTTTTTCTATTGGGATACAGTATTTCGGTCCTAAATTCAAAACTTCTTCTATATTTTCAGGAATAGTTGTATCTGAAATGTTTACAAACCAGTCTTTTTCTTTATCTTTAACTTCAATTCTGTTTTTTAGTTTTTTGATTTTATTTATTTGTTTAGTTCGGATGTTGTTGAATATTTCTTCTATTTTTCGGTCTTGTTTTTCTAATGATGTATTCACCCATTCTTCAATATTTCTCTCCAGAATTTGATTTGTTGTATTAATTATGTTTTTTTCTAGATTTTTGATACTTTTTGAAGTATCATTTATGAGGAGGTTAATGGTTTTTGAATTGAAATCTCTTGAAACTTTCGGTGAATTTCTTTTCATTTCTTTGGTCAGTTATTTTAATATGTTCAATATTTAAGTTGAGGAATGTTGGAATCAGTTCATAATGTTTGCATTGCAATAGAAATATTCTTCGGTTTTTTTGCTTGATTAATTTAGTTTTCAATTTCTCCAATTCCTTGATATTTTTTGATGTTTCATGATTGTTATATGTATTATTGATGTTCATACCTTCCATTTTCACCCGGAAGTAAATAGTATTATTAATTCTTGAGTTTTCTTGTGCTTCTTTCTTATATAAATTTTTGGGAAAGTTTTCTTGGGTATTGTAGCACGTTGTGTTTGACTAGTAAAACAATATTTACTTTTTCATTTTATAATCCAACATATGTTTCGGCCTTGATTGGCCTTTTTCAAGGATGTATAATATAACAATCTATACTAATTTTTGACAAATTACAACTGTCAAAATTGAAAATAATGTCATGATTCAAAATATCAAATAATTTTATCACTTCAAGATAGCGATAGCTGTGTAAGTTGATAAAATTAGGAAACTGGGATCTATATTTTCATTTTCTTATTTCTTATCAGCATATTTTTTGCTTTATTTATTGTTTGTTTTCTGAATTCTGGACTTGTGAGTTTTAGAGCTCTGTCAGCGATTCCTGATATCACACTTTTCTTATGAATCATTGGGACTGTAGCTTCAAAATTTAAATATCGTCCGCTCCAGGTAGGTTTTGTATACCAAATTGTCTTTATTTTAGTGTTTGTTCGTATAAGTGTTAGATCCAAGAAATTGATTTTATTTTGTTCTTCTAATTCATGGGTGAATTTCAATTTTGGATGGTAGTTATTGGAATCGCTAATAATTTCACATATTTTATCTTCAGGTGCTGCTGTGAGACAATCATCTACGAAACGTTTAAAAAATGGTATTTTGTATGTTAATCTATTTATAACAGTTTCTTCTAAATCTTCCATAATAAGTTGTGCTATTACCGCAGAAATCGGAACTCCCATGCCACATCCATTTATTTGACAATAAAATTTATATAAGAAAGAAGCACAAGAAAACTCAAGAATTAATAATACTATATATATATATATATATATATATATATTGTTATGGTAATATATGATTTGAATTCAAATCATACAATTAATTATATAGCAGAAGTAAAATTTGATTGATAAATTTTTTTTTAAACGTTAAAATTTTGGAGATTTTATTGTAAAATTGAATTTTTACTAATATATGATCATGAAGAGGAATTAAACAGTGAAGCAAAGATGCTAAGGCATGTTCTCCATCATGTTTCGGTAATTAAAAAACAATTACTAATTCAGAAAATAGAGATTGAAATTTGAGAATGAAATTTGACATCTATTCAAACATATTAGTATAAAATTCATATGGAAAGAATTAAATTTAATCTTTGAAACATTGTAAATTTGTAAAGGATACACTCTTATTGAACTATGGAGTAGTCTCCATGAGATAGAATCATCAAAATTTATGTGAAGTCAATATTTTGGAAGACCACGTAAAAATGTCATTATTATTTATTCTTATTATGTTATGTTAAGTTAATTTGTATGTGAATTGACCTCATTGATTATTATAAATAGTTTGGTATGCTAGAACAAATTAGATAGGGAAATATTTAAATTTAAAGTGGAAGAGATTGCAAAATTGATAGCTGTCAGGAAACTCAGAAGATTTTGAGGAACTTCCAATGCAAGTTGGAACATGGAAGTAGTACCAGACGGAAGAGAAAAATTTGGCCGAATTTTCTGCAGTCATTACAATTCAGGAAACAGTGCTATTAAGGAAAATTTCAAGAAAAATGCATTTTATTTTAAAACTGTCAAAATTTCAAAGAAACCTCGAATTTTCAAATTAATCGGAGGATATAAAAGGGAGTGGACGCGTCTCCTGTCATTCAGTCAGATTTTCGCAGCGACAGAGTCAACATCGATCTCAAATATAATTTCATTTCTCCAATCTCAAGTATCATAACAACTAACAAATTTCCAAGAAATCAATTGAAAACACTGAAGTACTCGAATTTGCTGAATCAAGAATAAGGATATAACTACGAAAAAAGAAACAGAAGAAGAATATAATCAAGAAAGAAGATACAGAATAAGAAATATAAAAGAAATTAAGTGGACAACAAAAACATTCTAGATAAAAGAAAGATAGTGACAAGTAAGTTAAGTTGTAGAATTAACTATTTGTATTTGTTTTGGTAATCACTAATTTGAATAGATTTCCAATTTCATTTTGATAATTTTTTTTTTATTTTGAACCCTCCCTGAAATTTAATTATATATTCGGAATATTTTTCTAAATTAAAAAATATTTAATTAATTAATTTTTTTATTTGAAAATTTTGATAAAGAATTTCTCAACAAATTGGCTCCCAACGTGGGGCTCAAATAACAATAATTTGGGCTTAAATATTCAAATTTCATAATAATTTCCAACTTAATTCAAATATTAAGCAAGTGTATGAAATAATTTTGATTTTTTTTAAGTTTTATTTTACACAATAATTTGAATTTCATTTCATTACCAATTTGATATTAGCATTGTCAATCATAAAATGGAAACCCGAAGCAAATCAATGATTGGAGAAAGAGAATATGAGAATGTGAGAAGCAGTGCTAGCCAAGATACTGAGGGTGAAATTACTTTAAGGGATATTTTACGAGCAATGACAGAAATGAAGGAAAATACTAAAGAAGAAATGAATAAATTATTGGAAAAATTGGAAAATAACACCAAGGAAATGAGGGAAATGAAGGAGGATTCTAAAGAAGAAATGAATAGATTATCGGACAAATTAGAAAATAACATGAAAGAAATTTCAGCAAGAATGGAAAGAAGGATAGAAGAGGACATAATAACAATAAATGAATCATTAACAAAAAGAATAATAGAAACAGAAGAATTATTAGAAAAGAAAATGGAAAATAACAATATGATATATCACCAGGAATTACATCTAATTGAGGCTAATATGAAGCAAGATTTTAATGAACAATTGGTATTAAATAAAAATGAAATATACAAAAATGTTGAAATGCAGAAGGAAAGAATAGAACAACAAAATGAAAAGCTGGAAAGAATAATGGCTAAAGAAAATAATGGGGTAACTGGAATTAATTTGGAATGAATTTTAATGGAAAAGTAAAGAAGCAGCATCCAATAGGTACCATTCATAAAATATTTAGAGAACAAAGAATCATGTTTTCCTTCATTTATTTATTTTAAAGAATTCATTAGAAATCAATTAACGGAAGAAGCTCTGTTGTGGTTCAATAACAAAGAAATAGAATTGAATAATTTTGAGACTTTCAAAAATAAATTCATGTGTTATTTTTGGGGTTCAGCACAACAAAAGGTTATACAAAAGGAATTATTTAGTGGAAAATTTAATCCTACTAAAGGAACATCTTATCATCGCTATGCAATGCAAATATACAGTGTAGCCCAATATTTGAGTGCAGAGTTTACAGAAGAATATATGGTCAGTTTAATAATACAGCATTTTGATAAAGATTTAGAGGATGTACTACTGCTATATGATTTTAAGGACATGGATAAATTATGCCAATTTTTAATCAGCCAAGAATATCGAGTGAAAAGAATTAATAATGCACCAAGCAAGAATCATAACAATAACTATTCTAATTACCGTCAGTATAATGGAAACATCCATAATAATCAAGGAGGAAATAACCAAAGGATTGGTACAAATCAAGGACCAACACAGGAAAATGTTATGCAAAATAGAAATAATAATCAAAATTTTAACAACAATCCAAATAGGTTTGATAATAGAAATCATTATCAAAATAGACAAGCAAGAGATTTTCAGAGAGGAAGAGATGAAAGGAATGAACAACCTATTCGAAACCGAAGTGAGGAAAGAATGGAATGGACACAAGAGAACAGAAGGGTGAATCAGATAACTAGAGACATAGATTCACAAGAAAATTCAATAATACCAACAGAAGAACCATGTGGAAATTTTCTGACAAGGCACCTATCAAATTAAATAATGTTTATCAGCATCCAAGGGAATTTATTAAATTAGGGGAAAATATTGAATTTCATGATTTTAAAGGGTTAATTTTTATCAAAGCAAAATTTTATTCCAAAAATATAAAAATTTTAGTAGATACTGGTTCGGAAATATCATTATTAAATAAAAATTTAGTCAAAGAATTCAATTTAGAAAAAAATTGTTTCAACATACCAAAAACAAATTTGATAGGTGCAAATAGAAAGAAATTAGGAGAAGTCACAAAAGGACTAATAAGTGCAATAGGAATCAATGAAAAGGAATATAAAATGCAATTTCTGATTATTGAGAACATGGAATATGATGCTGTTATTGGAACAGATGAGTTAGACAGAAATAATGTCATAATTGATTATATGAATGGATCATTTCAAATAAAAAAGGAAATTTTGGAATTTGAAAAGAGAGAGCAAAATCAAATGGAAGCAGTGGAAAACATTATAGAGGATAGCATTAAAAGTGTTAACCATGTTAAAAAAGTATCCGAAATAAATGATATTATATGTGATGACAAATGGAAAGGTGAAATTATTAAATTATTAGAAAAATATAAGGGAATCACCACAAAAGAAAATCGATTGGCGGAAAATTATGTTCATCATCTTGAAGTAAAAGGAATTGAAACATTCAGATCAAAAACCTATCCTATTCCATATAAATATAGAAAGGAAGTGAATATGGAGATTGAAAAGATGATTAAAAATGGAATTATAGAAAAATGCAATTCCAGATATATTAATCCTATTGTGGTGGTAAGAAAGAATAATGGGGAAATAAGACTTTGTTTGGATGCAAGAAACATCAATAAATATACAATACCACAATATGAAGCACCTATGAGTACTGAAGCAATTTTCGGAAGAATTACGAACTCAAATATTTTTTCAAAAGTTGATTTAAAACACAGTTTTTGGTTAATACCGTTAGAGAGAAAAAGTAGAGATTATACAGCATTTACCATTGATGGAGTAGTTTATCATTTCAAAGTAGTACCATTTGGACTACAAAGCTCATGTTCTGCATTAGTAAGAGCATTACACACAATATTGAATAAGTATGAGGATTATATTCTCCATTATATAGATGATATATTGATTTACTCAAAAGATGAAGAGAGTCATCGTAGACATGTAGAAACATTACTTATGGAATTAGACAAAGCAGGGCTAAAAATTAACAAAGATAAATGTCAATTCTTTCAAAAACAAATAAAATTTTTGGGATACCAAGTGGATAAGGATGGAGTAATGATGGATGAAGAGAGAATAAAAAGTATACAGGAATATAAGAGACCTAGCAATTTAAGAACTCTAAGAGGATTTTTGGGACTTGTTAATTATTTCAAAAAATTGATTCCTGATTTGAGTGAAAAAGAAATACCTCTAATAAAATTATTAAAGAAAGGAAATAAATGGCAATGGACACAATCTCAAGAAGATGCTTTTCAGATACTTAAGAAAGAATTTTCAAATAATTTAAAGGTTTATCATCCTCGATATGATCAAAAATTTATTTTGAGAACAGATGCATCCATGTGGAAGTTTGCTGGAGTTTTAGTACAAGAGCATGACAATCTTGAAGTACCTATTTGTTTTGTATCAAGAGTGACAAAGGAACATGAAAAGAAATATAGTGTAACTGAATTGGAATTTGCAAGTATTATATTTTGTATAAATAAATTAAGATTTTATCTACTAGGATCAAAATTCACCATCGAAACTGACCACTTATCTTTATTGAATGTGATGAATAATAAATTATTCAATAACAGGATACATAGAGGAACATTATTATTACAAGAATATGATTTTAATATAAAATATATAAAAGGAAAGGATAACATAGTGGCAGATGCATTATCAAGGGATCAAGAGAAAGGGGAAAAGATCATTAGACAATTTCAAGTGGGAATGAATGTTTTAAAAGAAAAGTATGGAATTTTTTCAAATCAGAAGGTAGTTGAAGATCAAATGGGAATGACACCAGAAGAAAAAGCAAAATGTGTGAAAATAGATAGAATTTACGTAAAAAGAACAGGAGAGAAAGAGTTATATGTAGTAAGTGAGAAATTAGCAGAAAACATATTGAAAATTTTACATGAAGAAAATGGACATCCAGGAAGTAGGAAAATATGGTTGATTTTCCGTGAAAATTACATATCAAAAAAAGATATCAGTCTAAGTAAAGATATCACTAGAAATTGTCCAATATGTCAAGTTAACAAAACAAAAAATTATGTTAATCATAATCAAGCAAGAAATATTTATGCAGAAGAAAAATTAGAGACAATAGCTGTTGATTTCATTGGTGAACTTATTATAACAGAGAGAGGAAACAAATTTATTTTCATAATGATAGATATTTTCTCAAAATATATTAAATTATATCCATGTCATAATACAAAAGTTACTACCATTAAAGCAAAAATGGACCAATATAAGGAAGAAATAGGGATTCCCAAGAAGTGTATCTTGGACAATGCAACATATTTCCAAAATGACCGATTTAAACGTTATTGCCAGGAAAATAATATAATCCTCAGTTATACAAGTATAAGACATCCACAGGCAAACCCTGCAGAGAGATATATACAAGAAGTTATAAAATTTCTAAGAATAGTAGTTAATGGGGAACATTCAACATGGGATCTACAACTTAGTAAAGTTGAAAAATTTTTGAATGCAATTCCTAACACTATTACTGAAGAATCACTATTGTACATAATGAAACAAGAAAAACCAGAAAGACATTGGGAAAGTACAGAAAATGCAAAATTTGAAGATATTTTACTAAAAGTAAAGAGAAGATTACAACGGAACAAGGAAAAAAATATTAAGAACATGGAAAGAAAGCAAAGAAGGAAACATGTTAAATTTGAAAAAGGAGATTTAGTTCTGATAAGATAACACACAGTATCCAACAAGAATAGGGATATTTGTGCAAAATTATTACCTCCATTTGAGGGACCATATGTGATTGACAATAATAATATTTTAAACAGTTATAGACTAAAAGAAATAGGCACTGATAGAATCAGGGGAATTTTCCATATTAATGATTTATATAAATTCAATCAGAATTAATATTACAATTCGAACAAAATTAAATCAGAAAATTTAAAATATGTTCAATTTTTCTTTAACAAAATTAGAAATATATTAATTTTGGGGAAGTTGTTATGGTAAGATATGATTTGAATTCAAATCATACAATTAATTATATAGCAGAAGTAAAATTTGATTGATTAATTTTTTTTTAAACGTCAAAATTTTGGAGATTTTATTGTAAAATTGAATTTTTACTAATATATGATCATGAAGAGGAATTAAACAGTGAAGCAAAGATGCTAAGGCATGTTCTCCATCATGTTTCGGTAATTAAAAAACAATTACTAATTCAGAAAATAGAGATTGAAAATTGAGAATGAAATTTGACATCTATTCAAACATATTAGTATAAAATTCATATGGAAAGAATTAAATTTAATCTTTGAAACATTGTAAATTTGTAAAGGATACACTCTTATTGAACTATGGAGTAGTCTCCATGAGATAGAATCATCAAAATTTATGTGAAGTCAATATTTTGGAAGACCACGTAAAAATGTCATTATTATTTATTCTTATTATGTTATGTTAAGTTAATTTGTATGTGAATTGACCTCATTGATTATTATAAATAGTTTGGTATGCTAGAACAAATTAGATAGGGAAATATTTAAATTTAAAGTGGAAGAGATTGCAAAATTGATAGCTGTCAGGAAACTCAGAAGATTTTGAGGAACTTCCAATGCAAGTTGGAACATGGAAGTAGTACCAGACGGAAGAGAAAAATTTGGCCGAATTTTCTGCAGTCATTACAATTCAGGAAACAGTGCTATTAAGGAAAATTTCAAGAAAAATGCATTTTATTTTAAAATGTCAAAATTTCAAAGAAACCTCGAATTTTCAAATTAATCGGAGGATATAAAAGGGAGTGGACGCGTCTCCTGTCATTCAGTCAGATTTTCGCAGCGACAGAGTCAACATCGATCTCAAATATAATTTCATTTCTCCAATCTCAAGTATCATAACAACTAACAAATTTCCAAGAAATCAATTGAAAACACTGAAGTACTCGAATTTGCTGAATCAAGAATAAGGATATAACTACGAAAAAAGAAACAGAAGAAGAATATAATCAAGAAAGAAGATACAGAATAAGAAATATAAAAGAAATTAAGTGGACAACAAAAACATTCTAGATAAAAGAAAGATAGTGACAAGTAAGTTAAGTTGTAGAATTAAGTATTTGTATTTGTTTTGGTAATCACTAATTTGAATAGATTTCCAATTTCATTTTGATAATTTTTTTTTTATTTTGAACCCTCCCTGAAATTTAATTATATATTCGGAATATTTTTCTAAATTAAAAAATATTTAATTAATTAATTTTTTTATTTGAAAATTTTGATAAAGAATTTCTCAACAATATATATATATATATATATCTTAATATATATATTTCTTGTGTGCGTGTGTATGTGACTGAACTCCTCCTTAACGACTGGACCGATTTTGATGAAATTTTTTGTGTGTGTTCGTGGAGATTCGAGAATGGTTTAGATTTACAATTTGGTCTACTGGAAAATGTTTTTTCAATTAATTTCTTATTTATAAGGAGTTGTTGATTTTGGAATGTTTTACATTAGATCCGGCGGACGGCGCTATCATCGCATTCAATATTATTTTATTTCAATTTTAGTTTGTCCCGACAGATGGTGCTACGATTAATTTGAAAAAAATTTTGTTATTCAATTCATGTGCTGATTAAAATATTAAATGTAATTATTTATTAAAGAGTTTTGAAGTGTGTATAAATAATTTTGTGAATTCAGATGTTTTTTTTATTAATTTTTATTTGTAAGGAGTTTTTGATTTTGGAATGTTTTACATCAGATTCGACGGATGGCGCTATCATCGCATTCAATATTATTCTATTTTAATTTTAGTTTGTCCCGACAGATAGTGCTACGATCAATTTGAATTGGAGTTGGAGTTGGAGTTGGAGTTGGAGTTGGAGTTGGAGTTGGAGTTGGAGTTGGAGTTGGAGTTGGATTTGGAGTTGGAGTTGGAGTTGGAGTAGGAGTTGGAGTTGGAGTTGGAGTTGGAGTTGGAGTTGGAGTTGGAGTTGGAGTTGGAGTTGGAGTTGGAGTTGGAGTTGGAGTTGGAGTTGGAGTTGGAGTTGGAGTTGGAGTTGGAGTTGGAGTTGGAGTTGGAGTTGGAGTTGGAGTTGGATTTGGAGTTGGAGTTGGATTTGGAGTTGGAGTTGGAGTTGGAGTAGGAGTTGGAGTTGGAGTTGGAGTTGGAGTTGGAGTTGGAGTTGGAGTTGGAGTTGGAGTTGGAGTTCGAGTTGGAGTTGGAGTTGGAGTTGGAGTTGGAGTTGGAGTTGGAGTTGGAGTTGGATTTGGAGTTGGAGGGCAGTACGAAGTCTGCCGGGCCAGCTAGTATATATATATATATATATATATATATATATTAGTGACCGACCGAAAGTTCGGTTTCGGTTTCGGTTTCGGCCAGTTTCGGCCAAGAAATCTAGTTTCGGCCTTAGTTTCGGTTTCGGCCCAAAATGGCCGAAACTTTCGGCCGGGCCGAAACTTGACTGTTCGTGAATTATCCTGGTCGTTTGGCCAGGGGTTAAAAGTAGGTATTCATAATTGTCGTACAAGTTATTGTAATCTATCTTTGTTAAGACTGAGAATTCATGAGAATTCACTTTAATGATTTTTAATTAGATTACATAGGGTGATTCCAAATAAGACGTGAAACTTGGAGGAGGAGTTAGTATGTCTCATTAGCTGTTGTTTAATCCATATTTATTAATAACCGAAAATCAACAGTTTTTGGAGTTCGGGTGATTTTTAAAAGATTTCCGAACTTAGTTCATATTTCGTCAATTTTTTCTACGTTGACCAAATTTGATGATAATTTTGGTTTATTTTCATCAGAAAAGGATATGATATTTACGGAAAAAATCGAAACTATGCTGTATAAGAGGTTGAAAAAGAATTAGTATGATTTAAAATGTGGTATATGAATAAATGAAAAATCAATTTCTAATATCAATATTTGTCTGCAACTTTCGAATTTCAAAATTTTGTATGCCAAAATTATTTTAAAAACTTGCCAAATTCCTTCTTCATTCTATAAAAGAATTCGTTAGATTGCATAACTAGTTTCGTTTCAGCAGATTTTTTATAAGCAACCTTTTGAATATCCGGCAAATAAAATAATGAATTTGTATCAAAAGACAGCGTGAGTAAATTTCAGGCGGAAAATATCAACTGAAGATATCAGAAAGACGGCATGTGCTTGCCTATATGGAATGGTGGAACATAATTTATGAATACATTTTCTAATGAAATATCGAGCTCATTTGCAACAAAAAATATTGAATTCGTTATTTTTTTCTATTTGCTTCTTACATCCCCTTTCAAAACATATTAATTGTTTTTCATCAGAACTAGAAATATCTCGGAAACTTTTGATTTTTGGTCATCAATAAAAATGGATCAAACCACAGCTAATTTTCCATACTAACGCCTCCTCCAAGGTTGACGTCTGATTTGGAATTACCCTGTATACTTCGACTGATTATTTTTATAACTTGGTAATACCAAAATAATAAATTAAGATATCAAAAAAGTTGTCTCTTTATTTTATTTAACACTGCTTAACTGTTTTTATGTATATGCAGATAAAATTGTAAAAAATACAGTAGATTTCAGTATGAAATATAAAGTTTCGGTTTCGGTTTCGGTTTCGGCCGAAACTGAGATCCTTGCCGAAAGTTCGGTTTCGGTTTCGGTTTCGGCTGAAAAACCAGTTTCGGTCGGACACTAATATATATATATATATTTATCTAATAGACGTATCCAGTCCCGGTACACTCTGAAGGCTACCTGAGACCCATATGATCCAAAATGTTTCCAGGAGTATATAGACAAAAAATGGGTAGATTGAAAATATAACTCCTTAGGCATCTTGAGAGGGGAAGGAATTTTTTTCTTTCAAAAAAGTTGTATATTCGTCAAACTTCTCGAATCCCGAATCATTCTGCCGACTTTCTGATCCCACATATACTCCGCAAGTATCTTCAGCCAACGTCTTCGAACCCAGCGCTGTTGCCAGCTCTTCGGGACTAATTGCGCCAATTTCGATATACGAAAGGGCGCGAAAACGAAGCTGGAATCGTTTACATTGATTTAGTTGTATTATGAAGTGATTTTAATGTCTGCAAGAAGGAAGCTGATGATGAAAAGTGCAACAGGTACGTAAATAAAAGCCATTAGGAGTTCTATAGGTACAGTATTTCATTTGATGTAAAATTACAATCTTTTCCAATTTTAAACATTTGGCTTAAGTTTTACAATATAATACCATATTGTTGACATAAATATATGTTTCCGGCTTATCCCATGTTCAAGACTGAACAATGTCAAGAACATAGTATTATATATTGTGAAACCCAAGCCAAGTTTTTTCTTTACCTCAATAACTTGTCAAAATGTTTCTCCAAGTGATCAGCGAGAATTCATTATCTACAATAATTTTTACTAACACATATTTTTTTTTCAGAATGTCAGAGCATATACAGGGTCTTCCTTAAAGACATGCTAATATTTAAGGTGGCGATTCTTCAACTCATTTTAAGAAAAAACTTCTTATGAACATATGTCCTAAAAGTCTTAACCTTTGAGATACAGGATGATAAAATTTTGTGCTGCGATATGAAGTAATTTTAATTTAATTATTTTAATCAAGAACAGAGCATATGACAAGAAAACCTATTTTTTGGATTCTCATTCATTTTGGAACAAATCTGATCTCTCAATTTGCTTTCAGTCGATGCACAAATATTTCACACCGCCTCAGATTTTTGAGGAATTGATCTTTATTTGTATTTTTTCAGGTGGAAACCGTGTGTCGGTCAAAGAAAACCCATGGGATCAAATTTGCTCAAAAATGAATGAGGATCTTAAAAGTAATTGTTATTCGAATAGAAAGCAGTGGCCTAGTATTTAGTAGAGAAAATGAAAATTTTTGTACATCACAGAATCCACCTTGATGCACATAAACATGTACCAAATTTTATGAAGATGTCTGCAATATTATCTCAGTTATTATTTAAAAACTGATTTTTTTTCAACATTTTATCACCACGTATCTCAAAAGTTAAAACTTTCAGGACATACGTTCATAGGAAGTTTTTTCTTAAAATAAGTCAAAAAATCACCACCTTAAATATTAGCATGTCTTTAAGGAACACCCTGTAACTGCGAAGGTACTATTGCTGCTTGATGAGGGGAAAGAGTCTTGTCCAGAATGAAGTTACGGAATATTAGTTAGAATTGGAACAAGTAGAAGAGAAGAAAAGAGGAAAAGAGTAAATTTGAAGTGACGAGAAAAGTATCAATAAGGGAGACAAATGAGAGTAGATGCATAAAAATTAAATGGATCCGAATGAATGCTACATATGAAGGCTCTACGAAACCGAAGAATATAAGGGACGATGAAAGAGATGATATGTCTTCAACAAAATGTCTATTATTCCAGATTAATTTCTTTTGTTGACATTTTAGAAGCAATATTATTTTATCCAAAAAACGGCGTATGTTGATTGATTCTTTCAACGCTGATCAAGATTGGCCATTTATTCAGTCAACATTATCCACCTATACATTTCTGTACACCGTTTGCGTAAAATAGTTGAAAATTTCCCCAAATTTAGAAGTGGATTAAATGGTTCTTTTTTGGATTCTGAAAAATATCCATAAAATAAACAATGTTTTTTTTTTTTAATTTACTTCGGCGTTAGAAAGATTAGATATTTGCCAGAAGCCATATATAGAACAATATTGCCTAATGAACAGTAGCATAACTAACAACATATGAAACAACTTTTCTGTAACGTTTCGGAGACTAAAGCAGATTCCTTTCCCAGACATCAAGCGAAGATCTTAAGAATTATATTTGATTACACTAATACTGTAATTTGTCAAGCCGACAGCCGATAGTCTTTGGAAAAATATTGTAACACAGTTCCACTTTATATACATAGAAACTTCCAAGTTCGAATTCTTTATTCAACCTATTCAACCAAATATGGTCTATTCATCTTGAGCAATTTGTAAAATTGTTTTCTTTGATCAACAAAATACAGAGCGACTCCTTTAAGTTATCTTTTAATGTCATCAGACTCTGTAATTGCAATCGAATTACAAATATCTACATATGTTTCTTACTAACGCAGAAACAATTTCAAAATAAAGAAATTTTTTATTTCATAGATATTTTTCAGAGTTTAAGAGAGAAAACCCAGAAAGGAACCATTCAGTGATGAATTCACCTCCCTTCTTGAAATGATAGTATGGGCTTTTTGCAATCGTCCTTCTCTGAAATTACAGTCGCACTTGCATGTGCAGATGCAGATAAAATGGAATAAAAATTACAAAATTCCTAAGAATTAAATTGCCTTTAGAAAGTGATGGTTGCCAAAAAATTGAGAACAAATGTGGACATGCTTTCATCAGAGAATGATTAAGTTTTCTTAGACAAAATAAGATGATACTACAGCGAGATATAATAAGCTTTGAAGAAGATTTTTTTCAAATTTGTCAAAAAATGATTCGGATCAAATCTTTTATTGAATGGATATTTAACTATAAATGTGGGACAGCTCTGTGGACAGGGTCTTTGGCGCTTTCATCAATCTACTAGCGAGTTATTATTCAAACTTTGACAAATCATATCTCCAAATATTGGTTTCTCAGAGTTGGATATCAATGCATTCTTAAGATAGAATTGCATGTTACAAAAAGTGGGAAAGCACTGTGGGCAGGAGCTTTTGCGCACTTGTTCAAACTTCGACAAATCATATCTCCGAAAGTAGGTATTGGTTTCTTAGAGCTGGGAATTATTTCAATGGATTCTTATGATACAACTGCATCATGAAAGAAATTAAATTAAAAAAAGTGTCATTTGATAAAAAAAGAGTGCCAAAAATTATTCCGAAACCACGAACTTATCCGAGATATTCATTCCTCAAATCCACTCTGAAAATTATATTATATCAATTGAAACCTAGCCAATAGTCCGGTTTTATTTTTACTGGAGATATTCTGAACCCCATTCGATTAATTTACCAAAGTATATATTTCAATCATCATAATATGGATTATCCACGGGCATTAAAAAATAATATCATATTATAACACTGAGAATTCTACGATCGAGTAATTATAGCATTCTGTGAAAACATAGAAGTAAGATTTATTATTGAAATTTTGAAAAATCATATCTCCAAAAGTAGTAGTTAAAGTTTTAAATAATATCAGTGGATTCTTGTGGGAAAACTGCATATAAAAAAAACAATTTTAAATTTGTGATATAAAAAAAATATTTTCATTTTTTTTAACCGAGATATCTCCCAAATCTAATCTGAAATTTTCAATAGTCTAGCTCTTGAAGTCTAGCGATTTTGATCACGGATTCTTGATCAGTGAGTCGAACCAAAACGTCTGAGACCATTTTCAGCCAATAATTCGAAAATTACAGACATTTGGGCAAACTGATAACAAAAGCACCAAAAACATAGTAACACAGTGTCAGTTCAGATAGAAATTTCCATGTTCTAACTATTTCTCCAGCAAATTCAACTACCAAATATGGACAATTCCAATTGAGTAATTTGGATAATTGTTTTGTCTGTTCAACAAAATACAAGTCGACTCCTTATGTTTCCTTTTCATGTGAGTGGTATTCCGTCATCAGAATCTTTGTTTTAGTCTAATCCATTATGTCGATCTCTATAGATTGTACATACATATTCTGCTATTTGTGGTGCTTTTGTTGTTCGGAACAGAGCGCTTATCAATTGGCCCAAATGTCGATAATTTTCGAATTGGCCGAACATGGTCTCACGATATGAGATGTGTAAAAAACATTTTGTATTTAATTATTTTATGATGCAGTTTTATCACAAGAATCCATTGTTATAATTCCCAACTCTTACGATGGGTTTCACAAAGCTTTGACAGCTGTTAATTGCCAAATCAGGTAGACAGCCTTGCAGTCCCTGACCCTCTTATGACAAAATCGTGAACATCACTGAACATCGCTTATGGTTTCCGCATCACAGAGGGTCAGAGTTCCTAAGGATTTCCCTAGATGCAGCTGATGAGATTTTCTTCCTACCTGTTCACAACAACTGGGATTATGTTTCCTAGAACTTCTTCAGCTGTCATTCAGTGTGGCTATGTTATGCTGACGATTGTTAATAACCATGAAACTGATTTGTATTTGCCCCTGAATGACGCTTTCCTCATTAGGGGAATACTGAGCGATGAGGGGACCGGCCCGTATCCACGAAATATTTGTTGATAATTAAAATCAATGAATATTTCTCCGTGTGTCCTTCAGCTATTACTGTAATTTGCAGTGTAACAAATTTCATAATAAGTGTCAGCAAACAATAATTGGTAAAGTTTTCGCTTTGTGTCTGATGAAGGAGTCTGATTTAGTCTCCGAAATATTACAGAATGGTTTCGTTACTGTTTATTATGTTCATTTTTTCCAAAATGATCCATGAAGAAATGATATTTGTCCTCAACACTCCTTCAGAATTATTATTGAGAATTCGAAATAAACAGGTCCCATAACGACGACTCCATATACCAGGCTTGTATAAGCGTTCATAAGTGTGGTTTTTAGGTTCGTATATCAAAAGGAAGAAGTATCTGAATTTGAAGTTTTATTTGAACAATCCACAATTAACAATTCTCATGACGTTGACTACCTATACCGGGCTCGTATAAGTTTTCGTATGTATTGGTTTTGGGTTTGTATATCGATAGGATGAAATATATTATTTTCAAACTCTCGCTCTACAGCGTTGCCGGATGTAAGGTCTCAAGACGTTGATCAACTATACGAATTATATACAGCGAGCTAATGTGAGCAGAAGCGCCCTCGCACTGGCCAAACTCTGAAGCTTTTCTGTATATAATATGATGTATCACCGCTTTTTCAGACCCATCTGAAAATTTACCCCTGGCATCCCCTAACGTCCCTGAGTACAATTCTATAGGTAAACGTTACCAGACCCGGAGTCGGGTCTGAAAACGTCACTTTTGGACTGTATAATCGGTAAAGTATGTCGATTTGGGTCTGTATGTGCGGTCGAACAAATCTATATATATATATATATATATATATATATATATATATATATATATATATATATATATATATATATATATATATATATATATATATATATATATATATATATATATATATATAGAATAAGGTTCAGAGTTTATTCGACCTGTTTTGATTGGGCAATGTATTAAAACACAGAGATCACATTTGTGTTAAATGCTCTATATTTCGTCTCTGATTAGAGACTTCTTCAGGAGCGTACTGAAAATAAAGACAAAGAAAATAAAATAAACAGCCTAATTGACAATATCAATTACACAATTTTTGATTCAATTATACTCACAACACTATGAAATTTAAATTAAGTCTGAAACATGCCAAGATATCATCGAAGTAAGAGTGGTAATATAAGATTTTTTATAGTAAATGTACAAAAAAAGAACAGCAGCCAGAAAGAAACGAACAGCACAGATAACGAACAGTTAACAACTTTGAGGTTATATAATTTTGAGTCACAGAATAAAATAAAAACAAAAACTTGACATATACACATCGGTAACTTCATCTTCCTCATGGATGTTCATCTCCTCTTTTCATCTTTTTATCTAAACCGAGCAAAAACTTGTAGATATTACTTAAATTGTCAGTATAAGATTTTCGATTGATTGTCAAAGGGTCAAGTGATATATGGCACATCTCTAGGAATAATCTTTTTTGATAGTTGCTCTCTCTCTCTATAATATCCACATTATCGTAGTCCATCTGGTGGTCCAATTCCCAACTATGTTTTGCCAAGGCACATCTATCTGGGGGTCTATTCTCGACCATTCGCAATTTGCACAATCGTTCGCATCTGCCACCTTTGCGAGTGATATGGGTCTGTTGGTATTCTTGACCGTGCGCACAGCGTGCGAACGTTCGTATATTACAACGAGTGGTGTTGGGTACTCGCAGAAGGTTTGCGACGGCTGCAACCATAGAATTGATCAAAATTCGGTAATTCTATGGCCATTTCTAAATTTGAAATCTAGTTTGATTTGTTGTTTGTTGTTGTTAACTTGTTGTAAATGGTGTGTTGATGTGTGAGAAGAAGGGTGAACAATTTATAAATGGACGATTTGCAATACTTAGCCAATTTGGAATCACTGGAAATCGCTGAACAACCGAGTGAAAATGTATATTGGGAGGAATTAATTTATGGCGGTGTTGCAATCCTGCGTATCGAGGTCAATAGAAGAAGTGAGCATTGCTCTGAATGAACCCCAAGTTTTCAATAGATGGGTTCATTTTCCAAGAAATATTGAAGAACTCAATATAGTAAGAATGGGGTATGTATTCATTTAAATTCCAAATATTTTTGTGATAACCATGATTGTTTGTCTGAGTAACTAATGATAATAATAATAATCTTTCAGATTCTATGAAAAATTTTATTTTCCTGGAGTTGTTGGCTGTGTAGATTTTACACATGTAGCCATTTTTCCACCGAAGATGACCAAAGCCCAGAGCATGTTTATGTAAATCGAAAAGGATATCATTCGATCAATGTCCAACTGGTTAGTACATACTTGAAAAACTCAGTACTCTACATTTTGACTTTCATTATTATTAGTTTTAGATATGTGATAGTACGTTGAGGATAACAAATGTGAATGCCCGATACCCAGGGAGCACACATGATGCATTCATTTGGGTCAATTCCAATATTTTAAATCTACTCACAAACTTACATGATAGAGGACATAGAAATTACTATCTTTTGGGTAAAAAAATATTCATCGGATTGAAATTCTTTATATATTTAATACATTCTTTTCTATTAGGTGATTCCGGAAATCCTCTTAGAACGTGGCTTTTGACACCACTGGAAGCTAAACCTATCAGGAATACCCCTGAATTTAACTACAATATGGTGCATAAAAAAACTAGAGGTTTAATTGAGAGATGCAATGGCATTCTTAAGATGAGATTTAGGTGTCTCCTCAAGCATCGATCATTACATTATAACCTGCTGTAGCATGTAGAATAATTAATGCCTGTGTTGTTATTTATAATATGTGCATCGAATATAATACTCCAATGCCAGAGGTGGAGGACGGTATTGAGTTGGGAATAATTTTTACCGAAAATTATGATAATAACGTCCAAAATGCAGTAGCTGGAGTGAATCTCGGACTTGCTGCAGGAAGAAGTGTTAGAACTAAGTTAATTAATACCATTTATAGGAATACCTAGACTGGATTGCTATGAGCTATGATCTCATTTAAATTCACATATCTAAATATTTTAATATGAATAAAACTCAAAATAATTAAATGTCTTTCTTTCCCTGCCCATTGTTTTGATTTTGAGAGTAGAAAAAAATGTAATCAGTATAATTATGATGATGACTCAAGGTCAGAGCTATATTAGCTGACAGATGTAAGAAAATAGATATTAGCATTTGTAAAATTACCTATTGAATTAATTTTTTTCAACTGTTTTTTTGCTGTAAAGTTATTCTAAATGTCTCTGCTGTATATTGATTACTGATTTTCTTGGTGACTTTGGAAATTTTGCCTTTGTAGCACTATTGCTACACGAAGTCGACCACCTCCACAACTATTCAGCATGTTGGTTATTTCACACCAGAGTGTTTGAGCATCCTTCATAGTGAAATTGTTGGAAAATTTGCTCCATAATAACAAATTATAATCTCACAATACCAAACTAATAGCACACAACAACGAACCAAATACAAAAACCTAGCTAGCCGAACATTCAAAACTCGCGCTAGGACTGTCAACTGTTAAATTTTAGACCCTTTTGAACTACCATTCCCATTATTTGCAATGTTGCCAGGTATATTTGCAGCTGCGAATGATACCGTTCGCATGGGATTGCGAAGGGTTGTCAAGAATACCATTTTTCGAACGTATGCGCAAATCGACCATTCGCAGCCATGCGTATGCGTGTAGTTGCGAATGATGTCGAGAATAGACCCCCTGGCCGCAACCTGGAGTCACTTTTATGGAGGGTTATTCTTCTTTTCAGAGATTGAGATGTCTGTCCAATATACGACAGCGGACAACCTTTACAGTTGATTTTGTACACTAAATCTTTCTGTTGAAACTTCGGAATTTTGTCCTTTTTGTTCTTGAAGAAAACTTTGTTAGTTACCATATTATACTTAGCGATCTTGACTCCTGTATACTCCTTGAACATTTTGATCAGTTCCTCTGTCAGACCTTGTATGTAGGGTAATGTGCTGTATCTAATTTCTTCTTGTTGGGTAACCTGTGTTGTCTCTCTATCAATGGGGTAATTTGAAAATGGGAGACCATGTAAGAGTAAAGAGGAACTTTATGTCTAATCTTTTTGAAGAGACAAGAAGGTTTTTGAAGGAAAATCCTAACCTGGTGGTGAGTGAGTCAGACAAGGGCAGGGTGACTGTTATTTTGGAAGTGTCAGATTATTATGAAAAATGTGGAGTTTTGTTGGATGACAATAACATTTATGGCAAATTGAGCACAGATCCAACCAATAAAATTGAAAACGATAACAACAAGATAATTAAACGTCTCAAAGACAATTCTTATATCACTGGGTTAACTGGCAGGTCGTTGAATGTTTATGATTCTGTGGCTCCTCGCTTTTATGGTGTTCCAAATATTCATAAGGAGGGGGTCCCTATGAGACCCATAGTGAGTACCATCAATGCGCCTACATCAAAGCTTAGTATGTTTATTGCAGAGATATTGAAGACTTCATTCTTGCACTACAACGAGTTCTTGATTTTGGACTCAGTATCATTTGCCGATAAAATCAATGATTGTAAAGTTCCTGAAGGGTTTAAATTGGTCTCCTTGGATGCTGTTTCGTTATTCACAAACATCTCGGTAGAGCTTACTATTGAAATCATTGATGAAGAATGGGAACTAATACTTCCACACACAGATATAATTAAAGAGGAATTCATCCACATTATTGAATTCCTGTTCAAATCAAATTATTTTCTTTTTAACGGTGAATATTATGAACAACTGTTTGGATGTCCAATGGGTAGTAACCTGAGCCCAATTTTGGCAAATATTGTGGTGAATAAACTATTGAAGTTCACCCTACCTAGGCTGCCTTTTCAGGTTCCTTTTTTGTATCAATATATGGATGATATCCTCACTGCCATTCCAGTTGACGCTTCTCAGATTACCATAGACCTTTTTAATGACTTTGATGATCACATAAAATTTACTGTTGAGGAGGAGAACAATGGCATGGTTCCCTTCCTAGACACAGCTGTGTTCCGAGACACCAACAATGTCCTCAAGTTGGATTGGTATCAGAAGCCTTGTAGTTCTGGCAGGTATATTCACTACAGATCGTATCATGACATCAGGATAAAGACAAACATGGTGTTGGTTTTGAAGAAAAGAATAATCTCTATTACACACAGGGAGTTTCGTGACTTGGCCTTGAGGAGGTTGTACAGCATACTCTTGGGGAACGGATATCCTGCCATTTTGTTGCGGAAACTCTTACATGGTGTCCCATTTTCAAATAACCCCATTGATAGAGAGACAACACAGGTTACCCAACAAGAAGAAATTAGATACAGCACATTACCCTACATACAAGGTCTGACAGAGGAACTGATCAAAATGTTCAAGGAGTATACAGGAGTCAAGATCGCTAAGTACAATATGGTAACTAACAAAGTTTTCTTCAAGAACAAAAAGGACAAAATTCCGAAGTTTAAACAGAAAAATTTAGTGAACAAAATCAACTGTAAAGGTTGTCCGCTGTGGTATATTGGACAGACATCTCAATCTCTGAAAAGAAGAATAACCCTCCATAAAAGTAACTCCAGGTTGCGGCCAGGGGGTCTATTCTCGACCATTCGCAATTTGCACGATCGTTCGCATCTGCCACCTTTGCGAGTGATATGGGTCTGTTGGTATTCTTGACCGATCGCACAGCGTGCGAACGTTCGTATATTACAACGAGTGGTGTTGGGTACTCGCAGAAGGTTTGCGACGGCTGCAACCATAGAATTGATCAAAATTCGGGAATTCTATGGCCATTTCTAAATTTGAAATCTACATAAAGTTTGATTTGTTGTGAATGTTGTGTGAGAAGAAGGGTGAAAAATTTAGAGATGGACGATTTGCAATACTTAGCCAATTTGGAATCACTGGAAATCGCTGAACAACCGAGTGAAAGAAGAAATCATTTTAAGAATATTGATATTTCACAGTATTGAGTGATCATCAGTTTTTACAAATTTATCGGCTATCGAAGGACCTTTGCAGATTTTTAATAGACATTAAGCCCTTTTATGCATGCCCAGAAAAGATCTACTGATCTAGATATAACCACCAGAGTGAGTTGAACTCGTTCTTTACATATTATGTATTATTTTTAATATTAATTTTACAGATTTGCTAGGTTTGCGTTTCTTTGCGTCTAGAAGTTATCAAATGTATATTGGGAGGAATTCATTTATGTCGGTGTTGCAATCCTCCGTATCGAGGTCAATAGATGAAGTGAGCATTGCTCTGAATGAACCCCAAGTTTTCAATAGATGGGTTCATTTTCCAAGAAATATTGAAGAACTCAATATAGTAAGACTGGGGTATGTATTCATTTAAATTCCAAATATTTTTGTGATAACCATGCATGATTGTTTGTATGAGTAACTAATGATAATAATCTTTCAGATTCTATGAAAAATTTCATTTTCCTGGAGTTGTTGGCTGTGTAGATTTTACACATGTAGCCATTTTTCTACCGAAGGTTGAAGATGACCAAAGCCCAGAGCATGTTTATGTAAATCGAAAAGGATATCATTCGATCATTGTCCAACTGGTTAGTACATACTTGAAAAAATCAATACTCTACATTTTGACTTTCATTATTATTAGTTTTAGATATGTGATAGTACGTTGAGGATAACAAATGTGAATGCCTGATACCCAGGGAGCACACATGATGCATTCATTTGGGCCAATTCCAATATTTTAAATGTACTCACAAACTTACATGACAGAGGACATGGAAATTACTATCTTTTGGGTAAAAAAATATTCATTGGATTGAAATTCTTTATATATTTAATACATTTTTTTCTATTAGGTGATTCCGGATATCCGCTTAGAACGTGGCTTTTGACACCACTGGAAGCTGAACCCATCAGGAATACCCCTGAATTTAACTACAATATGGCGCATAAGAAAACTAGAGGTTTAATTGAGAGATACAATGGCATTCTTAAGATGAGATTTAGGTGTCTGCTCAAGCATCGATCATTACATTATAAACCTGCTGTAGCATGTAGAATAATTAATGCCTGTGTTGTTATTCATAATATGTGCATCGAATATAATACTCCAATGCCAGAGGTTTAGGACGGTATTGACTTGGGAATAATTTTTACCGACAATTATGATAATAACGTCCAAAATGCAGTATTGTTTTATTTTTCGCCATCTGCTCGAGAGCTGAAGCTGCCTTTTCCTTTGCAGCTGCAGATCTCTTCTTGGCTGTTTTGCCATCCTCTCAAGCATTTCAAGTTTGTTCCGATAGTAATCAGCCTTCAACTGTTTTTTTGCTGTAAAGTTATTCTGAATGTCTCTGCATTATATTGATGATTAGTGATTTTCTTGGTAATTTTGCCTTTGTAGCACTATTGCTACACGAAGTCGACCACCTCCACAACTATTCACCATGTTGGTTATTTCACACCAGAGTGTTTGAGCATCCTTCATAGTGAAATTGTTGGAAAATTTTCTCCATAGTAACAAATTATAATCTCATAATACCAAACAGCACACAACAACGAACCAAATACAAAAACCTAGCTAGCCGAACATTCAAAACTCGCGCTAGGACTGTCAACTGTTAAATTTAAGACCCTTTTGAACTACCATTCCCATTATTTGCAATGTTGCCAGGTATATTTGAAGCTGCGAATGATACCGTTCGCATGGGATTGCGAAGGGTTGTCAAGAATACCATTTTTCGAACGTATGCGCAAATCGACCATTCGCAGCCATGCGTATGCGTGTAGTTGCGAATGATGTCGAGAATAGACCCCCTGTTCGTTTCTTTCTGGCTGCTGTTCTTTTTTTGTACATTTACTATAAAAAATCTTATATTACCACTCTTACTTCGATGATATCTTGGCATGTTGCAGACTTAATTTAAATTTCATAGTGTTGTGTGTATAATTGAATCAAAAATTGTGTTTCATTGTCAATTAGGCTGTTTATTTTATTTTCTTTGTCTTTATTTTCAGTACGCTCCTGAAGAAGTCTCTAATCAGAGACGAAATATAGAGCATTTAACACAAATGTGATCTCTGTGTTTTAATACATTTCCCAATCAAAACAGGTCGAATAAACTCTTAACCTTATTCTATTGATTTCTTACGACTGTGATTTGCGTTCTGAATATATATATATATATATATACGCATATGGCTATTTATACCAAGCCCGACACATACCTTTGGCCACTCGAAGCCCAGGTAAGGGGGGCTACGCGGGGAGTGTATATAATTTATACGTTCATGAATATGTTTCGCTGAGGATCAGAAATCCAGTATATTATCATGGTTACGCTAAGCCCATCTGTATAAAATTTAACGTTCCTATGTTCAAACAAATCCCATGCGGTGTTGCCGGAATAATTCAATTGGATATTGCATTTAAATGCTTTGAACCTGATTATTTCGATATCTGCTGAGTGTTCAGATATATATACGCTCGACGACATGATATCATTTGAAGCCATAGTAATACATAGTTTGTTCGTTTCTTTCTGGCTGCTGTTCTTTTTTTGTACATTTACTATAAAAAATCTTATATTACCACTCTTACTTCGATGATATCTTGGCATGTTGCAGACTTAATTTAAATTTCATAGTGTTGTGAGTATAATTGAATCAAAAATTGTGTAATTGATATTGTCAATTAGGCTGTTTATTTTATTTTCTTTGTCTTTATTTTCAGTACGCTCCTGAAGAAGTCTCTAATCAGAGACGAAATATAGAGCATTTAACACAAATGTGATCTCTGTGTTTTAATACATTTCCCAATCAAAACAGGTCGAATAAACTCTTAACCTTATTCTATTGATTTCTTACGACTGTGATTTGCGTTCTGAATATATATATATATATATATATATATATGAAGCAAATGAGTGAGTTTCGCTTATATGGAAAGCTAACCACTAGACATGAATAATAATAGGACTAGCAGGGACCGCAGTCAAGAGTCATCCACAAAGTGTAATTCCATCAACGCTGACTAGCAACATACCGCGGTTTCATCCTTATTAGGAATCGTCAGTGGTGCATAAGTCAACCGCCGATGGAAGAATACACCTCGAAGGAGCCGCTTTATCGAACCCCAGGTATATCCTCTGAGTACAAAGTACACAGAGCGACACCTAGCGTTCAACCAACCAGGCTCCCGTTGCGGAAAACTCAAAACATAGATCCCTGCGTACATTCTTTGTTCCAAACGTGACTAATTGCAGAATTCTATTTTGAATTCCTCGCAGACGCCACGAGGAACGTGAAAACGACTGCGCATTGCGCACTAAAACCAGGGCGTTTTCACGTTCCTCGTGGCGTCTGCGAGGAATTCAAAATAGAATTCTGCAATTAGTCACGTTTGGAACAAAGAATGTACGCAGGGATCTATGTTTTGAGTTTTCCGCAACGGAAAAAAAAAAAAAAAAATATATATATATAGATTCGTTCGACCGCACATACAGACCCAAATCGGTATACTCGACCGACTATACGATCCAAAAGTGACGTTGTCAGACCCGGCTCCGGGTCTGGAAACGTTCGACTATAGAATCATTATGAGGGAGGTTAGGGGGTGCTAGGGGTGAATTTTCAGCTGGGTGTGAAAAGTCGGTTATACACGATATTATATACAGAAAGTTTCAGGGTTTGGCCAGTGCGAGGGCGCTTCTACCGATTTGAATCTGATGTATATGATTCGTATAGCTGACCGACGCGTTCAGTCCATAAACATGGCAACACTGCACGTTGAGAGCTTCATAATATACAGACCTCAAATCATCTATTTTGGATCTTATATGATCCCGGTATAGTAAACCGTCTTTATGAGCAATGAATATACTATGGATATTTCAGATTCTCATAAATTTGTTTCTACATCGTACAACCTTACGGAAGCTTATACAAACCCGATTAAGGTGGTCAACGTCATGAATATGGTTTATTTGAGGTATTTCTGATGGAATTTTTATTTCAATCATTCGTGAGTAGAGTACCAGACAATTTGACTTGATGAATTTTAAAAATTCATTCGTGATATTATACTGCGTTTACTTTTTCCTTGATGACATTGTGACTAACTACATTAATTTAATGCCGCACCTGGTTATGCTCAATTTCTTCCTTTCTTGCGATGGAATTATCTGGAAAATCATGTTTTCAGTAATATTAATGGATTGAACAATAAATCAATTTATCGAAAAATATGTCATATTCATACCTGTTGCAAGTTTTGAAGGTCGGTATTTATCGTAGCAGTATATCGTCGATTGCTCCACATCATATGAAAATTGAGAGGCTTCAGAGGTATATTTTGAATTATATAGATTTTTATTTCTGGACCCTTTTTCACGCCCTTTCCTAATTGTTACTTCCCGAGTCCCGAGTGGGTACATGACGCTGAGATCGAAAACGTAGGTCGGTATGTTCAAGTGAAAATGTTAGCGCAATTTAAGAAATTTCTTCTGAACTAATAGTGCCAGCTGATAAATATTTCACAAAGACATGGCGATGAGGGCCCAATTTCACAAAAAAATGGAAACGAGAGTTTCTATGGAAACTTCCTCACCAAGAAAATGAAATGAGTAAATATGTAGTTAGAACTAAATTTGAGCAACAGAATGTTTTCCCTTTCTTCTCGAATATCAATAGATTCTACGCACGAATATCGCGAATTTTTTTCCGAAATTATAGGTGCTGGCACAGCCATTTCCATATCACGGGTCAACTTCCCAAGATATTTTTTGTGTAATTAAAGTTGAATATCGACGTTTCATTCGATTTACGATATTTCTTTCTGAACTGTTTTTGAAAATGAAAACGAAAACTGGTACAGAAACTACAAGAGTATTAAATAATTCAACTGAAAAAAGTGGTTTATTAAGATTTAGGAACATTTATATGAAAATATAGCAGACATTGCAATACAGAAGAAGGTATGAGAGTAACTTTTCTATGAAATGCCTGATATCCTAAAACTCTGCGACCTACAGGTATTTCTAATTGTAACTGGCGATGAACATGAGACTAAAACGACTGCTGTGGTTGCAACAGTTTTACAGAAACTTGTTGAAATCTGAAAGCACTTCTTATTTCCAACAGAAAAATTTGTAAAATTTGTAATTGCTTTGTTCTCATTTGAGTAATTCGAGTTGGGTCAATCGATTCACGATTTTCAATTTCATTCCCCAAAGATTGAAATTCAGTGCCTACACAAATTAGAACTTTAGACCTGTGATGTGAAAATTGTTGAGAATCCAGAACTTAATATTACGAATATAAAAAATCAATGGAACGTTGGAAAAACGTAATAAATATATTTTCTTGATTTTCTTCATCATGAAATGGTTGAAATCTTGAATAGGAAGTATCAGATGAAAGGAAACCTTAGCTTTCTTCTGAATAAGGATTGGGCCAGTAAGTACGTGATGAAAAAATTAGGTCAACCAATGCAATAATGAAAATAGTTATCTATGTCTTCACTGAATATAATAAAAAACATTATTTGATTATAGAACCAGCAGAATTTGTAGATGTTGTGATTAATCCGGATTTTTGGTCTGAAGGAGTGGCTGTTAACAAGTTTTTTCAGAAACGTCAACAGCCGAACAGCGATCGAGTCGCCGTTGCCTATAGGTATGTGCACACGAGATGACAACATTATAATCATACAACTTAACGCTCAAGGAATTTCCAATAAAATTGACCAACTTGAAATATTAACAGATAATATTGATCCTGATATCATAAGCGTTTCGGAACACTGATGTAATAGTGAACAAATCAACTTGATGACTCTAAAAGGTTATTCAATGGCTGCTTCTTACTGCAGGCCTACTCGACAACATGGTGGAACAGCAATTTACACTAAAGCTATGTATCATGTGGAGGAAATATTTTATGTTAAAAAGTTTACAGAGGAAATGAATTTTGAGTTCTGCGCAATAAATGTGAAAAACTTGACTTGTTCTGTCTGTATTGTGAGCGTCTACAGGCCTCCCCAAGGTAATATAGATTTGTTCACTCAAACATTGTCGCTTGTCCTGAACCATTGTTGTACAGGATCTGGAACATTTTTCGTCTGCGGTGATTTAAATATTAATTACTTCGAAGAACAAAACTCCTTAGCATATTTATTAATAAGTTTCGGTTTAAGATCTTTGTCCAGCAGTACTATATCTGTCTTTATGGCATGGATCTGCCGAGTTGTTGGAAAAGCATAGTTCCAGTAGATTCGAGCTCTATCATTTTCGATGACTGATCCAATTTCCAGAGGCACATATGGTAGCACTGGCTCCTTGTGTATACCATAAAATTCTCTCAGATGGAAGCAGAGAATTCTAAGTGCCGCATTGTGTCTTTCTGTATATCCTGATGGAGCGTGGACTCTGCAAGCAGACAGTGACTGCTGACTGTGGCATGCACTGCAAGTTGTTGGGGTGTCCACTTTCATGATGTTCTTCTTATACCATCTTGTATTTATCTCTCCATCTTTACAAGCCATAACGAATCCCTCCGTTTCAGACTTTAGTCCAGCCGACTTCAAGAACGTAAAGGATAGTTCCTCCGACAGGCCCTGATCTTTCAGACTCCTGAAATATATAGAGTGCAGACTTTTACCTATGTGGTCTTCGAGTAGCGTCTTCAGTTGTGCCTGTCTGATCTCTCTGCCCACTCTTCTCTGTTCTGTTGGCGTGATAGGTGTTCCCACTAGCTCATGGTCGATGGATACTCCAGTTATACTGAGTTTTTCCAAGGCTCTCCGTCCAGCTCTAAATAGGAAAGCTCCTTGGTACCTAATTTCATGATGGGCTACCATTTTCAGAAGCGGGTCTTCACTTCTCCTTATTGTCATTTCCAACGTTTGTTGATGGTATTGGTATTCTTAACTCTGCAGACCTCTGCCACCCTGCGTTCGTGGGAGATATATTCTTTGTACCGAGCAGTTGGGATGAAGGCTCCGATTCATGTTCATCACTTTACGTGTGGCCCTGTCTAGCTGGAGAGTCTCATTCACTGTCCAGTTAATTACCCCGAAAGAGTATGTGACTATCGGGACTGCCAGGATGTTCGTAGCTGACACCTTGTTTTTACCAAACAGCTGTGATTTCCATATATCCCGGATCTTCTTTTCGTAGCTGGCTGTTAAGGTATCCTTGATTCGGGTTGTCCCCAGTGCGCCTCTTTGTTGCATTCCGAGAAATTTGTAAGTTTCCTCTTCATCGAGGTGCCGAATGATTATTCCTCTTTCCAGTTCGATGTCTTCTCCTACTTCTTCAGGTCTTCCTCTGCTCAGATGGAAAACAGTACATTTTTCCAAACCGAATGACATTCCTAACTACACTGAGGTGTATTCCACAACGATGTTAAGAAGTTGTTGTAGTGCTGCCTTGGAAGGAACGTACAGTTTTAAGTCATCCATGTACAGGAGATGTGAAACCAGATGTTCTCTTCTGCCTGGTGGACCGGCCTTGTACCCTATTCTGCTCTCCCTCAACTCCGGTGTTAATGGTAGGAGTGTTATGCAGAATAATAACGGGCTTAGCGAGTCTCCTTGAAAAGCGCCGCGCTTGTATTTCACCCATCCTGTATACGTGGTTCGACCTTCCGATCGAACGGCGAACTTGGTCTTCCATAGCGCCATAATGTTCTCCATCACATGGATGATGTTAGGGTGGACTTTGAGCATCTCTAGCAGCTGTATTATCAAGCTGTGCGACGATGTGTCAAATGCTTTCGCGTAATCCAGCCATGATGTATGTAGATCGCGCTTGTAGTGTTTCGCATCTTGACAAATGCTCTTGTCTATGAGAAGGTTGTCCTTGCACCCCTGTACTCCTTTCCGTGCCCCTCTTAGCTTGTAGATTTGGTTCCACACCAGTGCGATAACCTTCAGAATCCGGTTTTGAAGGACACTTGTGAGAATCTTACACAAAGTGTTGAGACACGTGATAGGGCGGTAATTCTAGGGCTGTCCTAGATCGCCTGATTTCAGTATCAGTACAGTTCTGTTCTCTACCAACCATGATGGAATTGGCTCACGGTGAATTATTATTCCACTGAGTAATCTGGATACGTGTTGATGAGTAGCTGGAAAGTTCTTCCACAGTAGTTCTGGATCCCATCCAGTCCAGGTGCCGTGAAATCATTTTTGTTCTTCAGGGCTTGTCTAATTTATTCGGTTGTTATTTCAGTTGGTTGCACACTTTGATTGATCGCATAATGTCTGGAATCTGTGAAGTGCTGGAGTATCTCGGGTTTCCGCTGGTCGCTCGTACAATTTCTTCCAGAACCGTTCGACTTCTTCTGGTGATGGCGGGTTTTCTGCCTCTACTTGTTTGTGGCAACTTGTAATAGCTTTGAGGGCTCTGCGGTGAACGTGTTGTTGTCCTCTATCCATTTCTGCTTCTTAATCAACTTCTTCCTTGCTGCCGCAAGTGATCTTATTCTATCGACAGCTTTTTGCTTCAGTAGATTGATGGTGGGCAAGCTTATCGTACGGAGTAACGCACGCAGCTCCGCCATCATGATATATCGATTATTATTATTATTATTAATATAGGTACACCTCGCAGAAAAATATCTTTGGTTGCCATTTTCATTATCCGTTGCTATCGTGAATATATTTTCTTCGCGTCAACTGAAAAAGATAGGCAGGAATTTTTGCCGTCACAACTCCTATTTCGCATCCTTTTATACATCGAAATCACCGTGGAATGACCCGAAGAGCTGGCAACACCACTGGGATCAGAAACGTTGGTCGTATTTAGTGATGCTGTATATGTGGGACTGGAAAGTTTGCGTAATGTTTCGGGATTGAAGATGAGTATCGTTCATACAACTTTTATAAGAAAAAAAAATCCTTTCCCCTCTGAGGCTACCTAAAGAGTTATATGTTTGAATAACTTATTTCTCACTTATATACTCGTTATATACTTTCGGATCATGTGGGTCTTAGGTCGCCTTAAGTACGTACCGGGATTCGAAGCGTCTGTTAGACAAATATGTATATATATATATATATTTGTATATATAGGGTATATATAGGGTCATATATATATATATATATATATATATTTATATTTTTTCTTTTTTGTCAAAGATCACTATGTCTGGCCGGTTATGTGAAATTGGCCTATCGGTAATCAGTGGATGATCCCAGTAGAGCTTCAGGTTTTCATTCTCTAGCAGTGTTTGTGGTGAGTATTCATGAATTCTTTTTTGTTGTTTCAATAACCCATATTTTATAGCAAGTGCCTGGTGGTAAACTTTTGCCATGGCGTTGTGACGATCCGTGTATTCTCTTGGAGCGAGGGTTGCACAGGATGACGTGATGTGTTGGATCGTTTCCACGGATTGTGAGCATTTGCGACATCGATCTGTTGGCAAGTTCTTTCGTGCTATGTTCTCCAGGTAGGCTCTCGTAGGTATCACCTGGTCTTGGATGGCTGCCAGTCTGCCTTCCGTCTCCGGGAAAAGATAACCAGCTTTCAGGTATGAGATGGACTTTTCCTTGTTAATCTTGTTCCATTTCAGAGCAGTGGGATATCTTCCATGAAGCGCTTTACCGTGCCATTCTCGAGCAGCTTCCTCGGTATTTGGGCTTTCTACTGGGGCCATTCTTGATGCCAGGTTTAATGCTGTGACATTTTGGTCTTCTGCAGCTATGGCTCGGAAGAAAGGTGAGTCCTTTGATCTAAAATACTCTGTCATTTGCTTGACCACAGTGTTGTGTGTGTGTTCAACCTGTTGTAAACCTCTTCCCCCCTCGCTTCTTGGCATGTACAGTCTTATTACAGATGCATGGGGGTGATGCATTCCATACCTGGTCAATAGTACTCTAACTTGGGTATCTATAGCTCTCAGATCGGTGGTTGACCATTTGATAATGCCGAAGGAATAAACAAGACATGGCATCGCCCAAGCTTTAATTGCCGTGAATGTTGATTTTGAATTCAGTTTACTTTGCAGTACCTTCTTCAGCCTCTCCATGAACTTAGTCTTAAACGCATTTTTGGCTTCAGTTGTTTTGATTTCAAGTCCTTGTTTAATTCCCAAATACTTGTAAGTATCTTCTGGTCCCATCCTCTGCATTTCTAACCCTTGGTTTATAAGCATGGCTTCTCCCTCTATCAGCTTTCCTCTTTTCATATGTAGTACCGCACATTTATCTAAGCCCATTTCCATTTTTATAGTTTATGTGAAGGATGTTACGACTCTGAGCTGTCTTAATAGTTGGTCTTCATTTGCAGCGTACAATTTGAGGTCGTCGATGTAGAGCTGATGACTTATTTTGATGTTATTTCTTTTTTCAATTATATAGCCGTACTTGGTGTTGTTAAGCAATTTGCTCAAAAAGTTAATTGCGAGGCAGAACCAGAGTGTGCTCAGTTTGTCTCCTTGGAAAAGTCCTCTTCTGATGTTGATCTCCTCCGTTGTGTATTCACCTTTATTTGTATTTAGGTGCAATCTAGTTCTCCAAGTCAGCATAAGATGTTTGAGAAGATTGATTATCGCCTCCGCTACTCCATACAATCTTAAAGTTTTTAGTAGCCATGAATGTGGGATCGAGTCGAAGGCTTTCCTATAATCAATCCATGCCATCGATAGGTTCCGCTGTTTCTTTTTTGCTTGTTTGGTAATGAGAGAATCAATGATTAGCAACTCTTTGCTTCCCTTTGCATCTTTTCGGCATCCATTCTGTTCACGTGCTAGAATGTTGTTTGTTCCCACATGCTTCCATATTTTTTGGGTTATCACTCCTGTTAATATCTTGTAGATAACAGGCAAGCACGTGATTGGTCTATAATTCTTAGGGTTATTGTTTCTTGGTCCTTTCGGAATCATGTGGGTGATGCCAAGCGTCAGGGTGTTTGGTAATTGGGATGGATTTACCAGGGCCTGCTGAAACAACTTTGTTATTGCTTTGTGTGTGCAACTGAAGTGCTTCCACCAGTAGTTGTGGAGTCCATCAGGTCCTGGCGCAGACCAGTTGCTTGTTTTTTTCAGTGTTGCTTTTATATCATTTTCAGTGATGTTAACTGTATCCATGATGTAATATTTTGATTTCTCTTCTGCCTCTCGAATCCAAGATGCTTCATCATCATGCTCTCCCCCGTCGCTCCAGATTGCTTCCCACGTTGTACACATTTCATCAGGTTTTGGGAACTCATCTTCAACTGTGGTTGCTTCCTCTAGTTGTCTGTAAAACTGATTTTGATTTTTATAGTACAACTGGTTATTCTTGTACCTTTTAACCCTTTCATTATATCGTCTCACCCTGTTTCCTAATGCTTGTGCCTTCTGTTTCAGGGTGTCATATATTACTATGAGTTCTTGCTTGAAGGATTCATTTGTAGCTCTGATCTTGTACTCCGATGCTATGCGTGAGATTTTCTTAATCGTTTTCCTGGATGGTGAGATGCAGGTCAGGTAAGTATGTAACACTCCTATTTTTGCTCTGATACTCACTATTTTTTTTTTCCAGGCGGATCTTCCATGGTGGCACTTTGTTCTCTTCGGTTTGGTGTTTGTTGATGATTAACCTTATGTTATTTTCCTCACATACAGTTACGGCCCCGGCATAAACATAGTCAGCAATTTCCTCGATGTTTAGGTTGTTCGGCAAGATTGTCTCCATTATTTAATTTGTTCTATTCACACTTTCCAGTATGTTCTGTGATCCTTTGAGTCTAGGTATTCTAGGTCTTTCTTGAGGATTGATCTTGGCATACATTTGTATGTTCCTCCTGAAAACTTTCTCTGTTGATTTGTGCTCAAGCGTCGTTGAAACCTGTTGTTCATGGTTTGCTTCCTCTGCGATGGTAGTATCATCAGTTGGGACTGGGGCATATGGTCTTATGCTTTTTCTGATAGACTCGAGTTCGACGCTTGAGAATTTTTCATTCTGTATGATCCATCTGACCCTGTTCGCCAGCAGATTCGGATATGAGAGTTTACTTGGATTGATCTCATTCCAAGTGGTGGTCAAAATTTGTCGATAATTTATTTCTGTATTCAATTGGTGTAGTTCCTCAGCAATAAAGTGAACCCGCATAATGAGGATATTCTCTTCCTCAGTCCAACGCGTTCTTCCATCTCTAGTCTGAGCCTCAGCGGGACGGTATCTGATTCCGTCCAAACTGATACCGCCGCTCGCCCCACAGCTGTCCCCTACAGGCTCTGCCTCCAGACGGCTCCGAAGAGGACCAGCCCGCTGCCCTCTACCGCCCTGCATCATGCTTCTAGTGACAGGAGCTTCATAATCTACAGCTTCCCAGGCTGCCAACCTGGGGGCTGGGTGACTCAGGTATGCGGGGTCGTCACTCCCCGAAAGCATTACGCTCCCCTGCATATATATATATATATATATATATACTCATAACGCGCCTTCTACCAGGCCCGGTACGTTGCACAGGCAACCGGAGGCCCGCCATTTCTAATTGGTTTAGGAGAGTGTATTTTTTTGGAAAACATTCAGAAGAGTCATACCTTCAAGAGCAATTTCAGAGGGGAAGATTATTTTGTATATACAAAAAAATATATAAATTGAAGATTTTCGGAATCCCGACACGTTTCTAGGTGGATATGCCGCCCTCTGTGTAAAAAGTATGCATTTGTACGATTATCGGAAGCCCGGCGGTGTTGTGACTATGATCGCCTAAATTTCCATCGAATTCTATACGAATTTAACAGTTTCAAGAGATATGTTCTAAATATTCGAAGTCTCTATATACAGGGTGTTAATCAATAATTGTGAATTTCAGAGGTTTTGTTGAAAATAGGGTGGGTTTTTTATATGCTATTGTTGGGCAGCCCCTTATTATATACAGCCCCCTAAAGATGGCACCGGAAAACCAATATACATTTTTTTTTAACCAACTAAAACAATGAATAAAATTAAGAGGACATTATATACGAGCGAGAAGGCACTCAAAAAATGTTGAGTACTATTCTATTGTAAGTAATCATTAAAGGATACTGTGGGAAGTATATTCATCATTATATGTATTCTATTGTGTTTGCAAGGGATAGAAGAAATAGCCACCCCTTAAATTTGTTTCGCAACAATTTTTTTCCTATTCATAGTATACCATTTAAAAATACTTTATTCGTCGACCTCTATGAAAAATAACATTTTATTATGTTTTTGGCGCTCTTGTTCCTCGGAACAGAGTGCTTATCAATTTGCCCAAATGTCTGTAATTTTCGAATATTTTGCTGAAAATGGCCTCAAACGATTTGATTCGACTCACTGATCAAGAATCCGTGGTCGAAATCAATTCTGTCCGGCCGGTCGGCCGTTCGTCAACACGATAACTCTCGAACGAAAAGATTTAGAGGATTGATATTTGCAGGGTAGGAGGTAAATATCTCAGACAAGTTCGTTAACGTTTAAATCCACCAAGCGGCTTCGGAGTTATGGCCATTTTTAGTAAAAAAAATGTTTATGAATATTTTCGAAACTTATCACTCGATCTTTTTGAAATTTGGCACCAAATTGTGAAATAATGACCTTTATACGCATGCGAAGTTTTGTATTGATCAGGTTGCCGTAAAGTGTAAAAAAAAATGTTTTAAATTTTTCAAATATTGTTTCTACAATTACTCTCGAACAAAACAAGCTAGGCAGTTGAAATTTACAGAGTAGGTTTGGGAGATGAATATCTCGGTTGAGTTCGTTATTGGGCAAAATAGGCCTTATGGTTTCGGAGTAACGAAAAAAAAAAATTTTTTTTCAACTTACAAATTTCAAATTCAATTTTTTTCAAGATGCAGTTTCACCATAAAAAATCCATTATTATAATTTTCAACTCTAACAAGCAAATACTTTCGGAGGTATGAATTTTCGAAATTTCAGTAATAAATCGTACTTCTATGTTTTTTTTCATTATAATTTTTGAAGTGATATTTTAAAATGATACTTTTTTCAAATTTAATATCTTTCATGACGCAGTTCTGTCATAAGAATCCATTGATATAATTCCCAACTCTGAGAAATCAATACTTTCGGAGATATAATTTGTCTGTTTGAAGAAGAGCGCTAAGAAGCTCCTGTGCACATGGCTTGAACCAATTTTTTTATTAAATTATTTATCAACTGTGTCTAGAGGTCTGCGAAAAAATGTGATATGCACCTCAGCGAAAAACTGTCTATTGTCTCGCCTGCTTGCTACCCTCAGCTTTTCCTCGGATAGCAATTTGCGACCTCGACTATTATGGACAGTTGTTCGTCATTCGTTCATAAATAAATGAAAAAAACTTGATTCATTCTGAACAAATAAGGTCTCCGGTATTTTCCTGCTAAAATTTAAATTTTATATTTCGGAAACTATCTGTCAGATATCGCTGAAATTCGACAATAACCTTCGATCCAGCATTTCACAATCGACTATCGGATTAATCTCGATCGGATATGTATTTTTGGAATTATTTCATTTTAAAATTTGAGTTCCTTTGGTGCACAATGATTTATTGCACATGGTTTCGCTTTCTTTATTTACACTCAATTTCATATAGTATTTCATGAGGATATGTGAGGCCTGAATAAAGATAATATGCACAAAACATCCATAAATCTTGAAACAATCAACTGTCGGATTTCGAATTTTGCAACTATATCACCCCTTTTGTTAAGTTTTCTTCTGCGTAATTGAAAGAATTAGGACCAGAGTAGGACAATTTGCTAATATCATTGTTCGAACGGAGTCGTGAGACATCGCTATGAACCTAGCAGACTATTTCAGCAGACTTTTTGGCGGAAACACCCGAACGCTCCTGACCAGTGGCTGCAGGCTGATTTCTCATTCATAAGCTTATGTTCGCCACAGCACGTACCTGTTTGGGATGTGGGTTTAGCAATGAGAATATCCCCTGAGAAAATGATTGACTTCCCGATGCACTGCAGGGTTGTTTTTTCAGCTCTTCAATGTCAAAATTTAATCTCTCTGGAACTATTCGCAGGAGCACATACAGGTTTCATACACGTATTACTTATACCCATACCAATAATCCCTGTAAAATTTGTCGACTTCCCGGGGGGCTAAGGGGTAGTTTTTCCAACGCTTAAATTTCAATATACAAGGATGAGTCTTAAAGTTGTACATTAATTTTGACCATAGATTCCTCTTATCCAATGAAACACTTTGTTCAGTTACAATTTTTTCAAATTTGGCTCAGATAAAAAGTTTAATGCGTTTAAAGATTTCAAAATGTGCAAATACACTCCTGCATATAAATTATCTATAAGATTAATGCTGGACGAGAAAAATGCACGGAAAAGTGGTTTACAGCTTGATGCGGGATTCCAACGCTCAGGGACGGATCCATAAAAGTAGTGAAATTTCGGTAGTTTTCCGTTTTATAAAATTCAATGAAGAACATCTCAAAAACGGTGCGCTTTAGAAGGAATGATGAAGAATAATTCAATGTTCTAAAACTATTGGATATTCTTAAATTGTCTCGGAACATTACCATCTTTATGGTAATTTCGTTTAGTTTTATGAATCGACGAGTCTATGGCTAGAAAAACACTAGAAGTAGGAAAAAACTAAACTAATTTGGAAAATATGTATCATGGTTATAGGAAACTTTAGCGTGAAGTTTCCTTCACACACATTCATTTTATTCAGGAAAAGGATGTCAAAGCCATAAAATAAAAAAAGGGTTTTTTTTAATTTACACAGGCTGTATCTTTTTACCTGAGCCGAATTCATAAAAATGGTGGAGCAAAAAGTATTTCATTTGATGTTGATAATCTATGGTTAAAATTAATGAACAACTTAAAGTTTCACCCTGTATTTCATCTACGGAACTATTCGCCGGAGCAAATACAGATTTCGTATGTTGGTTAACTATACCAATCACGACATTCCCTAAGAATGTTATGGACTTCCCGATGGGCTCCGGGGCAGATTTTTCAACCCTTAAATTTGAAAATTTATTATCTCCGGGACTATTCGCCGGAGCACATACAGATAACATACACTTATTACTTGAACACACATACCTATATCCCCTGAATTGGGTTGAAAAAAAGTAATATGTAATGTCCTCCGGCGAATAGTTCCGGAGATACTAAATTTTAAAAATTAAGCGTTGAACAACCCAACAGCCCCTCGGGAAGTCAATACATTTTTCAGGATATGGATATGGTTATGGGCTTAAGTAACACGTGTATGAAATATGCGAATAGTTCCGGAGATATTGAATTTTGAAATTTAAAGGTTGAAAAAATTACCCCCTAGCCCTTACAGAAGTTGATCATTTTTTCAGGGGATATTGTTATCGGTATATTTACTCCACATAAAAAATCTGTATGTGCTCCAACGAATAGTTCTGGATATATTAAATTTCGAAATTCAAGGGTTGAAAAAACTATCCCGCAGCCCCTCGGGAAGACATTCATTCAGGAAATATCTTTATCGGTATTAGTACTCCATATACAAAATCTTTTTAGTGCTCCCCGGCTTGTAGATATTACATTTTTAAATTTAAGGGTTGAAAAAAATACCCCGCAGCTCTACGGGACGTAGATCATTTTTTCAGGCGCTGTTGTTATCGGTATATTTAACGTAAATACAAAGTCTGTATGTGCTCCGGGAATAGTTCCGGTGATAATAAATTATAAAATTTAAGGGTTGAAGAAACTACCCAGCAACCCCTCGGGAAGACAATACTTTTTTCAGGCGATCCCGTTATCGGTATATTCAACCCACGTGAAGTATCTTTATATGCTGCGGCGAATATTAAAATTTGAAATTTAAGGGTTGAGAACACTACCCCGCAAACCCTCGGAAAGTCGATAATTTTTGTAGTGGATATGGGTATGGGTATGAATAATACGCGTATTGAATATTTATGTGCGCCGGCGATTAGTTCCGGATATATTAAATTTTGATATTTTAGGGTTGAAAAACTATCCTGCAGCCCCTCGGGAAGACGATTAATTTTTCAGAGGATATAGTTATGGGTATAAGCACTACGTGAATGAAATATGTATGTGCGTCGGCGAATAGTTCCGGAGATATTAAATTCAGAAATTTAAGGGTTGTAAAAACAACCCCGCTGTCACTCGGGAAGACGATAAATTTTTCAGGTGATATTGGTGGTGATATAGTAATGCGTATATGAAATATTTATGTGCTCCGGTGAATAGTTCCGGAGTTATTAAATTTTGAATTTTAAGAGTTTACAAACTACCACGCACTCACTTGGGATGTCGATACATTTTTCAGGGGTTATAGGTAGTGGTTTCAGAGTATATGGTTATGGGTATAAGTAATAAGTGTATAAATTCTGTATGAGCTCCGGCGAATAGTTCTGGAGATATTAAATTTTGAAATTTAAGGGTTACTACCCAAATACAAAATCTGTATGTGCCCCGTCAAATAGATCATTTTTTCAGGCGCTGTGGTTATCGGTATATTTAACGCAAATACAAAGTCTGTATGTGTTGCGGAGAATAGTATTAAAATTTAAAATTAAAGGGTTGAAAGAACTACCCCGCAGCCCCTCGTGAAGTCGATCATTTTTTTCAGGGTTATCGGTATAATTAATTCACTTGTCCACTTATCTGTATGTGCTCCGGCGAATAGTTTCGGAGATATCAAATTTTGGAATTTATGGGTTTAAAAAACAACACTTGAGCCCTCGGGAAGTTAATGAATTTTTCAGAGGATATAGGTATGGGTATAAGTTAAGTAATACATGTATGAAATATTTACGTGCTCCGGCGAATAGTTCCGAATATAATACATTTTTGTATTTTAGTGTTGAAAAAACCTTCGAAAAGTCCATAATATTTTCAGGGGATGTCGATATCGGTATAATTAAGCCACATATAAAATCTGCATGTGCTCCGGTGAATATTTCCGGAGATATTAAATTTTGATATTTAAGGGTTGGAAAAACTATCCCGCAGCCTCTTGGGAAGACGATAAATTTTTCAGAGGATATGGGTATGGGTACAAGCATGACGTGAATGAAATCTGTATGTGCTCCGGCGAATAGTTCCAAAGATATGAAATTTAGAAATTTTAGGGTAGAAAAAGCTGCCCGCAGCCCCTCGGAGAGTGGATGAATTTTTCAGGGGATATAGGTATGGGTATAAGTAATACGAGTATGAAATATGTTTGAGCTCCGGTGAATATTTTCGGATAAAATAAATTTTTAAATTTATAAAGGTATATAGCACTATAACTCTCGAACGATATGACTTAGAAATTAAATTTGCAGGGTAAGTTTGGTGCATGAAAATCTGGGTTTAGTTTGCTGACGGGCAAAAAAGGCTGAAGTGGTTCGATGTTATGGCCATTTGGAGTAAATGCTTTTTCGAATATTTTCGAGACTACTGAGTTTATGTTACTGAAATTCAGGAAGAATTAATTTATCATTGAATGGTTTCTTTCTGGGTTTTCTTTCCCAAACTCTGAAAAAAAATATCTATAAAATTAAAACTTAATTATTTTGTGATTTGCTTCTGCGTCAGAAACACAAGATATTTGTCAGAAGCAATCAATCGGACAATGTTGCCAAACAACTAACAACGAAACAACATCAACTAAGCTAAGAAACAACTATATCATAACGTCAAACCATTTAATGATGAATATACCTCCCACAGTATCCTTTAATGATTATTTAGAATTAATTTAATTACGAGTGGAATGTACGCACAGTTTTGTATTGATTGGGTTACTGGGAACAGAAAAAGACATTCGAAAATTTGAAAAATTAGTTTTTCCGATAACTCGAAGCATACTGATATGATAGAATTGAATTCGGTAATTAGGTTACCAATAATCACCTCTTGGACCGTGCGAAATTCCAATTAAAACTGACTCCATGGAGGCTCAAAATAAATTACGTGTTCTATTCATGAGTTCTCGCAAATCAGTTAAAAATCAATTTTTCACACTAGTAAAAAAAAATTGTTCAGCTGACGTGCAGTCAGAAGCTTTACCGCGTATGTTCTCTTGACCATTCTCCTGTATAGGACACTCATAATCGAATTTGCCATGGTAATTTAAGAGTGTCCAATACAGTAGAACAGACAATAGAATTCACCATGGTGAATTAGATTAAGTCCAATAAAGGAGAATGGACAAGAGAACATACACGAAAAAGCTTCTGACTTCACGTCAGTGCTTGAACCATTTTTTTTTTCAATGATTTTGAAAAAAAATTCTGGTGCTACGATCCTTACGAATTTCCGCAAGAATTTTTGCGTTGGCATTCTACAACTAATAACCATATTGGAATTGGATCGGATTTGTATTTTTTGAGTTATTGAGGAAACAACAACCAAATTTCAGATTGATATAACTCCAAAACCATTTGGCCGATTATGCTAGTTAACGAACTTAAATGTCGTATTCGGATGCGTAATCTACCCTGAAAACTGCAAGTCGCTATTTTTTTCCGTTCTCAAGGAATCATGAGATACTTAATATTTTTCCTAATTTTTAAAAAATTTTCTAGTGGTACGGCCCCCACAAAATTTCACACACGTCTTCATGTCGATATTCTACAACTAGTTACCAAGCTTCAATTCGATCGAGTCTATATTTTTTGAGTTATCGAGGAAATAATATTCCAGATGGGTATAACGCCGAAACCGTTAGGCCGATTATGGCCAACAGCGAACTTAACTCTCCCATTCAAATATGCAATCTATCCTGAAAATTGCAAGTCACTTTCTCCTTTCGTTTGAGAGTTGTCGAGGCAACGCTCACCCATCCATCTACTGAATTCATACAAGGCTGCTCGGATCTCCAACAATATACATCCGATCATGTTCAAACTTGGAACTTTATTAGAAGAGTTAGGTTCTGAAGGCTCTCGCAAAATTTTAGCAATATCGGAAGAATAGTTTCTGATATATAGAATTTTTTCAATGATTTTGAAAAAAATTTTCTATGTTTTTTTTTAAATTTTCTAGTAATACGATCATCACAAAATTTACAAGAATTGTTGCGTTGCCATTCTACAACTAATATCCATGTTTGAGTTGGATCGGTTTCGTATTTTTCGAGTTATTGAGGAAATAACAACCAAATTTCAGATGGGTATAACTCAAAATCCATTTTTCCGATTATGCCTATAATAAACGAACTCAAATGGCACATTAAGATTCTCAACTTCACCTGAAAATTTCAAGTCGCTATCTCTTTCTGTTCTTAGGTTATCGTGACGTAAATATTTTTTAATAATTACTCGGAAACCGGCAGAAATGGGCAGATTATGCCCATTAACGAACTTGTCCGTCCAATTGAGGTGCGCCACCTACCCTTAAAATTTCAAGTCGCTATCTCTTTCGTTCTCAAGTTATCGTGGCAACGGCCGGCCGCAGGGAGTCGAACCTAATCGGTTGAGACCATTTTCGGCGAAAAATTCGAAAATAACAGACATTTGGGCAAAATGATAACGCGATGTTCCCCAGAACATACGCGCAAAAATTAAGTCCCCTATAGCTATTTAAAAAAATTCACAATGTGAAGAGAAATGAAATTAACAAAATTATTTTTCATATTCTCCTAGTCAAATTTTCGTATATGATAGCAAGTAAAATACTGACAAAAGTGTTCTCTTGAAATGAGCCCTTTATGATATTTGAAATTAAACCTCAATATTGTGTCAATTAATCGAACTATGTTAGAATATGTGAGTATTTTGGATGGCGTATTATTATCTGTGATGATGCCAAATGTATGGGACTCCCATATGCAGATGAACCTATACGGGCTTCGTAGAAGGCGTAAAATCTATAGAATGTATATAAAGTTTATGCAGACCGACCGAAGCGCTCTCAGCGCGGACGTTCCGTGAACCCGATCGCGTATGTTTTGAGATGTATAAGGCATTTTTGGTGCCCGGGCAAAAACTTGGGAAAATGGTCCCTGAGGTGTCAGGAATCTACAGACCAATTTATACACGTTAGTTTTGGGAAGCCCAAAGTCGGGCATCCCAAAGGTGGTGCGGGCTTCCGGAAAGCTGCGGAATATGCATTTTTGGGCCTCCGAATGGCGGATTATGAGTGTATATATATATATATATATATATATATATATATATATATATATATATATATATATATATATATATATATATATATATATATATATATATATATATATGCAGGGGAGCGTAATGCTTTCGGGGAGTGACGACCCCGCATACCTGAGTCACCCAGCCCCCAGGTTGGCAGCCTGGGAAGCTGTAGATTATGAAGCTCCTGTCACTAGAAGCATGATGCAGGGCGGTAGAGGGCAGCGGGCTGGTCCTCTTCGGAGCCGTCTGGAGGCAGAGCCTGTAGGGGACAGCTGTGGGGCGAGCGGCGCAGCCCCCCGAGATGGCACCGTAAGCCATAGCACAAACAACATCAGGAGAGTGAGAAGGAGTATCAGTTTGGACGGAATCAGATACCGTCCCGCTGAGGCTCAGACTAGAGATGGAAGAACGCGTTGGACTGAGGAAGAGAATATCCTCATTATGCGGGTTCACTTTATTGCTGAGGAACTACACCAATTGAATACAGAAATAAATTATCGACAAATTTTGACCACCACTTGGAATGAGATCAATCCAAGTAAACTCTCATATCCGAATCTGCTGGCGAACAGGGTCAGATGGATCATACAGAATGAAAAATTCTCAAGCGTCGAACTCGAGTCTATCAGAAAAAGCATAAGACCATATGCCCCAGTCCCAACTGATGATACTACCATCGCAGAGGAAGCAAACCATGAACAACAGGTTTCAACGACGCTTGAGCACAAATCAACAGAGAAAGTTTTCAGGAGGAACATACAAATGTATGCCAAGATCAATCCTCAAGAAAGACCTAGAATACCTAGACTCAAAGGATCACAGAACATACTGGAAAGTGTGAATAGAACAAATTAAATAATGGAGACAATCTTGCCGAACAACCTAAACATCGAGGAAATTGCTGACTATGTTTATGCCGGGGCCGTAACTGTATGTGAGGAAAATAACATAAGGTTAATCATCAACAAACACCAAACCGAAGAGAACAAAGTGCCACCATGGAAGATCCGCCTGGAAAAAAAAATAGTGAGTATCAGAGCAAAAATAGGAGTGTTACATACTTACCTGACCTGCATCTCACCATCCAGGAAAACGATTAAGAAAATCTCACGCATAGCATCGGAGTACAAGATCAGAGCTACAAATGAATCCTTCAAGCAAGAACTCATAGTAATATATGACACCCTGAAACAGAAGGCACAAGCATTAGGAAACAGGGTGAGACGATATAATGAAAGGGTTAAAAGGTACAAGAATAACCAGTTGTACTATAAAAATCAAAATCAGTTTTACAGACAACTAGAGGAAGCAACCACAGTTGAAGAGGAGTTCCCAAAACCTGATGAAATGTGTACAACGTGGGAAGCAATCTGGAGCGACGGGGGAGAGCATGATGATGAAGCATCTTGGATTCGAGAGGCAGAAGAGAAATCAAAATATTACATCATGGATACAGTTAACATCACTGAAAATGATATAAAAGCAACACTGAAAAAAACAAGCAACTGGTCTGCGCCAGGACCTGATGGACTCCACAACTACTGGTGGAAGCACTTCAGTTGCACACACAAAGCAATAACAAAGTTGTTTCAGCAGGCCCTGGTAAATCCATCCCAATTACCAAACACCCTGACGCTTGGCATCACCCACATGATTCCGAAAGGACCAAGAAACAATAACCCTAAGAATTATAGACCAATCACGTGCTTGCCTGTTATCTACAAGATATTAACAGGAGTGATAACCCAAAAAATATGGAAGCATGTGGGAACAAACAACATTCTAGCACGTGAACAGAATGGATGCCGAAAAGATGCAAAGGGAAGCAAAGAGTTGCTAATCATTGATTCTCTCATTACCAAACAAGCAAAAAAGAAACAGCGGAACCTATCGATGGCATGGATTGATTATAGGAAAGCCTTCGACTCGATCCCACATTCATGGCTACTAAAAACTTTAAGATTGTATGGAGTAGCGGAGGCGATAATCAATCTTCTCAAACATCTTATGCTGACTTGGAGAACTAGATTGCACCTAAATACAAATAAAGGTGAATACACAACGGAGGAGATCAACATCAGAAGAGGACTTTTCCAAGGAGACAAACTGAGCACACTCTGGTTCTGCCTCGCAATTAACTTTTTGAGCAAATTGCTTAACAACACCAAGTACGGCTATATAATTGAAAAAAGAAATAACATCAAAATAAGTCATCAGCTCTACATCGACGACCTCAAATTGTACGCTGCAAATGAAGACCAACTATTAAGACAGCTCAGAGTCGTAACATCCTTCACATAAACTATAAAAATGGAAATGGGCTTAGATAAATGTGCGGTACTACATATGAAAAGAGGAAAGCTGATAGAGGGAGAAGCCATGCTTATAAACCAAGGGTTAGAAATGCAGAGGATGGGACCAGAAGATACTTACAAGTATTTGGGAATTAAACAAGGACTTGAAATCAAAACAACTGAAGCCAAAAATGCGTTTAAGACTAAGTTCATGGAGAGGCTGAAGAAGGTACTGCAAAGTAAACTGAATTCAAAATCAACATTCACGGCAATTAAAGCTTGGGCGATGCCATGTCTTGTTTATTCCTTCGGCATTATCAAATGGTCAACCACCGATCTGAGAGCTATAGATACCCAAGTTAGAGTACTATTGACCAGGTATGGAATGCATCACCCCCATGCATCTGTAATAAGACTGTACATGCCAAGAAGCGAGGGGGGAAGAGGTTTACAACAGGTTGAACACACACACAACACTGTGGTCAAGCAAATGACAGAGTATTTTAGATCAAAGGACTCACCTTTCTTCCGAGCCATAGCTGCAGAAGACCAAAATGTCACAGCATTAAACCTGGCATCAAGAACGGCCCCAGTAGAAAGCCCAAATACCGAGGAAGCTGCTCGAGAATGGCACGGTAAAGCCCTTCATGGAAGATATCCCACTGCTCTGAAATGGAACAAGATTAACAAGGAAAAGTCCATCTCATACCTGAAAGCTGGTTATCTTTTCCCGGAGACGGAAGGCAGACTGGCAGCCATCCAAGACCAGGTGATACCTACGAGAGCCTACCTGAAGAACATAGCACGAAAGAACTTGCCAACAGATCGATGTCGCAAATGCTCACAATCCGTGGAAACGATCCAACACATCACGTCATCCTGTGCAACCCTCGCTCCAAGAGAATACACGGATCGTCACAACGCCATGGCAAAAGTTTACCACCAGGCACTTGCTATAAAATATGGGTTATTGAAACAACAAAAAAGAATTCATGAATACTCACCACAAACACTGCTAGAGAATGAAAACCTGAAGCTCTACTGGGATCATCCACTGATTACCGATAGGCCAATTTCACATAACCGGCCAGACATAGTGATCTTTGACAAAAAAGAAAAAACGGCAATATTAATTGACATCACGGTTCCAGCGGATGACAACGCTGAGAAAGCCTACACTGAAAAGATAGTAAAATATCATGATTTGGCGTTTGAACTGAAAGAAATTCACCAACTTACCTGCACTTCGATCCTTCCATTGGTCATCACAACCAATGGTCTTGTTGAGATGCATCTGATCCAACACACCACGCGGCTCGGACTTGACGAAACTGTAATCAATATAGCACAGAAGGAAGTCATTCTGTGGACTACAAGAATAGTCAGAAGATTCCTAACCAGCAGCTGAGAAATGCTTTGATCCTCGTGATCCGGCATGATCATGTGCCTACCCAAAATGGTGATTTAAAAAAAAAAAAAAAAAAAAAAAAATATATATATATATGGTAATTGTTTAGAACTAAAAGAACCGTGCTGGAGAAGTGAAAAAAATTGTACTTACCAAGTTTGGGCCCCAGATTACGAAAATGATAGCGAGAAGTCTGCAATTCCTTTAGTTTTTACAAAAAAAAAATCCAAAGTTTCATTCAGATAGGTGAGGTTATTCATAATTCTAGCCAGATTTTCTCTATTTTCTCAATCAATAATCGTTGGAAATGATTTTATTATCAATTTCTGAGCGTTTCCTGCAAAATAAACCCTTCATTTCGTCGAAATCGACGATTTTATACATTGTTTATTTTCCTTACGGCAGCCATTTCAATTCGACTTTCGGCTGTCAACCGTCGCGACTGGTGCAACGTTGCCAATGTCTCATACTTGTAGTTAAATTTACGTTGATTAGTTCGAATATTGTTTCGAGATAATGACGTATCAAGGGTATCATCATTTGCGTATCCTATGAACGCTTCAACTTCTGGTGATGGTTGAGCCGTCAGTTTTCGCGACCTTTATTTTATTCGCGTTAGTTTATTCATTGTGATATATTCGATATTTCTTTCTGATTCTTCCTCTTGTACTGCTTTTTCGTCAATTTTTTTGATAAAACATTTTATTTTACCCTTTCTTTAAAGAATTTCTGTTAAGTTTTATATGAATTTATTTTTTATATTATATGTATACAAAGTGTCTATTAATTTTAGAATTTCTGTTATGTTTGGTTATGGTTCAACAACATCATCCCTATTTACCATATTATCCCAATTGCCTTTCTGTCCTTTGACTCCCCAAAAATCCCTTCCTGGCAAAGTCAGCCCATACCTCCCCGGGGTCTTTGCTGGATTACTCTTCCAGTATGTAATTATTTGACATTTAAAAATGAACATGTTTTTATATAATATGCAGTTTCACCAATTCCGAAATATTTTGATAAACTTATACCTTCTTGTCTTGCTGATATTTCTTCTATCACTCTATAATTCGTTTATACTAATATTGGCAAAGTAAACGAAAATGGGTTCTCCCAATCCCATCCACTATAGCCTGGTTTATGCTGGCTGGTAACTTTAACTTATTCCCTAACTTAAAAATTGAAACATAGATTTCTAACGCTATGGTTGATACTGAGACTGAATAATCCGTTTACTTATTATTAATAATAATAATAAATAAGTTAACGGATTATTTAGTCTGATTATAAAGCATAACACTAAAAATAAATGTCTATATATATTATATATATATGATTAAGTTAAAGTTAACAGCCAGCATAAACCAGCCTTAACTATTTGTAAGTTACTGGCCATTCGATTTGAGACATTGGCAACGTTGCACCAGTCGCGACGGTTGACAGCCGAAAGTCGAATTAAAATGGCTGCCGTAAGGAAAATAAACAATGTATAAAATCGTCGATTTGGACGAAATGAAGGGTTTATTTTGCAGGAAACGCTCAGAAATTGATAATAAAATCATTTCCAACGATTATTGATTGAGAAAATAGAGGAAAACTGGCTAGAATTATGAATAACCTCACCTACCTGAATGAAACTTTGGAATTTTTTTTTGATTAAACTAAAGGAATTGCAGACTTCTCGCTATCATTTTCGTAATCTGGGGCCCAAACTTGGTAAGTACAATTTTTTTCACTTCTCCAGTTCGGTTCTTTTAGTTCTAAACAATTACCATATATATATATATATATATATATATATTACATATTACATTATCGTACTGAGTGATGGAAGGGAAATGGTCGGCCTGAGAACGGAGGACAGATACAAGTACTTAGGAATACAGCAAACATTTGAAATAAAACACAAAGAAAACAAGGAGAATGCTAAAAACGAACTCAATAGAAGGGTGCGAAAAATACTGGGAACGAAACTCTCAGCCAAGAACAAAATAATGGCAATCAACATCTGGGCCATACCGGCATTTACCTACACAGCTGGAGTCCTTTCCTGGTCGAAAACAGACTTGGAGCAAGCGGACAGGCGCATCCGGGCCACACTGACAGAGTACGGTATGTTGCATCCCAACTCGGCAATAGAACGGTTGTACTTACCTCGTAAGGATGGTGGACGTGGAATGACTAGTTTGGAGGAGGCGTGCCTAAAAGAGAAGGAAAATATAAGCAAATACTTCAACAATACAAACTTACCTGCTCATAGGTGGGTGGTTGCATACGACCGTACCTCCATTTCACCCGGAATACTCAGCGCAGATGCACCTGGAAGAGAAAATCAATATGAAAAGCTCAAAAGAACTTGGCAGTCTAAACCTCTACATGGAAGGTTCTACGCCAGCTTGCATCAGGCGGAAGTGGATATAGGCGTCTCTAATACTTACCTGACACAGGGATACTTGTTTCCCCAAACAGAGGGGACCTACTTGGCTATACAGGATCAAGTAGTGCCAACGCGAACATACGTGAAACACATTATGAAACAGCAAGTGGAAACAACAAAGTGTAGGCTTTGTAACAGTGCTGAGGAGACGGTTCAGCACCTCTCATCTGGATGCTCGACAATTGCAGGAACTAAGTATCTGGCCAGGCATGATAATATGGGTAAAGTGGTTCACCAGCTACTGTGCCTCCAGAAACAACTCGTGCGGCACTTCACACCACATCACATTTACGTCCCACAAGCAATACAGGAGAACGAACAGCATAAGATATACTGGGACCTGACAGTCATAACAGATAGAGCAGTGGAGCATAACCGGCCTGACATGGTGGTATGGAACAAGAGAGAGAAGACAGCCCTAGTCATAGATTTCGCGGTGCCTCAGGACTATAACCTTACAAAGACCTATGGAGAGAAAATTTCAAAATACGAGGTATTGGCGCAACAAATAAGGGATATGTGGCAGCTGAAAAACGTGAAAATAATGCCCCTGATCATAAGTACGAATGGCCTTGTACACCGAAAGACTATACTACATCTGCAAGAATTGAACTTACCATCCAACGCAATCATGTGGATGCAGAAGGCTGTAATACTGGGAACTACCAACATCATACGAACAGCTGTGTATCCGCATTAACTGGTGGAGTTGCTCTTGGCATATATATATATATATATTACATACATAATATATATATATATATATATATATATATATATATATATATATAATAATAATAATAATAATAATAATAATAATAAGTTTGGAGACACTTGTCAAGTTTGAGGTCCGTCCTCAATCTTTTCTTATGACAAATGGTTAGTTTAGGGTCGTGACCCCAAACTTTTTCAGGAATTGGCTCATTGAATAGTTTGAGGTCATTTTTCAAAAAATTTTTATATTCTGGTAAATTCAACAATTTTCATCCTGAAATAACAATTATTACTTCTGTGTCATCATTTTTATACGCAAATTTATGGACTTTAGTATGAATTCACATACATTTCTACCAAATTAATTTCTACAAAATTATACGCAAATGTTTCATATTTGCGATCCAATTCTGAGGATACGGAATACTTTCTTGGAAAGTAAAGGTGTTTGAAGCCCAATATTCTCTTTTTCGAACCTCATAAAGATTTAATGAGATTGATATAATTGTGAGGTTCTATGTTACCCCTCTGCACTACGTAATATCAATACAGGAGAATGGACAATAGAACATACGCGCAAAAGCTCCTGACTTCACGTAAGTGCTTGAACCGTTTTTTTTCGTAATTTTTAAAAAATTTTCTAGTGGTACGGTCCTCACAAAATTTTACACACGTTTTCCTGTCGATCTTCTTCTACTAGTTACCATGCTTCAATTCGATCGAGTCTATTTTTTTTTTGAGTAATTGAGGATACTATAATACGCAAAAAAAAATTTCGCGTTGGCATTCTACAACTAACAACCTTGTTTGAATTGGATCGGTTTTGAATGTTTCGAGACATTGAGGAAAAAACAACCAAATTTCAGATGGGTATAATTCCAGAACTGTTTGGCCAATTATCCCTATAAACAAACTCAAATGTCACATTCAAATGCACAATCTAACCTGAAAATTTGAAGTCACTATCTCTTTCCGTTCTCAGGTTATCGTGACATAAATAATATTTTTTAACAATTTTTTTAAGATTTTTTAGCGATACGATTCGCACAATATTTCACAAAATTCCTTAGGTTTGTATTCTACAAATACTCACCAAGTTTCAATTCGATTAGATCAGTGATGGTTGAAAACAAAATTATTACTCGGAAACCGTTGGGCCGATTATGCCCATTAACGAACTTGTCGCTCGTATTGGGATGCGCCATCTACGCTGAAAATTATCCTGGCAACAGACGGCCGGACAGAATAGAATTTTATCTCAAATTCTTCATCAGTAAGTTGAACCTAGTCGTTTGAGACAATCCTCGGCAAAAAATTTGAAAATTACAGACATTTGGGCAAAATTATAACGCGATGTTCCCCAGAACATACGCGCAAAAACAATTCAATGTTATGAAAGCACTGACGCCGAGAAAGCAGCTTAATGGCACTAGTAATCTTATATTTATAAAAGAAAGTCGTGTAAGTTACTCCACTTATAACTCAAGAACGGCTCTACCGATTTGGCTGAAAATTGGTGGGGAGGTAGCTTAGAACCAGGAGACGGACATAGGATACTTTTTTGTGTTATACAGGGTGTTTTTCTTTTAACGTCAATTACTACTTGCTGTTTTTCCTGCCATAATCGTACAATTTTAGTCATGTGTGTTTAAAAATAAACTTTTGAGGCATACATCATTGAAAATAAACCATTACTATACAGGGTGTCTTTTTTCTCATGGCACAATTGTACGTGATTGAAGTGATTTGTGTCACAAACAAAGCTTTAACTAAATAGGTACCTTGGATGGATTCTCAAAATGTATTTGTCCGAAATCTCCATACAGGGTGTTCTTCTTTTAACGTCAATTGCAACTTGCTGTTTTCCATGCCACAATCGTACAATTTCATTCATTTGTGTTAAAAATTAAACTTTAGAGGGATACATCATTGGAAATAAATAATTAGTATACAGGGTGTTCTTTTTATCATTGCACAATTGTACGCGATTGAAGTGATTTTTGTCACAAACAGAGCATTAACTAAATAGGTAGGTACCTTGGATGAATTCTCATAATGTATTTGTTCAAAATCTTCATACAGGGTGTTTTTCTAACGTCAATTTCAACTTGCTATTTTTCACGTCATCATCGTACAATTTCATTCATTTGTGTTAAAGAATATATTTTCGAGCCGTACATCGTTGAAAATAAACCATTACTGTACAGGGAGCAGTACACCATGCATTTAAGGCGGAACAGAGTTCGCTGGGTCAGCTAGTGATCAATATATTTGACCTATATAGAACACCATAAACTACTGAAATTTCTGGTTATAAGAGATTCGTTACATCAAGGAAACAATATTCAAGAGCCATTGATTATTCGAGTACCGTCCATTTTTATGTTTAATTTGTACCATAGTTGACAAGAATTCAAAATAAAACAGAAAAACTCTCTTAAATTAAGCATGATACATACATGTTCCGGATATTATGTCCTAATAAATCTCAAATAGAATGAATCTCTTAACATACGTTATTAACTTCATTATAACCCCATTCTAAGCAAATTATTTCTTGAAGTATGCCTAATGTTTAATTATTTCCACTATAACTCAAAAAATATAAACTCGATCGAATTGAAGCTTGGTAACTAGTCGTAGAATATCAACATGAAGACAAGTGTGAAATTTTGTGAGCACCCTGCACCTAAAAAATTATTAAAAAATAACGAAAAACAAAATTGGTTCAAGCACTGACGTGAAGTCAGGAGCTTGTTCTGTTGTCCATTCTCCTGTATTGGACACTCTTAATGGAATTTACCATTGTAAACTCAATTAAGAGTGACCAATACAGAACAATGAACAATATAACAAACGTGCAAAAACCCCTAGACTTCACATCAGTGCCCGAATCAATTTTTATGGTTAACTTGTAACATATTTGAAAAGAATGTAAAATGAATCGGAAAAATTCTCTTAGATTAAGCATGATACATACGTTTTCTAGACCTAGAATTTGTTACTAACTTCATTGTAACATCATGCTGAGCAAAATCTTTCCTGAAATACGCATAATGACTACATATAAATTTCCTGAGGTTTGTCTGCATATAGTATTTCCCGATAACTATCAATTGAAAATTTTCTGATAGGGTTCGTGAAATGTCAGATGTACTCTGCGATTCATCGAATTCTTGATAAAATTCCACGTTTCTCTATATTTTCCAAAAGAAAAATATGTAATCCGTAATGTTTAGGGACGTTTTCAGTGACGTAATGTCAAGTTTGGAGACACTTGTCAACTTTGAGGTCCGTCCTCAAACTTTTTCTGGAGTTGGCTTAATGAATAGTTTGAGGACATTTTTCAAAAATTCCTATATTCTATAGTAAAATCAACAATTTTCATCATGAAATGGCAATTGCTACTTCAAAGTGTCATTATTTGTATACGCAATTTATGGACTTTAGTATGAGTTGACACACATTTCTACCAAATTAATTTCTACAGAATTCTACGCAAATGTTTCACATTTGCGATCCAATTCTGAGGAAACGGAATACTTTCTTGGAAAGTGAAGCTGTTTGAAGCCCAATATTCTCTTTTCCAACCTCATAAAGATTTTATGAGATTGATCATTCAACTGTGAATTATTTGAAACAATTGGATTTGGGGGCGTCTATTATTCACGAGGTTATTAGCTCACATTTTTAGACCACCCCTTCCCCTCAATGATATAATTGTGAGCTTCTATGTTACCCCTCTGAATACGTAATATCAATACAGGAGAATGGACAATAGAACATACGCGCAAAAGGTCCTGACTTCACGTCAGTACTTGAACCGTTTCATATTAGCGATCCATTTCTGAGAAAACGAAATATCTTCTTTGAAGGTGAAGGTGCTTGAAGCCCAAATTTCTCTTTTTCAGATCTCATAAGGATTTTATAACATTTATCATTCAACAGTGAAATATATAATATTCCAGGGGGTATAACTAGACTCGACTCAAAAACAAACTTAACCTCCCCATTCGGATGTGCAGCCTACTCTAAAAATTGCAAGTCCCTATCTCCTTTCGTTCAAAAGTTATCAAGGCAACGGTCACCCATCCAGCTACTGAACTCACACAAGGCTGCTCGGATCTCCAACAATATAGATCCGATCGTGTTCAAACGTGAAACTCGGTAGTACAGTTAGGTTCTGAAGGCTCTCGCAAAATGTCAGCGATGTCGGACGAATAGTTTCTCATATATAGAATTTGATTCATTGATTTTTAAAAAAATTTCTAGTGATACGATCCTCACTACATTTTGCAAGAATTTTCGCATTGGTATTCTACAACTAATAACAATGTTTGAATTGTACCCGTCCTGTATTTTTCGAGTTATTGAAGAAATAACAACCAAATTTCAGATGGGTATAACTCCAAAACCGTTTGGCCGATTATGCTTATAAACTACCTCAACTGTCGCATTCAGATGCACAACTTAACCTGTAAATTTCAAGTAGCTGTCTTTTTCATTTTTCAGGTTATCGTTTTTTTTAATTTTCTAGTGATACGTTTCGCTCGAAATTTCACAACCGTCCTTGGGTTTGCATTCTGCAACTCTCCAAGTGTCAATTCGATCGGATTTGTATTGGTTGAAAACAAAATTATCACTCGGAAACCGTTCGGCCGATTATGCCCATTAACGAACTGGTCCGTCGTATTAATTGGGATGTGGCACCAACCCAGAAAATTTGAATTCGCCAGCTCTTTCCGTTGTCAAGTTATCGTGGCAACGGCCGGCTGGCCTCGAATTCTTCATCGGGGAGTCGAGTCCAAACGTTCGAGATAATTTTGGGCAAAAAATTCGAAAATTACAGACATTTGGGCAAAATGATGACGTTTCTACAGGATTGATCAGGATTTACTTAACTTTATTAGCATATAAGATACAAAATCTGAAAATATTGTACAAAAAATCGATCTAGTCTCAAAGGACGACGTATTGAGGCATTTTATAGTTTAAAGGAACTCGAGGCTTTAGCGTGATTTAAAAAGTAGTTTAGAGGTCAAAATAGCCCTATCGAGTTTATGATGAATGAGCAAAATCCGCCCAATTATTTCGGAGATTTTGTTTTTCCAATATTTCGAACATCAGACGTTGAAAATTAATATCTCTAAAAATAACGACTCCAAGTTCCGAAGACAGAAGCGAACAAAAATTTGATCTCTCGTAAGATTATCGCTAGAGTTTGCTGAAATAATAACTAAAGGGCAACGATAAGATGAGTTAAGTATACGATATATCAGATTCATAATGTTTCCATTATCGCAAAAAATAAGATTTTCCTAGAAGCTACGTAATCCAATGATTGTTTAGGAGTACCTATACGATTTATTCGTTGCTATGATTTTGATTCACTTTTCATCTCATTTCGAGACACTGAAGAATATCAAAAGACGACCTTACCTGATTCACTAAATCGGATCTAAAATCTACAGATTTTTATCGAAAAATTATGTTCTTCAAAATGTTTTTGCTTATTTATTCCAATGAATATTTTGAACAATTTCCTCCATATACCCAATACGGATTTTGTTTTCTCGATAAAACGGATATGTAATATTCAAAGATGAAAGATGTGAAATTGACCCACTTTTGAGAACCGTATGGAATAAGAAAACTTTTCAGCAGCACACATTTTTTTTTCCGAAAATCGAAAGGTGTAGGGCCAATTTTACACACAATATTGAGAACGCTATAAAAACTTCTTTACGTTCGAATAATCTCACCTTGAAAAGACATGAAAAAAATTTGGCTTAGGACCTCAAATTTGTAATATTAGATTTCCAGGTAATGTTTAATGTGAAAATATATACTAGAACACCGTAGTAATAAGGGCCATTATGAAATTACCCAATATGCGTAGGCAATACAGAATACGAGAGAGTTCAAATTGATCCCACATGTGCGATTTAATCCTTTAAATGAAGATATCAAAGGTGCCGCCCCATAACTTATTTCGACTAATGCATGCCAGTATGCCACCTGACATCGGTGATTCCCCGCTTTTTAACCCACATTCACAACTATGAGATAAGTTATAAAGTGCGGGAATTATATCTCAACAGGACGATGCCAAATATTGTGTAGTACGGGAGCACATTTCCAATATGATAATTTCTGATATAATATGTAATTAGATTAGAAATCCTCGCAGGCAGTAGTAGTAGCAGGCAAATTTTTTCGATGCATTATGATTCCCCGATATCTCCAAAAGAGAGGATTGTGTGAAATGAAATTTCGAATATTAATAGGAAAATTCACGAGGGTCGTATCGTAAGAATCTTAAGAAAATATTATTTGCCTGAAATATCGCAATCGAAATATATTGAGAAAAAAAAATTATGAGCAATATTTGAGTAGTTAATGTGAAATAACGAATTCAATTTCTGAAAATTATAAATCTGAATAACATTATGTACATAAGTATATTAGTGTCTCAAGAACAATCAACTAAATTCAGTTGAAAATTTAAGTTCACGTGCAAAGTATCGATTAAATATACGTAGGTTGATTTCAACTTTCAACGAAAGAATAATTGATCTGTGTATTTCTGTTTATGTTCTAGGAAACAGCATTTTGCCCGAATGACTGAGATTCTCGAATTTAGTACCGAAAATGAGTAGGGTCGACTCACTGATGAAGAATTCGAGGTCAAATTCAATTATCTCCGGCCGGCTGTTACCACGTTAGCTTTCGAACGGAAAGAGTGAAAACAAAATTTTCAGGGTAGGTTGCTTATCCGAATGTGACGGTTAAGTTCGTTAAAGGGCACAATCGGCCAAACCGTTGCGGAGTTAAAATAACTCAAACAATATAGATCCGACCGAATTGAAACTTGGTATAGCTATTAGTGAAATGACAACACACTGCCAAGGTTCGTATCACTAGAAACTTTTGAAAAAATTCTTAAAAACCCCTGACGTGAAGTCAGGAGCTTTTGCGAACTTGTCCCGTTGTCTATTCATCCTCAAGAAGTCGATCGAGCTAAAATTCGGTACTCGATTGTAAAATGGTGAAGGAATTTCAGCTGATTCTGACTCATAAGAAATATGAAATTTTTGAAGAAAACATTTTTTTATATTTTTCTAGAGGCTCGATATTCACGAAATTTGCAGAATATGAGCGCGCCAGCATTAAACAATTAATTACTAAGTTTTAAATGAATTGGATATATATACATATTTTGGGTTATAGAGGAAATAACAAAATTCAAGATGGGTGTAACTCCGAAAGCGATAGGCCGACTTTGCCTATTGTCGAACTAACATCACTTGGATGCGCAACGCGCTGAAAATTGCAAATCGCTATCACCTTTCGTTCTCAAATTATCGTGAGATACATAATATTTTTCTGTAATTTTTTAGTGATACGATCCTCACGAAATTTTGTGTTTGTGTCGGCATTCTGCACCTAATTACGTAGTTTCTATCCGATCGGATCTGATCTGTTTGTAACAAAACTAGTACTCGGAAACCATTTGGCCGATTATGCCCATTAACGAACTTGTCCTTTGCATTTGAATGCGAAACCTATCCTGAACAATTCAAGTCGCTATATCTTTCTGTTCGAAAGTTATTGTGGCAACGGCCGGTCGAACGGCCAGAGAGAATCAAATTAGACCTCGAATTCATCATGGTTGGAGACCATTTTTGGCAAAAATTTCGAAAATTGCAGACATTTGGCGAAATGATAGCACGCTGTCCACACGTGCAAAAAATTATTGAATATTATTCTGTATCTCAGAAACTATCCGTTTTGCAGCCAGGTTTCAAATTTGAACATGATCGGAGATATAGGGTTGGAGATATTGAAAAATTATTGGAAACTGAGCAGCGTTGGACGAGTTCAGTATCTGTTGAGACCGCTAGTATACTACATATATATTGGTAATTATATAGTTAACTAACGTATTCACTAAAATCGATGTCTAAATTCTGAATACGAGTATGTAAACAATACCCAAAAACAATAGCAATACTATGCATTCCTATTCCACTGAGAGAAATCTCTCTTTCTATACATGGCATTGTCTAGATTCCAGATTATAATAATTGTAGGAACTTGATCGAAAACGAAATTATACAAAACGAATGAATGAATAACTTTTGTATTTCACAGTTGTTCTGATTTTTTTAATATCTGGGCAGCATAGAATCCCCAGGAAAGACTCCGTCAGAAAAAACAACATAGATAACTTCTAGTCTAGGACATGCATGGTGTGTTATAAAGGGCAGCGGTGTGGAATCAAATCATTACATAGGACTAATGTTATTAGAATTCCTGTGAATAATCTGCAGGATATTTGTATAATAATCTATTTTCGAAACAAATATTAGTGGTAGTATTTATATGTTATGGGGAAGTTGCTTGTGGAATATACTATCCAATGTTTTGACGAATGATATTTTTACTTGATTATTGTCCTATTGATCGAATTTCTCTAATTTTGAAATATCCGGCATGTTTCTGGCGCTCTTGTTATTATAACCATGACATTAAGGTAGTCTCAATATTCCTTTGAAATATTCCAAGAAAATAAATATTGTGTGTTTCGACAGAAATATTTATTATCAATTCGATAGTATATTGCTTATTTTTTTCAATGATATAGTTAACCAACGTTCACTTTCATAGCAGAGCGCATAGCGTAGCATCGCGCTTAGCATATAGCATCGCATCGCATAGTTCACCGGCTCGGGAGTTTCAAATGCAAAGTTAATTACGAAATTTAGAGAATAAATTGATGAAGATGAAAAATTCGTTATTCTTAGGACTCTTTATACGAATATATACCGAAGAACGGAAGATTGAACGAGAAAAATAGAAAATGAAAATGTCCCCAAACTTGATCGATGTGAGTTTTTTAGAATTTTCGTGGTTTTTTCACTTTTATTTGCTAATGTATACCTATGTATGCAGGAAAAATCGAAGTTTGAAAATGACCCCAAACTTGACGGATTACAAACATATATATATATATATATATATATATTATGTATGTAATTTGTGACTGATAATGATAAAGTAGAGGGGTTTCGTGGGATTTCAGTCAGGTATTAAGAAAGACTCTTTTTTCTTTACTCGAGCTTTCGAGACGTATATTTGTCTCTTCGTCAGGAGAACTAAAAATTAATTAGTGTTAACATAGTGCATAATCTAGGAATATACGAACTTACGAATTTGAGATTATTTAGCAAGATGTTATACATTGATATTAAAAACACTAGAGAAATAAATACTTAAAAATAGCATATAGGTTTAGCATTTAAACATCATGTTGACAACTGATGTCAAGAATGAAGACAGATGCTATAAAGAGAGCTTAGAAAATTCTTACAGTCATAAGCCTTAAAAATATATCTGATTCAGCGCTGGTTATCATCAGTTCCTGATAAAATGGTGTGTTGGTTTTGGTTACGATTTCTTTTGTCCTTGTCAAACTGGATCAGGTTGGAATAGATGCTGCTGAGGCTGTCGATATCTTTTCTCGAATTCATGGTGTTATCATGTTGAGCAATTCTAACCATTTCAAGGAAGGTTCTTCTTCTTGTTTTACTTTCAATATCAAGGATGGTGGCATTATTTAAATCTGGCAAATGTCCTTCAGATGTAGCATGTCTAGCTAGGGCACATGAATCTTTATTTGTTTTTATATTGCTCTTATGTAGCGTGAGGCGCTGTTTTAATTTGGTTGCAGTTTGTCCTATATAACATAGATCGCAATTATTACACTGTATCTTGTAAACTACGTTGGATATATTGGTTATGTCTTGTTCCTGATCTTTTAGCTTGGTAAAAAGAGAACGAATTGGCATAACATTCTTCGTTGAGATTTTCAATTTTTCTTTAGGTAAAATGTTGATTAGTTTTGAAGTAAGGTTATCAACGAATGGAAGTGATATGTATATTATAGGGTCCTCGGTGTTATGCGCAGCAACTTCAATTTTAGTTTGTGGCAAAGCAACATCGCTTGGTATGCTGAAGATGATATATTTAAGCAATCTGTCAGGGAATCCATTTTTTAACAGCAGGTTGTGAAGTAGTTTTAAGTTCTTCTCTTTGAATGAGCTGTGTGCAATCCTTGTGATCCTTGTCTTCAAATTTCTAACGAGGTTGATCTTCATCTTCATTGGATGATACGAAGAAAAGTTTATATAACGACCTGATGCCATCGGCTTCCTGTACCAATCAGTAATTATTGTTCTATTTTTGCGTATCACCAACATATCCAAGAATGGAATGGCACAATCGGTTTCCTTCTCAACTGTAAATTGAATGCGGCTGTTAAATTTATTTATGATGTGAAGGGAACTTTCAATTGCGTTGGAAGGAACTGCTGTTATTATGTCATCCATATATTTTTTACAAAAGGGCAGCTCAAATGGCAGGTTCGGCAAAGATTTCTCAAGTACCAGATCAACAACATACATAGCAATAATGTTAGAAACAATGGAGCCCATGGGGGTGCCATGCTTTTGTTTGTAGAATATGCCTTTGAATGAAAAGATAGTTGAATCAAATACAAATTCGATTAGCCTCTTAAATTCTTTTTTCTGTATCGGACAGTGGTCTTGTATTCTTCCCCATTTCTCATCGATACATGCAAGTGTCAGTTCGAGTGATATATTAGTGAATAGTGATATCGCGTCCCAACTCACAAGTACGAAGTCTTCAGGTATGGTTTTGTTATTGATGAAGTCTGCAAATTCACTGATTCCTTTGAATTTGCAGACTTCATCAATAACAAAACCATACCTGAAGACTTCGTACTTGTGAGTTGGGACGCGATATCACTATTCACTAATATATCACTCGAACTGACACTTGCATGTATCGATGAGAAATGGGGAAGAATACAAGACCACTGTCCGATACAGAAAAAAGAATTTAAGAGGCTAATCGAATTTGTATTTGATTCAACTATCTTTTCATTCAAAGGCATATTCTACAAACAAAAGCATGGCACCCCCATGGGCTCCATTGTTTCTAACATTATTGCTATGTATGTTGTTGATCTGGTACTTGAGAAATCTTTGCCGAACCTGCCATTTGAGCTGCCCTTTTGTAAAAAATATATGGATGACATAATAACAGCAGTTCCTTCCAACGCAATTGAAAGTTCCCTTCACATCATAAATAAATTTAACAGCCGCATTCAATTTACAGTTGAGAAGGAAACCGATTGTGCCATTCCATTCTTGGATATGTTGGTGATACGCAAAAATAGAACAATAATTACTGATTGGTACAGGAAACCGATGGCATCAGGTCGTTATATAAACTTTTCTTCGTATCATCCAATGAAGATGAAGATCAACCTCGTTAGAAATTTGAAGACAAGGATCACAAGGATTGCACACAGCTCATTCAAAGAAAAGAACTTAAAACTACTTCACAACCTGCTGTTAAAAAATGGATTCCCTGACAGATTGCTTAAATATATCATCTTCAGCATACCAAGCGATGTTGCTTTGCCACAAACTAAAATTGAAGTTGCTGCGCATAACACCGAGGACCCTATAATATACATATCACTTCCATTCGTTGATAACCTTACTTCAAAACTAATCAACATTTTACCTAAAGAAAAATTGAAAATCTCAACGAAGAATGTTATGCCAATTCGTTCTCTTTTTACCAAGCTAAAAGATCAGGAACAAGACATAACCAATATATCCAACGTAGTTTACAAGATACAGTGTAATAATTGCGATCTATGTTATATAGGACAAACTGCAACCAAATTAAAACAGCGCCTCACGCTACATAAGAGCAATATAAAAACAAATAAAGATTCATGTGCCCTAGCTAGACATGCTACATCTGAAGGACATTTGCCAGATTTAAATAATGCCACCATCCTTGATATTGAAAGTAAAACAAGAAGAAGAACCTTCCTTGAAATGGTTAGAATTGCTCAACATGATAACACCATGAATTCGAGAAAAGATATCGACAGCCTCAGCAGCATCTATTCCAACCTGATCCAGTTTGACAAGGACAAAAGAAATCGTAACCAAAACCAACACACCATTTTATCAGGAACTGATGATAACCAGCGCTGAATCAGATATATTTTTAAGGCTTATGACTGTAAGAATTTTCTAAGCTCTCTTTATAGCATCTGTCTTCATTCTTGACATCAGTTGTCAACATGATGTTTAAATGCTAAACCTATATGCTATTTTTAAGTATTTATTTCTCTAGTGTTTTTAATATCAATGTATAACATCTTGCTAAATAATCTCAAATTCGTAAGTTCGTATATTCCTAGATTATGCACTATGTTAACACTAATTAATTTTTAGTTCTCCTGACGAAGAGACAAATATACGTCTCGAAAGCTCGAGTAAAGAAAAAAGAGTCTTTCTTAATACCTGACTGAAATCCCACGAAACCCCTCTACTATATATATATATATATATATATATACAGGGTGTCCCATAAATCAACGATAAGCCGGTAACGGGCGATAGGCCAAGTCATAACAGTAATCAGAAAACAATTAAAAAAAATCTTTGTCATGTACTTTTCAAATTATAGGTATTAGAAAAAAAAAAGGAAAAACTGACATCCTGTGATGATCTTTCAAGTCCTGTGTCTACAAATATTAATTTTTCGTCAGTCTTTTTTCTGTAATGTAATCATGAATAACCCTTCTGTAAATTACAGTTTAAAATTAAAACATAACTGCCTCAGTTTTAAATAAAATGCTGGATTTTTGCCCAACATTAAATTCATAATAATTACATCATCCAAATTTAACCAACTGTACTGTAAAAAAAATGTACTACACTATTTTGGCAAGTAACATCAAAATATTGCGCATTTAGTCTGGATTCCAAAATGGTATGATACTTGCTAGATTACGTCTTAGTTGAGGAAAATAATAATGTTTTTTTTTAATGGAACAGGATTTCTGGCCAATTCTGTTTAATTATTGGAAATGGAGCCTAGGCATCTTTAGGTCCACAATTTACAAGTAAAGTTTGATTTAAACGGTAGAAGGAGAGTGACGTTATTTGGCCTAGTAAGAGTGAGACAGATGGTGACGCTTAGTGTGAGCGAGATTGATAGTGATGCTACTTTTATGCGAGAGTGAGACGAAATAAAAGGTGCAAGTTTGAAATAAAATTTACACATTGGATTTTTTCAGTTGACATTAATTTAATTAGATTTACAAGAAATTACAGCAAATGTTCAAATTGTTTGCCTTCAGCTGCAATGCAAGCTCTACATCTTCTTAAAAATGATCGCGTAATAAGACGGGTGTAACTTCTTGAGTTAATGTATTCAGCGGCTTGTGAAGGCCAACAATTTGAACATTTGCCTTAATTTCATTTCTTGTGAATCTAATTAAATTAAAGTCAACTGAAAAAATCTAATGTCTAAATTTTATTTCAAACTTGCACCTTTTATTTCGTCTCACTCTCGCATAAAAGTAGCGTCACTATCTATCTCGCTCACACTTAGCGTCACCATCTGTCTCACTCTTACTAGGCAAAATAACGACACTCTCCGTAATACCGTTTAAATAAAACTTTACTTGTAAATTGTGGACTTGAAGATGCCTAGGCTCCATTTCCAATAATTTAACAGAATTGGCCTGAAATCCGGTTCCATTTAAAAAAGCATTATTATTTTCCTCAACTAAGAAGTAATCTAGCAAGCATCATACCATTTAGGAATCCAGACTAAATGCGCCATCTTTTGATGTTACTTGCCAAAATAGTGTAGTACATTTTTTTTACAGTACAGTTGGTTAAAGTTGGATGATGTAATTATTTTGAATTTAATATTGGGCAAAAATCCAACATTTTATTTAAAACTGAGGCAGTTATGTTTTAATTTTGAACGGTAATTTACAGAAGGGTTATTCATGATTACATTACAGAAAAAAGACTGACGAAAAATTAATATTTGTAGACACAGGACTTGAAAGATCATCACAGGATGTCAGTTTTTCCTTTTTTTTTTTCTAATACCTATACATGACAAAGATTTTTTTAAATATTTTTCTGATAATTGTTATGACTTGGCCTATCGCCCGTTACCGGCTTATCGTTGATTTCTGGGGCACCCTGTATATATATATATATATATACATACAATGGAAAAGTATAACGGGTAATTCCGCAAAAGGAGCAGAGATAATCATTCTGCTGGTACCTGCCGACACGTGTTTCTGCTAGTTGGCTTCTTCAGGACAGGGCAACCAAGAAACCAAGAAAAAGGTGGAAAGATAACTGAAAACAGGCGACACCACAACAGGAGCGAGCAGAATGATTATCTCTGCTCCTTTTGCGGAATTACCCGTTATACTTTTCCATTTTAATAAACTTATCCGCGTTATCCTATTTTCTTATATACATACATATATATATATAGTTCACTGTGCTAAGAGTCTTCCTGTATATGTAACAATTTCGGTTAAGGGTGTAGAGACTCGGAAATTTAAGGAGAAATAAGTGTACTCTTCTTTCTCAACCAAGCTTTCGCAATGTATTTATTGCATCTTCAGGGTTTCTACAAAGAATATATTACAGTATGACTTTGAATACATATAAATTTGTTGTTTACATACCGAATTCGAGATTAAATTGTAAACTCATGAGTTTTACGAAACAGGAATGTTCTTCAGAGTTAAAATATAACATATATGACAAACATTACATTAAAATAAATTAAATTAGGACGGGACAATATAGTCATTGTTTTTAAAAAGAGGATAAAATATGCCACTTTCTTTCACATGTGGATTTTGACTGAAGTTAGAATATTCGATGGTTTAATTTGTTTTCATCTTCTTCATTCGTCAACTGGACCGTCATAGTATTCACCATTTTTAGCCTGTTCTAGAAGGTAGATATAGATGTTGCTCAATTTGTTGGTGTCTGATTTTTTATTTATGGTATTATCACACCTGTTTATTTGAACCATCTCATGAATGAGTCTCTTTTGATAATTGTTTTGTGTTTTTAATATCTTTACATTCTGAAAATCTATCTGATGGTTATTATTATGCGCATGCGTTGCCAATGCACATCTGTCTTTATACCGGGTGATATCTGACTTGTGTAGTGCGATTCTGTTTTTGACCCACTGAGATGTTTGGCCCACGTATATGCCCTCACAGTCTTGACAATTTACTTGGTATACAACATTACTTTTTTGAAGAGTTGGTATTGGATCTTTGAGTGTGCTGTATATTGCCTTAACAGTTTTCTGATTTTGAGAGGTTATTAGTACGTTTTCTTCTTCGAATATGGATTTAATTTTACTGGTGAGGCCGGTGATGTTTGGAAAGGAGGCATACAGTTTGTTCTCTGTGGTTTCTCTGTTTCTGTTGGCTACTTCGTTCGAACTATATAGAAGTTTGCTTATCATGGTCTTAGGATATGAATTCTGTATTAAAATTTCGAATAAGTTTTTTAGCCCCTCCTGCCGATAATGTTCATGACAGATTTTTGTAATTCTATTCCTCATTCCTTTGATGAAATTAATTTTGATGTTTATACTATGATCAGAATGGAAATTAATGAATTTATTAGAGTTTGTGTTCTTTCTATACCAATTCAGTTTAATTGAGTTGTTTATTCTGTATACTTTAGTGTCTAGGAAAGGAACTCCTTGGTCTTTATCCTCTTTTTCAATTGTGAATTGGAGATCTTGGCAATACGAATTAAAACATTTTAATACGTTTTCTATTTCGTCTTCAGGTAGTGCTATTAGAATATCATCAACAAACTTCTTTAATAGGGGTACTTTGAATTTCAACATTTTCAAGCATGATTCTATATGGTCATCCATAACATACAGTGAGAGAATTGGACTCAACTTTGATCCCATTGCACATCCAAAAAGTTGTTGGTAAAATTTTCCTTTATACGAGCAGTAATTATTTTCTATTAGAAAAAGCGTAATTTCCAGAAATAATTTTTTATCCAAATTAGTATGTTGTTGAATAGTATCCCATCTTTTTTCCAACACTTGAATTATCCTATTTTTTTCCAAGTTCCCAAATAAATTCACTACGTCAAATGATGCTAGTTTGTGGTCCTTTGGTATATTAATATTGTTAACAAGGTCAGCAAAATGAAATGAATCTTTGATGTAATATTCGTTGTTAGTATTGTAAGCTGCTTTCATAATGTCTGCAATAAACTGGGAGAGTTTTGTCATGGGGCTGTTAGTACTAGATATTATTGGTCTAAGTGGGTTACCTGGTTTGTGAACTTGTAAAAATAGAAAATCTCATAGCTGACCTTGAATATATTTTATTAGCAGTACCTGATAACCGCAAAGAGCTACAGAGAGTGAGAGCAACCAACGTAATAACAAATTATACACACAAAAACCATACAGTTAATTCACCAATAAATAAATGGTACAATGAAACAAAAAAGTTTTTGAGAGAGAATGACGACATCATAGTACTGGACAGTGATAAGGGAGGAACCACTGTAATTATGGATAGGATGGAATATGAAAATAAAATTCAAGCAATACTGGACTCCAAGGATTTCAAAGGGTTAACCAAAGATCCGACACTCACCATCCAAAACAAATGTAACAATTACATATCGAGATTATGCGACAGAGAATATATCACTCACCAACAAGCCAAAGAAATGAAGAATTATAATTCAGTAAGCCCACGAATATATGGCAATCCCAAAATTCACAAACCAGGTAACCAGGGCGGGTTGTAACTCAGTTGGTTAACTATTTGGTTAGGTAACCTGAAGTTCACCAACCATGGAAGTTTAACTCATTTTGTGTTGTAACATAGAAAATGAAGAAAAGGTTAAATAAACCACAAATAAACCACCGATTTGTAGTTTTAATGTTGGATACATTGCTCATTTCTCGACAACGTTCGTTTATATCAATTCAAATTGTAAATACCTTTGAAAGTGAATATTGTTCATTTACTTTCTGCAGCAGCTATGGGTAAGTTAATAAAAGGCAAAGTAGTTTTGAGTAATTATTCTTCATATATTTTTTGATAATATGTTTGAATATATGTACATATATACTATTCTGGGAAATAATATAAGCCAAAAAACTTATGGATAATTTTTTTTCCAGAAATGGACCCTAGGAACATTTCAATCAATAAGCGAGCGCCAAATTTCTCAAAGAATGAGGAAAATATGCTCGTAACGTTGGTCAAGAAATATTCCAATATTGTTGAGTGCAAAAAAACCGACAGCAGCAATAACTCAAAAAAAGCGGCAGCTTGGCTGCAGATAGAAAAATAATTCAATAGTGCAGGTGGTAATACCTACCGAAGCATGGCAATTTAAAAAAATGAATATCTAAACTTGAAGAAGACTTCAACAAAAAAATTCTCTGCTGAGAAAAAACAAACCTACTCAACCGGCGGTGGTCCTTCTGTCATGTTTAGAGACACTGAAATGGATACCAATATCCGGGAAATCATTGGGGAACGGATGACTGGTTATGGCACTGAATTTGATAATGATATAACAGGTATGGTAAAATTCAACCCCACAAATTTCCTTCATTTATGTCATCTACAAATGCTACAATTTATTGAACTGTTTTTACAGAAGATGCTTTTAGGACCAAGTTGTCACATTGGGCAGCATCAAAACAGGATTGCGCTAATGTGCAGCAACAGTGCGTTTTAGACGAATCAAGACAAAACCTGAAACTGAATTTAGAAGTTCATGAGCAACAGATGAAACATAACGAAGAAGCTCACCAGCAGAATATTGCTCACAAACAAGAGGAGCACGAGGTGAAGATCTCCATATTGAAATTACAAAAGCAGAAATTATTAAACGAGTTGTCACAATAAATTGGACCTTGCATAATAAAAATTTCCTAATATCTGTATTGAATGCTTTTATTTTCATCATAAATTTTCATTTAAAAACATTAAAAAGTTTAATATATTTTTACAAGCGAAGGGGCAAGTATTGATCAATTAAATTATGTCGAACTAAATTATCCACATTGAATCGAGTAACGGCAGGTATCTCCAAGTTCATATTATTGGTCTCTTTCTTCTATGGCTGTTGCCAATTCTTCCTCAACAGAAAGTTGAGGTTCATGTTTCTCACAGGCTATATTGTGAAGCACAGCACAAGCAACAACAATTGCTTCTACTTTTTTAAGATCAAAGAATGAATTGAACTGAGTGAGTGCAAAATACATGATATGGCTTCTCCTATCTATTCAATTATTAATTGCACTGTTTCTTTAGATAACCTAAATCTAGCTCTGAATTCCAGGTCATTCCATGTCAAAAAAGGATCATCTCTCATTCTGAAATTTCGTTCAGCCCTTGGAAACAGTTCTAATTCAACCAGTTCTAAAAAGTCTTCATCGTCCGTTGAGTTTAATTCACGCAGAGTTCCCCTTTGGATATCCATTCTATCAACTTTTTTCTGTCTTTATTCACAAATTCCCAATTCTGGACCACACAAGCATTTTCAGAGATATTTCAGTTTTTCCACATTATGTATAGAAATAGGTTATATTATCAAAAAAATGCAATTTTTTACATGTACTCTATGCATTATGGCTCTTAACCGCAGTTTAAACTCACAAATCGGATGGTAAAAAATTCCAGTAGTTAACCACTGGTTAACTTCCAAAACGTCAGGGTTACAACGTCTTAACCAACGGTATCCGATGGTTAAGGAAAACCAGAGTTTAACCAACTGAGTTACAACCCGCCCTTAGACCAATAATATCTAGTACTAACAGCCCCATGACAAAACTCTCCCAGTTTATTGCAGACATTATGAAAGCAGCTTACAATACTAACAACAAATATTACATCAAAGATTCATTTCATTTTGCTGACCTTGTTAACAATATTAATATACCAAAGGACCACAAACTAGCATCATTTGACGTAGTGAATTTATTTGGGAACTTGGAAAAAAATAGGATAATTCAAGTGTTGGAAAAAAGATGGGATACTATTCAACAACATACTAATTTGGATAAAAAATTATTTCTGGAAATTACGCTTTTTCTAATAGAAAATAATTACTGCTCGTATAAAGGAAAATTTTACCAACAACTTTTTGGATGTGCAATGGGATCAAAGTTGAGTCCAATTCTCTCACTGTATGTTATGGATGACCATATAGAATCATGCTTGAAAATGTTGAAATTCAAAGTACCCCTATTAAAGAAGTTTGCTGATGATATTCTAATAGCACTACCTGAAGACGAAATAGAAAACGTATTAAAATGTTTTAATTCGTATTGCCAAGATCTCCAATTCACAATTGAAAAAGAGGATAAAGACCAAGGAGTTCCTTTCCTAGACACTAAAGTATACAGAATAAACAACTCAATTAAACTGAATTGGTATAGAAAGAACACAAACTCTAATAAATTCATTAATTTCCATTCTGATCATAGTATAAACATCAAAATTAATTTCATCAAAGGAATGAGGAATAGAATTACAAAAATCTGTCATGAACATTATCGGCAGGAGGGGCTAAAAAACTTATTCGAAATTTTAATACAGAATTCATATCCTAAGACCATGATAAGCAAACTTCTATATAGCACAGATAACTATATAGTTCGAACGAAGTAGCCAACAGAAACAGAGAAACCACAGAGAACAAACTGTATGCCTCCTTTCCAAACATCACCGGCCTCACCAGAAAAATTAAATCCATATTCGAAGAAGAAAACGTACTAATAACCTCTCAAAATCAGAAAACTGTTAAGGCAATATACAGCACACCCAAAGATCCAATACCAACTCTTCAAAAAAGTAATGTTGTATACCAAGTAAATTGTCAAGACTGTGAGGGCATATACGTGGGCCAAACATCTCAGTGGGTCAAAAACAGAATCGCACTACACAAGTCAGATATCACCCGGTATAAAGACAGATGTGCATTGGCAACGCATGCGCATAATAATAACCATCAGATAGATTTTCAGAATGTAAAGATATTAAAAACACAAAACAATTATCAAAAGTGACTCATTCATGAGATGGTTCAAATAAACAGGTGTGATAATAACATAAATAAAAAATCAGACACCAACAAATTGAGCAACATCTATATCTACCTTCTAGAACAGGCTAAAAATGGTGAATACTATGACGGTCCAGTTGACGAATGAAGAAGATGAAAACAAATTAAACCATCGAATATTCTAACTTCAGTCAAAATCCACATGTGAAAGAAAGTGGCATATTTTATCCTCTTTTTAAAAACAATGACTATATTGTCCCGTCCTAATTTAATTTATTTTAATGTAATGTTTGTCATATATGTTATATTTTAACTCTGAAGAACATTCCTGTTTCGTAAAACTGATGAGTTTACAATTTAATCTCGAATTCGGTATGTAAACAACAAATTTATATGTATTCAAAGTCATACTGTAATATATTCTTTGTAGAAACCCTGAAGATGCAATAAATACATTGCGAAAGCTTGGTTGAGAAAGAAGAGTACACTTATTTCTCCTTAAATTTCCGAGTCTCTACACCCTTAACCGAAATTGTTATATATATATATATATATAGAAATACATATATTTTTAGTGTTATGGCTTAAACCAGACTAAAGAATCAGTATGAACAGTAGTTACCTGTATTAGAATGTAATTAACGTTGCCTACCCTGCAGATGTATATGTTTGGTTGCCTAATCTTGACGGAAGTGGCGATGACTGTCATATTATAGATGTCATTATGTGAAGTACGGAGTAGTATGAAACAGAAACCATGTTGGAGACATGTATCATTTTGAATAAAGTCCTATTACTGAAAATCTAGTTATTGTAGTAACAATAATACATGGTGTCAGGTCGATTGGAACACGGAAAAAGTGAAATTTAGTGTCGACCGGGCTGGCGAATTTTGAACTCTTGTAAAAAAAAACGGAAAACTACAGTGAAAAACATGGAGTCGATGTTCAGACCGCCAAAACCGTTGAGTTTGGATGGTAATATCGCGGAGAATTGGAAGTTGTTTGAACAGAAATTTGACAATTTTCTAACTGTAACGGAGCTCTCGAAGAAAGATGATGAAACCAAAGTAGCTGTTTTTCTGAATCTGGTAGGTGATGATGGATTAGAATTATTCAATACTTTTGATATGACTGATGATCAGAAAAAGTCGCTGAATAATGTGAAGAAAAGATTTGAAGCGCATTGTTCACCCAAGAAAAATGTTATTTTCGAAAGATTTGTTTTTAATAGCATTTGTCAAAAAGAAGGACAGTTGTTTGACTCATTCTTAACAGAGTTAAGAAAAGCTGTGAAATCGACAGGTTATAAAGATAAGGATGATATGATCCGTGACAGAATTGTCATGGGAATCTTTAGCAAAGAGACACAGGAAAGATTGCTTAGAGCATCGGATTTAACATTGGATATGGCAGTGTCCCATTGTAGAGCTTTTGAAGTTAGCAGGTCCCAGTCAAAGGTTTTACAGAGTGAAATGACAGTAAATGAGGTGAAAAGCAGAAGCAAATTTGAAAAAAGGCAATCTGATGTAACTTGCAAATATTGTTCATTACGATCTAATCTGTATTTTAATTTTTCAGAAACATCATCACAAAGTGTTGGCTTCAAAAGGTCTGCTGAAATGGGAATTTTTGAATAGCAAGTACTTTGACTAAAAAATCCTTCTTTACTGTTCTGGATATGAAAGATGGATACTTTCAAGTTAAAATTACCGAAGAAAGTTCATATTTTTGTAGCTTTGGAACACCTTTCGGTAGATATAGATTCCTTAGACTGCCATTTGGTATACGATCAGCTCCTGAAGTTTTTCAGCGGAAAAACTATGAAATTTTTGGAGATATTGATGGAGTTGGCATCTATTTTGATGACCTAATAATTACTGGCGAAACAGAACAGGAACACGATCAAAATTTAAAGTTAGTTCTTGATCGGGCTAAAAAATTTAACATCAAATTTAATGAAGAAAAAATTCAATTCAAGTCGAGACAGGTCAAATTCATGGGCCAGTTATTTTCAGGTAACGGTATAGAACCTTGTGAATCCTATGTAAGGGCTATTTTAGATTTACCACGCCCACAGCAAAAAAATGATTTACTTAGGTTACTAGGTATGGCAAAGTACTTGGGCAAATTTGTCCCTAATTTGTCAAAGGTAACAGCCCCATTACGAAACCTTACCAGGTTAGATAGTGATTGGTCGTGGAACAAAGAACATGATGAGTCTTTGACCAAACTCAAGTATTTGTTGTCAAATGCACCCGTCCTTGCATTTTTTGATCCGCGAGTTGATATTGAAATAGAAACTGATGCTTCCAAGGATGGTCTGGGAGCATGCATTTTACAAAACGGGCATCCAATAGCCTTTAGCTCTCGTAGCTTGACTAAGACTGAGATAAATTATGCGCAGATAGAGAAGGAAACTTTGGCGATAGATTTTGCATGTCAGAAGTTTCATTATCTAATTTATGGCGTGAGAAATGTGTTAGTACACACTGACCACAAACCGCTCGTATCCATTTTTCAAAAGGAATTGTATAATGTAACTCCTAGGTTGCAAAGACTCAGATTGAGATTACTCAAATATGACCTTAAAGTGACATATAAGCGAGGCAAATATCTGTATATAGCAGATACTTTATCCAGAGCTTACTTAACAACACCGGAGGTTGATGATTCTGAATTGGAAATAGCAATTCATTCTTTAATTAATCATCTTCCTATTTCAGAAGAACGCAAATGTGAACTGAAGGAAGCAACAAAGGATGATACTGATTTGAGTGAAATTATTAATTATATAAATTCAGGTTGGCCTGATAAAAATGAGATTCCCTTTCATTTACATCATTTTATTAAATTAAAAAATGATCTTTTAGTGTGTGATGGACTTTTGTTTCTTGGCAATAAACTTGTGATTCCAAAGAAGTTGCGACCTTTGATGCTTCAAAAGTTGCATGAAGGCCATATTGGCATGGACAAAGTCAAATTAAGAGCTAGACAGGTATTTTACTGGCCATATATGAGTTTAGATATAGAGAATATAACAAGAAAATGTAAAGTTTGTGAAAAGTTCGCAAGAAGAAATATCAAGGAACCGTTAAAACCATACAAATTGCCAGAAAGGCCATGGCAAAGAATTTCAGCAGATATTTTTTCTTACGCTAATCACATATACTTGGTAGTTTATGATGCTTACACAAATTGGCTAGAGCTGGTAATTTTGAGAGATAAATCAGCTAGTGAAGTCATTTTAAAACTTAAGTCAATTTTTTCTAAATTTGGATGTCCTGATGAAATGAGCTGTGACAATGTTCCATTTGGAAGTTTTTCGATGAAAAAATTCTCTAAAGATTGGAATTTTGAAATTTTGTTAAGAAGCCCTCAGTATCCGCAATCTAATGGATTAGCTGAAAAAGCTGTAGGGATAGCGAAAAATATAGTCAGAAAGTCTCTTGAAGAAGGGAAAGATATGTTTGAGGCTTTATTGCAATATCGCAATACACCTTTAAAATTCATTAATTATTCGCCTGCTCAGCTACTAATGAGCCGTTGTTGTAAAACAAAAATTCCCATTTCAGCAGACCTTTTGAAGCCAACACTTTGTGATGATGTTTCTGAAAAATTAAAATACAGATTAGATCGTAATGAACAATATTTTAATAAAGGTGCAAAAGCTTTGCCAGATATTGACCCAGGTCAAAACGTCACTATTTATAATCACATTACAAAGAGTTGGGAGCCTGGCCAGATTGTAAGAAAGCATGAAACTCCGCGTTCCTTTGTTGTGCAAACGGAACATGGAGAAATAATAAGACGAAATAGAGTAGATTTAAGAAAATCACACAATGAGTTCAATATCAAAACCAGGGAAAATGAAATATTAGAGCCAACAGATGCTCAGAAGTCAAACATTGTGCAAGATCCTTGTATGTTGGAAAATGATGTTGAATCTAGTATTAAGTCCAGCCCAGAACCCACATTTGAAAAAAACTATGTAACAAGATCAGGGCGAACTACTAAACCTGTGAACAAATTAAATTTGTAAAATCTTAAAGGGGAAGGATGTATTAGAATGTAATTAACGTTGCCTACCCTGCAGATGTATATGTTTGGTTGCCTAATCTTGACTTGTCGGAAGTGGCGATGACTGTCATATTATAGATGTCATTATGTGAAGTACGAACCCAGATAGCACACAACATTCTGAGAATGTAATATCTAGCTTCTGAACGTTCATACTTTAGAATATTCTAATAGAACGTTCCATGCATCGTCGTATAACATCTAGAATATTCAAGGAATGTCCTTCAGTAAACGTTCTGATCACATTTCAAAAATGATATCCATATCATATGATATGAAGAACATTACTAGAATATCCTTAGAGAATATTCATAGGAGTTGTAGTTTATTTCAGTATTTGGTAAGATCCTTGTGGAATATAATAAGAACCTCCTCAGAATGTTCTTTGATCATTGCGTCGCGTGGGATCATTTTGAGATTTATGGTTAATTTAATAGTGTAGTGTAACATGTGACTTTACTACTTCACCTCAGAGGCTTTTCGATGCTATAGAAATTTTTATATCTATTGTTCATAAGCTCGGTCAACACCTCCTACATCCTACATCCTTTTAGGAGGTGTTGGCTCGGTATATTTTCACTAGTGAAAGTTAATCAGTAAAGTTCTGATTCAAATAGATGAACAGCTTTTCAAGCCGAATATTTTTCCCTAATCTTCCAACCCTGACCGATTACTTCGGCTATCAGAACACGCTCCTGGCTCTTGTTACCAGCCCAGCCTACAGTACAGATATTTATTAATTTCACAATTCGCATCCTGGAATCATCACGTGACGTGACGTGAAGTCGTGAACCAATATGGCGGTTCTTTGTACATAAACAACAAATAAGTTACGTGTTGAGGTCGTTGGTTATTTTATAGTGTTCATTGACTTATTCAGGAGCTTTTCTGCTGTTTAAACTATATTGAAATGGAGAATGAATATCTCAAAAGACTTTTGTTGAACAACGGAGACTTTGCTGAACGGTAGGTTCGAAAAAAAGTACCTTCATCATGTGTTTACATTTGATTTTATTACAGATATACCTACATATAATAAAGTTGGGATTAATTAACGGCTTAGAACCTTCAACATTGAATGTTTCTGATCTGGATAGTGGATAATTCAATTGATGGTGTTCCTCCAATCACATATATGGATATTGCAACATATTTGGATTATTATATACCACAACCTACAAGACATTCATGCATTTTTGCTAATAAAGAGTTCATATCTAATAGCACAATGCTGGGATAATTACTTTGAAAACAAACAGTTATTACTACCAAAAAATACAAATTCAATTATTCACCTCACAGTCGCATTATTGTTATTTCGTTATATGATTTCCAAATAGTTGTTTCGAAGTACGAATCCTATAAGATCTGGAAATATGGGAAAAGAACTGCTAAGAAAATTCATTCAGAAGTTATTATGCCAGGGCTGATGGCGAAATATTTCACATCTGTAGAGGTTGCTGCAGATTATCGAGAAATGATCTTAATAATAATGATCACGAACCAACTGAAGAATCAATCAATTTTGAAGGAAAGTTTGATTTTCCTATTAAATATTGCAACGTATTACAAAAATTGGAGAAATAGTAATTTAGACCTTGAGGAAATTAAAACAAAAGTGGTAAGTTTCAAGATTTTGATTTGTGTGATGTATCTAAATGTTACATTCAAATAGATTTTTGTTCTCTAGAAAATTCATTGATACTACCACATTACTGGTTATCAAATTTGTTTACATATAAAAATCCTCAAAATTATTGTATGAAATTCTCCTGGAAATTAATAATGTATACTCCTATCAAACATATAGGATTAGATAAGTCCACAGCATACATATTATTATTTATGTTACATTTCGGTTGTTGTTTTAGGTTTACGAGTTGTCAAAAATTGGGGGCCTAAACACAAAGTGATAACAAAAGGAAAGGTTGATGACAAATGCTCTTGCTATGAACTCTAGCTGGTTAGGATTTAAGAAGAAGGATATTTTTCGGCATTGATTTTTTCCGAAATAGTGAAAGGTAAGAATTTTCGAAGAATTTACTATGTTCTATAAGATAGATAAGATAAGAAATATATTTCTATGAAGAAGCAATGTTTGATGGAATAACTAGTCAAGATATTTTACCGAAATCGCTTTACTTGGAATTATTGCGATAACTAAAATACATTAATACATATTTGAATTATCTCTCATATTTTACAGAATCTGTGATGAACATTCATCGAAAGATTACAGAGTCTGATGCGGAATTGGTAATTAAGGACTGGTTGGTTAAGGCGAAACAGAAGGAGGAAAAGTTCCAGAAATTAGACCTCAAAACTATAATCTAGTGAAGGTAGGAATATTAGTTGTACTCAATATCATTCATACCATGAAGCAATATTTTTTGATTATTCTACTAGCTAAAATTTGGTTTGTTGCCTTGTATTTCATTCTGATCTGGGTTTACACTGAAAACTATTAAATTATTCAAGGTGCCTAGTAATATTTCATTTCTTCTCTTCCAGAATCTCTGATTTTGAAACCAAAAGGCTGGTTGGTAGCCAAAAATGATGGAGAAGATAATCTCGCGAATATTATTTTTTTTATAAACAAAATATTTTGTTATTATTCTTTTGAATTTATTTCAGGAAATGTCTTCCTAAAAATAAAACTGATGACTTGAATTATGTATTATTATAAAATGGATTAGTGTTGTTTGACCTCGAATAATATTATTATATTATTTGTGAAAAAACTAGGCTTATGCTCAGAATCAGCATTCTGATGATTTTTTATGGGATTACGAAAAATAAATATGAATTTCATAACCATTCAATGTGATGAGTCTATGAAATCTCAAAGTTTAACTAAATTTACAAAACATTTTAATTTTAAATTGAATTATAACAAAAAAGCATTCAATACCGTTAATTTATCGTTGAACACAATTTTTTTTTAGTTTTTCAGTTGGAGTTCAGTATTATTAATTCCCGCAGGGAATGCGGCAGGAATTAATAATACCAATGAATTTATAAATTCAACCAAATATTCTCGGAATTAAAGTATATTCTGGGAATATTTCTAGAATGAGTGGGAATCTCCATAGAATATTTGGAGTAATATTAATAGGAGATTTTTTGAAACGTACCTGGAATATTCTCAAGAATATGCCTGAAATATTGTCAAGAACATTCCTAGAAGGTTCTAGAATATTCGGGAGAACATTCATAGAACCTGTATAGAACCAGAGTTCCTCTCTCACTTAATAGTGCATGGAATGTTCTAAGAATGTGTGGGGTCTGTTGTGAGGATATTCTATGAATATTTGAACATTCTGGCGGTATCTTCTAAGAACATCCATATAACGTGTGTGTGCTATCTGGGAAGTAGTATGAAACAGAAACCATGTTGGAGACATGTATCATTTTGAATAAAGTCCTATTACTGAAAATCTAGTTATTGTAGTAACAATAATACATTACCAGCCAGCATAAACCAGCCTTAACTCTTGAACAGATTGAGCTAGGCAGTTGAAATTTTTTCATATCATTGTATATCATTCTTTATACAATCGTCATATGTTCCGTGAATCACCTTAGTTGTCGCGGTTACTACCATAGACAAGAAATACTACTACTTTTCCGTTCCGTAAATATGAAATGTTCGGTTGGTTCCTGAAATATAGGTTATTTACGGAACTTGGTTCCTGAGGTAGCGGTAGATTTTCAGGCACCAGAACGACCGACGAATTTCTTTGGTAAAATAGGTTTGTTATTGTTTGGATGTCATAATTGTTCTGTGGTCTTATGTTTTAACTGGTTTTGGATAATATATTAAAAAACTACAAATTTTTGTTGCAATTTTAATGGATAATGGATTCTTTAATTGAGATAGCTTAGATATTATTTGTTCCACTTCAAGTTAACTGATGTTACAAATATTCAACAAAAATTAACCTTTAAAGTTAAACAACTGACAGATGACAGTCTTACCAGAGTAGTTACCGGGGCTCTATTCTTCACTCGTTTTCGACCACTCGTAACGAAAACGAACGGTGGTAATTGCGAACGATAGTTTATATTGCTATTCTCATGTGCCCTTCGTAATGACCGATGAGTTAAACGAATTCGTGTCGTCTGAAGACTTGGCAACATAGTAACATTTGAAATTTGAATGTGTTTATGTATATGTTATTGGCGCGCTTCTTCATAAATCAAATCGATAATTTATTGTTTGTTGAACTTGAGTGATTTATTTGGTTTTTTCTGTTAACTTCGATAAGAAAAAAGTAATTATAAATTTCATAAAATGTAAGTCTCAGTTATTAAGCGGGAAATTTACTACAGAATTTTCTTCGGAATGCCTATGAAAGAGTAACTGAGTACAATGCTAAAAAGTATTCCTGGACCAAAAAAATAACGGAAAACTTGGAGAATGTTTTGCAATATAATATTGAAAGATTTTACAACGATTAAGGGTTATTTCACCTCTTCAGACAGGTCTTGGGTCAAGCACAAAATCTAGAGAGATTGTTTCGAATACTTTTTTTTTCTGTTTTATTCCACTGAAATTGTGGAATTGTTTTCTGTTTATTGTTGTGATATATTTTTTTAGAATGAAATAATTTTTTTTCAAATAGAAATCAATATCTATTCCAGTCAATTAACTGATTAGTTAAATAATGAAAATATTGGATTTATTTTACCAATTTTTTGGGGAAAAATTACAATGTATGTGTCCTTAGAGTGTATAAGTGATACGGTCACAAAAATGTATGGATGTTTTGCAACACTTGCCAAATAAACAATTGTAATTAATAATAGAAATATGGATCATGCGGAGTAATATATATATAAGTTAAACCTTTCCACTTATGTAATTAATAATGATTAATTATTTCACTGAAGCTACAGCTGTTTTTCGTTAATTTTTCTATTCCAAACTGGATTTTTGTTATATAGACATTATTTTTTGTTTACTGTGATATTTTCTCTAGTATTGGTTATTGAATACTTTTATTTCTGATCCTTTTATTCTACGTAGACACAGTGAAATATATTTTTGTTGTTCGATGTTGTGAGATTATTTAGAACTTCATATTGAATACTTTTGTTTTAAATTTTATTCTACTAAGGCATTGTTGAATAATGTTTTGTTTATGGTTGTGAGTTATTTTTTACAATTAAATACATTTTTTTGGAAGAGAAATCTATATCTATTTATTCATAGTGTACAATTCAACGAAAAGCTAAACGTATAATTGATTTCCTCTGAATTCTTACTGAAATCAGCTCTGGAAGTTGTTGCACTTCCGAGTTATTCCAGATGAAAGAATCAAGGGTTATTCCTGGTTATCTGGCACATACATTTAAAATTTTCATTTTGCTATCACATATCTGAAAAAAGTTCTGTTTATCTATAGGTACTTAATATTTTTTCAGCAACCTACCAGTTGAACATTAATCAAATGGTATCCTTTTTGATTAACATAAATGTGTTTTGGGTAATTTGAATCTTCAATTTTAGGTGGAAATATTGCATTGTGTGCAATCTATGCAACCTATTACACCAGGGAAGCTGAATTTTCATTGGATCTAAAAATATTAATAAACTTTAAAATTTTTGCAATATTCTAAAATATCAATACCTACCTTTGCCTTTACCTACTATTCAATTCCGCCAATGTTTGTGGGAATCTAACAAATCTATTCGATATTTCTGGTTTATTTAAAACATCGACAATTTGCAATATGATAATAATTCTGACAATTTAATTATTTTTACTGAACAGATTTGTTAATTACACCGTAAAAATACCAACTTATTTACCAACAACAGATTTGAGGGTACAAAATGTGTAGAGGCTTGCATAATAATCAACTGATAACTGAATGCGAGTGGAATTTCTTCCGAAAACGAGTGCTATATACCACTCGTTTAGAATTTCGAGCGCTCGTCTCACCAAATCATATCATCTGTCAGTTGAGAATTGCAAAACGAGTGAACGTTCGTGATGATTACGAAAACGAATGATAATCGTTCGCAATGTCGACCTCAGAATAGGGCCCCCGGTCCTGAAAATATTGGTTACTTTGGTTGATTTTCGGAACATATTGATAATATATGTTCTGTGATATTAGTAGCTTTGTTTTGGTTGGGAAATTCAGAACTATCCTAGGACAGTTCCTGTAAAAGCTTGATTCTGAACTATCCCAGAACAGTTCTGAAAGTTGTTGAACCAAAACAGGATTTTTGTAGATCACAGAATGAGAATTATTTGTTCTGTGTTCAATTCAAAAAGATACGTGCGTGCTTTATCGGAGTGGGTTTATCATTAGATACATTTTAAAAACGACTGGAGGAAGAGGAATTCAGTTTGATTTTTTAATATTGGCATGTTTTGAACCAGTTCGAAAAAGAATGACTCAAGTCAATGAAATTAAGTACATGTATAATAAATATGAAGCTCATGAACATTTTTCACATTGGTCAGAACCATCATCAGGAGTCTTTTGTCTCGAGGTGGAAAATTCAGAAAGCTTATTTTATTTAAGAGGAAAGAACCTGATACACTTAATCAAATTGTTATTAATACCTTTATTTTAAAACAGAACATTGGTTATTTATTTAATTTGTCGTGCTGTTAAGGAAAATTGAACAGAATCATTGTTAGCTATTTACAAATACAAAAAAATGTTATTCAATTGATAACATCTGAACTATGCGATAATATATGTATCTATAAAACCACCTCAGTTAAGTTTTCAATGGATTAGTCATATTATTATGGTAATGGAAAAAGTTTTTTGGCTAGGGTATTCATGCTACATTCACTGCTATGATGAACATGATACAACAAAAGCGCAAAAAATGATCTAGGTTTCTATTCTCAATTGGTTTCGACTTCATGAGACATAAATTGGCATTTCGTTTTTTATTCGAAAATATTGCATAAGACACAATATTATTATGTCACTCTTTGATTTTACACCCCTGGGTAAAAAATCTTGAGTTTCGAGGAGTAGAAAAATGGAGTGAAAACGGATTGGTTTCACAAAAAGAAATGTCTTGTTCTAGTAAGCAATGTTTCAATTTAGGGTTCAAATACAAGAAATTATGGAAATCATTTATTAAAAAGAGCAACTTTCTTCAATTATCTATACACAAAATGCTGGTAATATAATTCCTCAAGTTCAGTCCGACCACATTATCCTCAGTCTCCTCATCTACTAATTCATTTACAGACGAAAAAGCATCTCCATCGATATCCTTCTCCAGTAATAAGATCCCCAATATTTGCCTCCAATGACAAATTATGTAGCACACAACATGCTGTGTTGAAATGTCAGATGGTTGCAATACTTTTCAATTTCAAATGATACAGCTGTCTGGATTTTTGTTTCAGTATTCCAAAGGTGTGCTCAATCATCACTTGGCAATTTCTTATTCAAATTGATTTCAACTGGAGTGAGGTGTCCATTATTTTTCAATGGAGTTAAAATATTTATCGAGCATTGATAGACGCTATCACCCAGAATGTAATTTATCTTTGCACATGTCTGGTAAATTTGTATATAAATCGGAACCCTGAAAGGTCCTGAAGTCGTGGACAGAACCTGGAAATCCTATGAATGCATGCCTTATTCATCTCTTTGAATAGCAAACTTCTTGAAACTGAAAGAATATTTATGAGAAATATCACACCATGTTTGACACATTTATTGCTACTTACCTGAATGGTATAATATTTCTTCCTGCTATAATATGATTCATGGTCATCACTGGGCTTGCCAATTCTAATATACATCCCACTCATGTCAACATCGAAGTAAAAGAACAGTTGAGATCAGTGATCTGGTCGATCTTATCAACCGTAGCAAGTAAAAAAACTCGCCCCTAGAATTTCATGTTTTTCTTCTTCTGAAGGCCATTTGATAACTTCTTTGCACTTGCTACCGTTAAATCTGCTTGTTTTCTCAATTATTAGGTGCAGTGTACTTAATACAACCTTGAATCGATCGGCTACATCTCAAAATGATGCAGCTTCATGTGTTGCATACCAGCATGCATTTGAGACTATTGATTATCAAGAACCCAGTGCCTTTTTCTGCAAAGAATTCACTTCGTTCAAACACATGCCCAAATTAACCAACACAGAAATGTTTCAAAGAAAACTTCACAAACGGGGTATCGTGTATTTTACCTCCGTCTTAGTATAACTTCTAGTTTCAAACACTTGCACAAAATTTCAGTTTTTCCGGTACTGAAACTTTTTAATGGCGTATTCCATTGGCAGCACCAGTGGTGCACTGGTGCTGCACTGAGTGCAAAAAATGTTGCACTGGACGTCAAAATGTGTCAAAATGCCCGACGAAATTCTCCAATGGAATACGATTCATGCTCTCAGTGCGCACGAGTTCTACCAATGGAATTCGGTATAATAATCAAAACAAACAACCTGTGAGCTGTCAAGTAATCAACTCGAAAACCTCGATACGCATGTGCGAACTACCTAATTCTGAACCAGTTCAAAGTAAAACGTACGGACTGTTTTCACTGTTCTGGGATAGTTCCGAATTGGTTCGCAAAATAACCAAAACACTGGACGACATAGTTCTGGGACAGTTCTGAATGAACCAAAACAGCGAATTACGGATTTTTACATCTGCGCTTGTGCGAACTGTCCAGAACTGCGAACCAAAACAAAGCTAGTGTTCTGTGATCGTCAATGTCAATATTGTCAATTGTCAAACATCGTGATGATATGAATGAACAATGAACAAATTAAGAATATTTTGCAATTTAAAATGTAATACATTTAGTTCATCTCGCGGTGAATGGTGATTACAGTTTGAGGTGGTAAATAATTCTCCGATTGAATTGAAGGAGAGGAAAGGGTTATCAAAAAAACAGCAAGATGGCTGATTTTGATGATGTAAAAGAAGCTAGGGTTAATTTGCAGTTTAACGCCCCCTCACCGATTTTAAAAATATTCTGTATATACAATCTAAATGATGTTGATATACCACAGTTTCAATTTTAGCACTGGCAAATGAGTATATTTCGAGAAAATTCAAAATGAAAGTTTCACTCAAATTATCATTTGAAGCATATCGCACCCTAATACGAACCTGATATCACAAGCCGGTAGAAACCGGAGACTAGGAATTACACGTACGTAAACGCCAAAGCTATACACTGCGCAGTTGCCATGTCATAAAAAGTCTGAAACGGATTTCAGAATGACCACTACTTGCGATATTATCGTTTCATGAATTTTACAATAAAGGTACGGTCTTAATCTTTAAGATATCTCAGGTGAATATGGTAGGTTAGGTTAGGTTAGGTTAGGTTAGTATATAACCCCTGGAAAATTTAAAAAAAAATTACGAAAAAAATGTGATTCGATTAAGAGTGTCCAATACAGGAGAATGAACAATAGAAAAACGCCAAAGCTATACACTGCGCAGTTGTCATGTCATAAAAAGTCTGAAACTTTCGGATTTCAGAATGACGGGACCACTACTTGCGATATTATCGTTCCATGAATTTTCGCCATAAAGGTACGGTCTTAATCTTTACGACATCTCAGGTGAATATGGTAGGTTAGGTTAGGTTAGTACAGTACCCCTAGAAAATTTAAAAGAAATTACGAAAAAAATTTGATTCGATTAAGAGTGTCCAATACAGGGGAATGAACAATAGAGCATACCCGCAAAAGCTCCTGACTTTGCGTCACTGCTTGAGCCAATTACTTAATATTTTGTTGAAACGATCCTCACAAAATCACTCGTCTTAATGTCATTGTTAATAAATATCTTCCTCAAATGATTCCCAGGTGTTCTTCACTTGCCATGCGCACTAGATTGGCGCATGGCAAGTATGCAAACATCCCTATCGATGCTTGCGATGTTGCCAGACTGTAAATTCAGCTACGAACCATGAAATCAATATTATAGATCCCAACAATTTGCAACGATGCAGGTCGTTTTCCTGGTTTCATCCCCTCTAGAATCCCTGCCAGGAAAGGAACTATTCCTAGTTCTTAGTCCGAAGAGAGTTAACGCCAATTAATATTTCTGTTCTGTGAACGCCATATTCTCAACTTAGGTAGAGTGTAGGCGAATTTAAAGGAAAGTAAGCGGGATATTCATGTGTGTGTTAAACTAAAAGTGCTCCTTTAAAATATTTCTACGGTATTCAACAAATTTCTTTAAAATGCGTGTTATTTTTTCATGTTGGAGCATAATGGCCGAATGAGACTTTGAGAGAAATCAGTTCAGGTGCCGTAAACTGATTCATGTGCCTAAACGGGGATCTGTTAAGTGCGATGCTTCTCGTAGTGTCTTCAAAGGAACATTTTTGGAAGGTTCTCATTTTAGTTTGTTTTGTCCATTTATCTGTATTATGATGATACTAAGAAACGTATGCCCAAACTTTCAGCCATGTTAGGTTTAACTGCTTCCAGGCCCGGCTTTAGAGACGCATTCCGCTATTCATTATTTCGAAAAAATTTGTATCGTAAAGTGAATTTTGATGATTTTTAATAGTGGCAAAATAGTCCATTTGCAGGAATATAAACGGGAGGGGGAGTTAATAGCAGTGCTGAGAGGGGTAATATATTCAATACGATAACACTTTTTTTTTCCAAAAATCAACCTTTAATTTCCAATTCTATGAAATTATTTACTATAAATTCATCAATCTTTCTGTTTTCGTTTATGAAGAATGACTATAAAAGAAATTTCCTCCAAATTAAAAAAAAAATTCAAAATTTTTTTTTTCGTCATAAATTTTACCATTTTTCTCATTTTATTAGACCAAAATTTAGAAATTCTGAGCTATCCTATTGAATCTATTACCCCACCCAGCACCCCTATTCACTCCCCATCCCGTTAGATTGCTCCAGAAAAACTGGTTTGCCACTATTGAAAATCATCAAAAATCACTGTACAATGCATATTTTCTTCGAAAAACTCGAAAAAGTTGATAATTACGAGGGAGCGTTATACTGCAAAATTACCATCAAAACAAACAACAACCAGTGAGCTGTCAAGTAATCATCATCTAAACCTCGATACGCATGTGCGAACTACCTAATTCTGAACCAGTTCGAAGTAAAACGTACGGACTGTTTTCACTGTTCTGGGATAGTTCCGAATTGGTTCGCAAAATAACCAAAACACTGGACGATATAGTTCTGGGACAGTTCTGAATGAACCAAAACAGCGAATTACGGATTTTTACATCTGCGCTTGTGCGAACTGTCCAGAACTGCGAACCAAAACAAAGCTCATGTCATGCACGATACACTGTTAGTGTATCGTGATGTACTGTAAATCAGATATCAAAACAAGTGTTTGTTTACTTATTGATTTCTATCCATTCGAAATGTTATTGATCTTATTTGTAACAATTTATTCTCTTTGTGAATTTTTGGAATAAAAAACACTTTTATATTCACTAATTATTTTGAAAATATACCATTTTGTTATACATATTTGATTCTATAGCTTGTTGATAAAGGTTCACTGAATCTGTTTCAACATAAATGAATCTTAAGAAATTTGCAAAAGCATCTCTACGAAACGTACCGAAAATGCTAGAAGTCCGAACACAAATATTATTTCGCTAATCCAAATTATCCATATCAAAATCATTCAAAGCATTACATCTCACCAAAATCAATATTTCAGTAGTATATTTTACTAAACAATGCATAAAGAAAGTGTCATAATGGTAATCAATAATCATGCTATATGCGCTCATCTTGATGACCCTGCTAATTGCGGATTACAATTGGCCTCATTGATTGATTGGGATATGATTAACAACAAATTAATAATAATGAAAAATGGCGATACCGTTGTTAAAAAATCAACAAGTTAAGAGCGTTCCTGCTAATCGGGTCCTTCATGAATGGCTTCGTATAATAAATATACTTATGCATATATTTCACAAATCAAATAGACCCCAGGGGGTTCATTGATCTGCCGAGAAAGCAAGAGCAGACGCGTTTCTGGCTTCTTGGCCTTCATCAACACCCTGTAGCTTTCCCAACAATTTCAACTAAACTGACCCGGGTTAAGCCTTTCAGAGCCGGCTCGGTCGATCATTATAATCGCCCACGCCACCTATGAAACGAAACACGGAAATCAGCCTCTCCCCACCAGTTCAATTTGATCGAGTCTATATCTTTTGAGTTATCGAGGAAATAATATTCTAGATGGATATAACTCCGAAACCGTTGGGTCGATTATGGCCAACAGCGAATTTAACTCTCCCATTCAGATGCGCTACCTATCCTGAAAATTGCAGATCCCTATCTCCTTTCGTTGAAGAGTTATCAAGGCAACGGTCACCCATCCAGCTACTGAATTAACACAAGGCTGTTCGGATATCTAACAATATACATCCGATCGTATTCAAACTTGGAATTTGGTAGTATAGTTAGAATTTGAAGGCTCACGCAAAATTTCAGCCATGTCGGATGAATAGTTTCTGATATATAGAACTTTTTTCAATGAAATTGTAAAAATTTTCTACTCATACGATCCTCACGAAATTTGGCAAAAATCTTCGCGAGATCTTTCGGAGATATAATTTGTCTGTTTGAACTAGAGCGCCAGAAAGCTCCTGTCCACAGGGGTGAACCCATTTTTTACAACTAATAACCATGTTTGAATTGGATCGGTTTTGTATTTTTCGAGTTATTGAGGAAATAACAACAAAATTTCAGATCAGTGTAACTCCAAAACCGTTAGGCCGATTATGCTTATAAAGAAGCTCAAATGTCACATTCAGATACACAACCTAACTTGAAAATTTCAAATCGCTATCCCGTTCCGTTCTCAGGTTATCGTGACATAAAAAATATTTTTTAATGATTTTTTTAAAATTTTCTAGTAATACGATTCTCACAAAATTTCACGAACGTGATTAGGTTTATATCCTACAAGTACTCACCAAGTTTCAATTCGATCGGATCTATATTGGTTGAAAACAAAATTATTACTCGGAAACCATTATGCCGATTATGCCATTAACTTGTCCGTCGTATTAGGATGCGGCACCTACCCTGAAAATTTCAAGTCGCTAGCTCTTTCCGTTCTCAAGTTATCGTGGCAATGGCCGGCCGGCCGGTCAGACAGAATCAAATTTGACCTTGAATTCTTCATCGAGGAGTCGAACCCAATCGTTTGAGACGGCAAAAAATTCGAAAATTACAGATATTTGGGCAAAATGATAACGCGATGTTCCCCAGAACATACGCGCAAAAAATGTGTAAAAGTTGTCAGATGCTGTTGGGGTAGATTTATCAACATTGTCTTGAGTGTGAGACAGGGTAGTATGTCTGCCTTAGAGATATAAGCGTTGAGAGTGAAATACCCGGGTCACCTGATAATGATCATCGTTGATTTCTAATACTAAAGAGCTATTTATAATTTGTTGTTAAAAAATCAACAAGTTAAGAGCGTTCCTGCTAATCGGGTCCTTCATGAATGGCTTCGTATAATAAATATACTTATGCATATATTTCACAAATCAAATAGACCCCAGGGGGTTCATTGATCTGCCGAGAAAGCAAGAGCACTAGCAGACGCGTTTCTGGCTTCTTGGCCTTCATCAGTACCCTCTAGCTCTCCCAACAAATTCAACTAAACTGACCCGGGTTAAGCCTTTCAGAGCCGGCTCGGTCGATCATTATAATCGCCCACGCCACCTATGAAACGAAACACGGAAATCAGCCTCTCCCCACCAGTGAATATTTGAAGCGTGAAATCATATGCCACCATTCACTCGATATTAAATCAAGAACGAGTCCCGCAGAGCTCAGACAGTATCTTCTCAATGGTCATGAACGCTGTTTAGCGTTTTCAAAAATAATAATGAAAAATGGCGATACGAAGCCATTCATGAAGGACCCGATTAGCAGGAACGCTCTTAACTTGTTGATTTTTTAACAACGGTATCGCCATTTTTGCGCGCGTGTTCCGCAAGGAACAGCGTGCTATCATTTCGTCACAATGTCTGTATTTTTCGAATTTTTTTTCGAAAATGGTCTCAAACGATTGGGTTCGACTCCCTGATGAAGAATTCGAGGTCAAATTCAATTCTGTCCGTCCGGTCCGGCCGGCCGGCCGGCTGGCCGGCCGGTCCGGCCGGCCGTTAGCACGATAACTCTCGAACGGAATGACTTAGAGCGTTGAAATTTGCAGGGTAGTTTCGTAGCGTAAATATCTCGGACAAGTTCGTTAACGGGCGAAATCGACCGAGCGGTTTCGGAGTTAAGGCCGTTTTTAGTAAAAACGTTTTTTATGAATATTTCCGGAACCGATCACTCGATATTTTTGAAATTTGGCATCAGATTGTAGAATCATGACCTTCATATGCCTGCGAAGTTTTGTGTTAAACGGACGGCCCAAAAGTGGCAAAAAAAAATTTTGAAAATTTGAAAATTTTGTTTTCACGATAACTCGAAAAATACTGATCTGATTAAATTGAAACTCAGTAATCAGGTGCAAAAGACCAAAGCAAACACTTTTGCAAAATTTCGTGAAGATCACGTGACATGAAAAAAATAATAAAATTACTACTATTTTGCGGAATACTTTGCTTTTAATGCCGAAACATATGTTTTTGAGGTTCATGCTGCCCTTTCCGGGCATTTTCCGTATTGCGCATGCGCAGATGAGAAGTCCTATAACTGCTGTAGTTTTCGTCAGAGAGGATTGGGATTTTGGGGTGGCGGATGCTATTCCTCCATAGAATTCAGATCCCTGATGAGGGTCTGCGCATGCGTAGATTAAAGATGCGATATCTTCCGAACCACTAGTGTTGGAGAATCGGAATTTTTTGTAAGGTGTGTTATTTTGAGAGGACTTTTAGCCGCCAGTAGATTGCGCATGCGCAGAAGAGAAGTGACTGTTTTCGGGTTGGATGGGTTATGTTGGGAGTGCTGAGTCGATATTATGAGGTTTTAAAAGAATATTCATAGCAATTCAGTGCAAGGACAAGTCAGTTTGGGGAATGTAGCGTTGTTTCCGAGTTAAAGTGTCCGTACCGTGGCCCTGGGGCTTATTTTGAAATTGAAGTTACCCCTTACAGGCATTTTTCGTTATGCGCATGAGCAGACCATCAGTGATTTAACTGGAGGTGTTTTCGTCAGAGAGGATTAGGGTTTTGGGGTGGCGGATGCTATTCCTCTATAGAATCCCCTGTTGAGGGTCTGCGCATGCGTGGATTAAAGATGTGATATCTCCTGAACCACTAGTGTTGGAGAATCGGAGTTTTTTGTAAGGTGTGTTATTTCGAGAGGACTTTTAGCCGCGAGTAGATTGCGCATGCGCAGAAGAGAAGTGACTGTTTTTGGGTTGGATGGGTTATGTTGGGAGTGCTGAGTCGATATTAAAGGGTCTTAAAAGAATATTCATAGCAATTCAGTGCAAGGACAAGTCAGTTTGGGGGATGTAGCGTTGTTTCAGAGTTGTAGTGTCCGTACCGTGGCCCTGGGGCTAATTTCGAAATTGATGTAACCCCTTACGGGCATTTTTCGTTATGCGCATGAGCAGACCATCAGTGATTTGACTGCTGGTGCTTTCGTCAGAGAGGATTGGGGTTTTGGGGTGGCGGATGCTATTCCGCTATAGAATCCCCTGGTGAGGGTCTGCGCATGCGTGGATTCAAGAAGCGATATCTCCTGAACCACTAGTGTTGGAGAATCGGAGTTTTTTGTGAGGTGTGTAATTTTGGGAGGACTTGCAGCGAGTATACTGCGCTTGCGCAGACGAGAAGTGAATGGTTTTGGGTTGTTTGGGTTATGTTGGGAGTAATGAGCCGATATTGTGAGGTTTTAAAAGAATATTCATGTCAATTCAGTGCACGGACACAAGTCAGTTTGGGGGAAATAGCGTTGTTTCCGATTTGAAATGTCTGTATGGTGGCCCTGAGGCGAATTTATAAATAGCTATATTCGGTAGATCTATATTAAAATACGTTCGGATTTGGAGAAGATGCAATTGCGTCCCTAACGGAGGACCCACAACCGCCATTTTTTTCCGATCTACGGTAAAGCTAACAGCCAAACTGTATTGATAGCTATATTTGTTAAAGGAACTTGAAAAAAAAAAAAAAAGCACTGACGTGAAGTCAGTACTCTTTGGCGCGCGTGTTCACGGTGGCTAATTTGAATTGAATGATGAGTATTTCAAGCTCAGTGGATAGAGCGAGCCGACTCTCCTTAGTCGCACAAGCTCCTAGAAGATTTGGGAGGGTCAGTATAATCCCAATCATGTTTATAGCACGCGCGCAAAAGCAGATTGACTTAACAATGAAAGAAAAAGTGTAAAAAGTCAATCTGCTTTGGCGCGCGTGCTATAAACATGATTGGGATTATACTGACCCTCCCAAATCTTCTAGGAGCTTGTGCGACTAAGGAGAGTCGGCTCGCTCTATCCACTGAGCTTGAAATACTCATCATTCAATTCAAATTAGCCACCGTGAACACGCGCGCCAAAGAGTACTGACTTCACGTCAGTGCTTTTTTTTTTTTTTTTCATTATTATTTTTGAAAACGCTAAACAGCGTTCATGGCCATTGAGAAGATACTGTCTGAGCTCTGCGGGACTCGTTCTTGATTTAATATCGAGTGAATGGTGGCATATGATTTCACGCTTCAAATATTCACTGGTGGGGAGAGGCTGTTTCCGTGTTTCGTTTCATAGGTGGCGTGGGCGATTATAATGATCGACCGAGCCGGCTCTGAAAGGCTTAACCCGGGTCAGTTTAGTTGAATTTGTTGGGAAAGCTACAGGGTACTGATGAAGGCCAAGAAGCCAGAAACGCGTCTGCTCTTGCTTTCTCGGCAGATCAATGAACCCCCTGGGGTCTATTTGATTTGTGAAATATATGCATAATTATATTTATTATACGAAGCCATTCATGAAGGACCCGATTAGCAGGAACGCTCTTAACTTGTTGATTTTTTAACAACAAATTATAAATAGCTCGTTAGTATTAGAAATCAACGATGATCATTATCAGGTGACCCGGGTATTTCACTCTCAACGCTTATATCTCTAAGGCAGACATGGTACCCTGTCTCACACTCAAGACAATGTTGATAAATCTACCCCAACAGCATCTGACAACTTTTACACATTTTTTGCGCGTATCGCGTTATCGTTTTGCCCAAATGTCTGTAATTTTCGAATTTTTTGCCGTCTCAAACGATTGGGTTCGACTCCTCGATGAAGAATTCGAGGTCAAATTTGATTCTGTCTGACCGGCCGGCCGGCCATTGCCACGATAACTTGAGAACGGAAAGAGCTAGCGACTTGAAATTTTCAGGGTAGGTGCCGCATCCTAATACGACGGACAAGTTAATGGCATAATCGGCATAATGGTTTCCGAGTAATAATTTTGTTTTCAACCAATATAGATCCGATCGAATTGAAACTTGGTGAGTACTTGTAGAATATAAACCTAATCACGTTCGAGAAATTTTGTGAGAATCGTATTACTAGAAAATTTTAAAAAAATCATTAAAAAATATTTTTTATGTCACGATAACCTGAGAACGGAAAGGGATAGCGATTTGAAATTTTCAAGTTAGGTTGTGTATCTGAATGTGACATTTGAGCTTGTTTATAAGCATAATCGGCCTAACGGTTTCGGAGTTACACTGATCTGAAATTTTGTTGTTATTTCCTCAATAACTCGAAAAATACAAAACCGATCCAATTCAAACATGGTTGTTAGTTGTAAAAAATGGGTTCACCCCTGTGGACAGGAGCTTTCTGGCGCTCTAGTTCAAACAGACAAATTATATCTCCGAAAGATCTCGCGAAGATTTTTGCCAAATTTCGTGAGGATCGTATAAGTAGAAAATTTTTACAATTTCATTGAAAAAAGTTCTATATATCAGAAACTATTCATCCGACATGGCTGAAATTTTGCGTGAGCCTTCATAACCTAACTATACTACCAAATTCCAAGTTTGAATACGATCGGATGTATATTGTTGGATATCCGAACAGCCTTGTGTTAATTCAGTAGCTGGATGGGTGACCGTTGCCTTGATAACTCTTCAACGAAAGGAGATAGGGATCTGCAATTTTCAGGATAGGTAGCGCATCTGAATGGGAGAGTTAAATTCGCTGTTGGCCATAATCGACCCAACGGTTTCGGAGTTATATCCATCTAGAATATTATTTCCTCGATAACTCAAAAGATATAGACTCGATCAAATTGAAGCTTGCTAACTAGTTGTTGAATATCGACATAATGACGTGTGTAAAATTTTGTGAAGACCGTACCACTAGAAAATTTTAAAAAATTACGAAAAAATATTATGTATCCCACGATACCTTGAGAACGGAAAGAAATAGGGACTTGCAAGTTTTCGGGGTAGATTGCTTATCTGAATGCGAAATTTGAGTGGATTAATTATCATAATCGGCCAAATGGTTTTGGAGTTATATCAATCTGAAATTTGGTTATTATTTCTTCAATAACCCAAAAAATACGATGCCGATTCAATTCAAACATGGTAATTAGTTCTAGAATGCAGATGCAAAAATATTTACAAAATTTCGTGAAGATCGTATAACTAGAAACTTAAAAAATAAAATTGGTTCAAGCCTTGTGGACAGGAGCTTTTTGGCGCTCTTGTTCAAACAGACAAAATAAATCTCCGAAAGTATTGCTTTCTCAGAGTTGGGAATTATAAAAATGGATTCCTATGACAGAACTGCATCATGAAAGAAATTAAATTCGAAATAAAATTGGTTCAAGCCGTGTGTACAGGAGCTTTTTGGCGCTCTTGTTCAAACAGACAAATTAAATCTCCGAAAGTATTGGTTTCTCAGAGTTGGGAATTATAACAATGGATTTCTATATGATAGAACTGCATCATGAAAGAAATTAAATTTGAAAAAAATTGGTTCAAGCACTGACAACATGGTATTATATTATGATACTTATGGTGTTTTACTTCCCTTAATATTTAAAAATTGGTTCAAGCACTGACGTGAAGTCAGAAGCTTTTGCGCGTATGTTCTATTGCCCATACTTCTGTATTGGACACCCTTAATCGAATTTACCATGGTAAAATATGTTGTCCATTCTCCTGTATTGGACACTCTCAATTCGAATTTACCATGGTAAATTCGAATTAAGTGTCCAATACAGGAGAATGGACAACATAATTTACCATGGTAAATTCGATTAGGGGTGTCCAATACAGAAGAATGGACAATAGAACATACGCGCAAAAGCTTCTGACTTCACGTCAGTGCTTCAACAAATTTTTTTTTTCGTGATTTTTAAAAATTTTCTAGCGGTACGGTTCTTAAAATTTTTTTTTTTCATCATTTTTTTCAAATTTTCTATGGGTACGGTTCTTACGAAATTTCAAACACGTCTTTATGTTGATTTTCTACTACTATTTACTAAGCTTCAATTCGATCGAATATTTATTTTTTGAGTTATCAAGGAAATAATATTCCAGGTGGGTATAACTCGGAAACCGTTAGACCGATTATGCCCAAAAACGAAATCAATTCTCCCTTTCGGATACTCAACATACCCTGAAAATTGCAAGTCCCTATCTCCTTTCGTTCGAAAGTTATCGAGGCAACGGTCACCCATCTACTGAACTCGCACAAGAATGCTCGAATCTCCAACAATATTTAACCGATCATATTAAAACTTGAAATTTGGCAGTAGAGTTAGGTTATGAAGGCTCTTGCAAAATTTCAGCAATTTAAAACGAATAGTTACTGATATATAGAATTTTTTTTTTTATTTTCAATGATTTATTAAAAATTTTCTACGAATGCTATCCTCACCAAATTTTGCAAACATTTTCGCGTTGGCATTCTACAACTAATAACCATGTTTGAATTCAATCGGTTCAGTATTTTTCGAGTTAATGAAGAACAAACATCCACCAAATTTCAGAAAATTTCAGATGGCTATAACTCTAAAACCGTTTGACCGATTATACTCATAAACAAACTGAAATGTCGCGTTCTGGTGCACATCCTAACCTGAAAATTTCAAGCCGCTATCTCATTCCGTTCTCAAGTTATCGTGACAACAAAAATATTTTTTAATAATTTTTTTAAAATTTTCTAGCCATACGATTCGCACAAAATTTCACAAACGTGCTTAGGTTCATATTCTACAACTACTCACCAAGTTTCAATTCGATCGGATTTATATTGGTTGAAAACAAAATTATTACTCGGAAACCACTGGGCCGATTATGCCCATTAACGAACTTGTCCGTCGTATTGGGATGCGCCACCTACCCTGAAAATTTCAAGTCGCTAGCTCTTTTCGTTCTCAAGTTATCGTGGCAACGGCCGGACGGACAGAATCAAATTTGACCTCGAATTCTTCATTGGGGAGCCGAACTTAATCGTTTGAGACCATTTTCGTCAGAAATTCGAAAGTTACAGACATTTGGGCAAAACTATAACGCGATGTTCCCCAGAACATACGCGCAAAAAGTGTCGTTTAATAAAAAATGCTTCAAAAATTGTCATTAAATTTATTTATCAAGATTAAATGAGCAATCTGCAATGATATATTCAACCTCGTGGAATGGGTTGTTGCAACTTACACTCGGTGCATAGTTTTCACAACTCTAAATACCTAAGGCAAGTATCATCGAAATGTCTTGAGCAAGGCTGGAGACAATCATAGCAAATTGTTCATTTATTCCTGATATTTGAGTAGGTAGAGGATTACGAACAAATTATTTTAATAGTTCAAAATATATTAATCAAATACTATCCTCTTTTCATAGTTTAAAATTCAATAGTTCATACCACTAACAATTTCTTTTCTGTATTATGAACCTTAACTCAAGAAAAAATGTTTGTACATATTTCAGTATTTTTTTTGCTAGCAACATTATGAAAATACTGTATTTAGGAACATGTCTCACTACTTAAGAAAGTAAAAGGTAATATTAACCTCAGTGGTCAACGAACAGAAATTTATTTGATTATTCCATTATGTTCTTCTTTCCTATTGTCTTCATAAACTACATAATTCAAATGATCCAATTCTAAATCTTCTGAAACATCATCCCCAATATTTATACATAAATTATTCAATATGTAATCAGTCAATTTTATTTTCGGTTGCAAAACAGTCTTGTATATATTGACAAATTCAAGAATCGGATAATTGTTTACCAAGAGAAAATATTTTAGAACTACAAATTGACAATCTCTAATATCTAGAAAATATGACATTTATAATGATTACTTAAGGTTGCGTTAAACGTTCAACGCTCCTCGGGAGAGGGAATAGAAAAACACAGAGGGAGAGTGTTGCTTTGTATAAACAATTTTAAAAGCAGGAGCTTTAGCACGCTCGTTCATTTAAGGGAGTAAGGTATTTGTGGTATATTTGAATGTTGGGCTTCGGCGCATATTACATCCCCACTCCATATGCGTCGAAGCGTAATTAGGATGTAGGATGAAACATTGTAGAATGTGGAACCGAGCGATTAATATATATTTTATACAAAGAAGATAGTGTATTAATAATAAATAGAAAATAGTAAAATAGTATTTAGTAAAGACGTTACAAGTAGCGACGAGGATAAAAACACTCTAAATAATTGATTGTATACGAAAGTGCAATTAGTGAATCGCGTAAACCAGTAAAACGGTAAAAAACGTGAAAATATAGAAAAGTATCGAAAATGGTGCAACACGTGGTAGGCCAGCTGCGAGAATTTAATCTCGGTACATCGGACTGGAGCATATACAGGGCCCGACTGAATAATTACTTCGAAGCAAATGGTTTGGAAACTGAAGAATATGCAACTAAAACAAAGGCCATTCTTCTGAACATGTTGGATGAAGATGGATACAAATTGATGTATAGCTTATGTAGTCCAACGAAGCCCGAAGATAAGTCGTATGAATTTTTGATAAAAAAATTCAATAACCATTTTGTTCCACGGAATATACCTTTAGCGGAACGATACAGATTTTATCAAGAAAGAAAATCAGAAAATGAATCTCCGAAGGAATGGGCCACAGAATATACCCTAGAAGAAGTGATAACTATGACCAAAATCTGGAAGCAATCTAGTAGTTCTGCACCCGAACACCAGAGGCGCGACTGTGACAACAAGTAGATGCAAATATAATCCTTATTAAAGGGACAATAAGGTGATAAATAGCGTGAAAGATTTGCTCTTGTCGTTTCGTTTGACAAGATAATTGACAATTTTCATTTGTCAATTCGAACGCCAGGGCGACAGCTATTTTTATCGAGTTCTGAATTATTTATTCCTGTAAGAATAAATTTGCACTAAAAATGTCGATTCATACATTCCTTAAAAGCTACAAACCATCATACATACAGCTGTTTAGAAATCGTGGCCAGGCCAGGGAAGCCGAGAAATCGAGGCGACAATTCAAGTGCTCGGTGCATTTACTGATTTTTGAAGAACAGTATTCATGTAAGTATAAATTTGCACTGAAATGGTCCGCACATTCATTTTAAACATCATACATCTTTGCAGAAATTGTTGCCAGGGAAGAGAGGAATCGAAGCAAGATATAACATAGACATTGGGGTAACAGCATTCTAGTTGAACAGCTAAGCATTTTTCATAATCATCTTTAATTATTGAAATTAATATGTCGACTCCGAGACAGGTTTATTCTTGCAAGTATCCAGATTGCTAGAATGGATATTTTGTAGGATGTGGAAAACAGTTTTTCAAATTGCCGCAGGAAGAAATTTAGCTTTCTAAAAGGAGGAAAATTTGTTAGATTAAAGATTCCATCATTTGCTCAAATTTCAGTATTTATGTGAGGATCATTTCAATGATACTGATTTTGTTAATAGCAGATCAAGCAAACTCGTTAAGCATGCATCACCTCATACATTTTTGACTTCAGTTTGCAATAAATCATTCTCGGAACCACGATGTAGCTCCTTGAATTTGAACTTTCTGAAGAACTCTCAATCAATTCACATTCAAATTCAATTTTTAAAGAACACAATTATTTCTTACCACATTATTCAATAACCAATGAATTCTTGGTTGTTTATTTATCTTTTTATTTCATAATAAAACATACAGTTTGTATTCATTTTTGAATTGGTTATATGTACCTATTATTCATTTCGAAACTTAATAGCGATGAACATTTATAGTTTGTGTATTTCTTGATATCTGGTTTACGTTTATAAAGTATTATACATTAGGGAAAATCTATTTAAATTTATAATTTGTTACAGCATTGTTATTTAAATTTTTAAGTATTACACTATTAATTTATAAAAGAATATGTAAATTATTTTGTTTATTTATGTTCAATTTTGCAATAAAGCATAATTAGAACTTGTGTTTGTATTCATTTTTTTTTAATCAATGGTCTTAATGAAAGATATCAATTGAATTTTACCATTCAAAATAATGAGCTTTGAATGGTAAAATTTAAATTGATACGTATTATTCAAATTCATAAAGAATAATCTAGAAACATGGAAGAATGGTTCAAATTTACCGACTATTTTAGTATTCAAATTTCGCGCCAAACAAATAATACAGCACCAGGGTGCGCTATTTTTAGTTGCCATACAATTTGTTTGGAGCTTGCACTTCTTCTAAGGTATATTCTGTGGAATGGGCTGCACGTTTGAGGAGTTTGGCAGTAAGATGTGAATTTGGAGCAGAATTAGCAAACTGCCTTCGAGACAAATTCTACTGTGGCTATGAGAAAGGCCCAATTCTGGATCGACTCCTTGAAGAAAAATTGCATGTGTCCTTGGAAGAGATGATAGCTGTAGCGGAAAACAAAATGGCGGCTCAAAACCATTATCAGCAACACAGCAACAAATGGCACCAGTGAAGATGAAGATGGAGGAAATGCATCATATGCGAAGCCGGCGCAGTAGTAAGAAGCAAGAAGACGCAGGAGTAGTGTCAGCTTCAGGGAATAAAAGTAGAAGTCACGATCACCTTACCGGAAATTGTCGAGCCTGTGGAAAACCTAACCACACTAAAGATAAGTGTAATTTTCGTAATTTTATTTGTAGAATATGTAATAAAAGGGGGCACTTGGCAACGGTCTGTTATCAAAAAAATAATAAAGGCAACCAAAAATTGAAAAATAACCAATTCTTTGTCAAGGAAAACGAATTGAATGTAAATGATGAATTGAACTTATTTTCTATTAGTAAAGGTGATGAAAATGAATTTTCGATTGTTATGTCAGTGGAAAACGAAAAAAATATATTCCAACTGGATACAGGTTCTAGTATATCGGCAATTTCAGAAAATTTATATAAACAGAAATTTAGGCACTTACCATTGTGGAAGACAGATAAAACTTTCAATTTTTATAACGGTACTGAAGTTACTGCCTTATAGGTATAATAAACGCTAAAGTCAAATTCAGACAAGCAGAAAAAACATTGAATTTATATGTTATTCATACTTTTTGGCAATGTATAACTTAAAATTTTCTAATTTGAATTTCATTAATACATGTGTTACCGAAATAAATGCACTATTGGCTAACTATGAAGAAGTTTTTGAGGAAAAATTAGGAATGTTTACAATGGGGGTAGCTTAATTCTATACGGTTACAGAATGATAATGTGACACCTAAGTTTGTTAAACATATAGACCTGTACCTCATGCTATCAAAGATAAAGTAGAAAAAGAAATTAATCGTCTTTTATCCTTAGGTATAATTGAACCAGTTAACTTCAGCAGATGGGCAACTCCAGTGGTACCAGTGATGAAAAAAGGAGGACAAGAAGTGGGACTCTGTGGAGATTTCAAAGTCACCATCAATCCATACATTATCATTGATCAGTACCCACTGCCTAGAATAGAGGATTTATTTAGTGCTCTCTGTGGAGGTAATGCATTTTCAAAAATAGATTTATGTCAAGCTCATCAGCAACTAGGTGTTGACGAGGAATCTAAAGAGTTTCTAACAATTTCGACCCATAAGGGTTTATTTCGATTCAATAGATTAACTTTTGGAATAGCATCAGCACCTGCAAAGTTCCAAAGATTAATGGAATCTTTATTTTGTGGTGTAGACGGTGTTCAAGTTTTTTGGGATGATATTTTGATAACGGGAGTAGATGATTCAGAACATTTAAAGAGATTAAAAATAGTATTGGAAATCTTGAAAAAAGCAGTTTTGAAGGTAAATAAATCGAAGTGTGAATTTTTTAAAGATAAAATAGAATACTTAGGTTACATCATTGATCAGGAAGGCTTACATGCTTGTTAGGCTTAAACTGATGCAATTAAATATGCTCCTAATCCCAGAAATGTCAAAGAACTAAAATCAATTTTGGGGTCAATTAACTACTATGGTAGATTTGTTAAAAATTTGTCAACGGTTTTGTACCCATTATATAACTTGTTAAAAGAAAACGTTAGATGGAATTGGAATAGCGAATGTGAAGAATCATTTAAGAAAATCTAAATTTTACTTCAATCTCCAGACATATAGTGCATTTTAATCCAAGATTACCATTGAAATTGACAGTAGACGCTTCTTCTGTTAGAGTAGGGGCAATTTTGAGTCACGCATTCCCATCTGGAATCGAAAAACCCATAGCGTACGCTGCTAGAGTTTTAACAAAATGTGAACAAGCTTACTCGCAGATTGAAAAGGAAGCGTTGGCTATAATTTTCGGAGTTTTGAAATGCAATCAATATTTGTTCCATAAAAAATTTACATTGTTGACAGATCATAAGCCATTGTTGGCAATATTCTCACCTAGTAAAGGAATAACCCAATTTTCGGCAAACCGATTACGTAGATGGGCAGTAATTTTATCCAATTATGATTACGATATAGAATACGTGAAATCTAAAAACAATTGGGCCGATAGTTTGTCGAGACTACCGAGTACCATAGGGAAATTCGAATTCGGAAAGGATCTAGAATTGAATTATTGTTTATTTTTTGAGAGTAGTGCCGAAATTAAACTGAACTTTGAAAATGTAAAGTTCTTATCGGAAAATGATAAATTGTTGCAGGAAATAGGTAAATATTTGAAGCATGACTGGAAGTCCAGGAATGATATTAAAAGAGAACTTTTACCGTATTTTAATAAAAGGTTTGAACTTAGTTCTCAAGACGGTTGTTTATTCTGGAACCATAGATTAGTAATACCGGAAAAATTAAAGCCTAAAATATTACAAGAATAACATTCTACCCATCAGGGTGTTGTAAAGATGAAAAATCTGGCAAGAGCTCATTTTTGGTGGCCAAATATGACTAAAGAGATTGAAGGTATAGTAACATCATGTCGATCATGTTGGTCACAATTTTCTCTTCCGTGCAAAACGACTTTGAATCCTTGGAAATTGCCTAACGGTCCATGGGAACGTATTCATGTAGATTTTTTGGGACCATTTATGGGTAGTCAATATTTGGTGATATTAGATTCATATACAAAATGGTTGGAAGTGTTTTCGTTGTCTACAATAACATCGGAAAACACTATTATAATTCTGAGGAATTTGTTCGCAAGATTTGGGATAGCGAAAGTAATCGTTTCGGATAACGCAAGAACATTCACATCGTCTGGTTTTGAAAAGGATATGGATATTAGAAATAGAATTGTTAAGGTTTAGGAAAGGCAAAAGAAATATTACATAGGTAACCGAAATTTAGAATACCAAATAGGAGAAAGAGTTTTTGTTAGAGATTATAGAATAGCTAATAAGGTTTTGTTGTTGAAGGGGACAATTTTGAATAGAATAGGCAAATGTACTTATGTGGTGGAGGTGCCAGAAGTGGAATTAACCTGGAAGCGACATACAAATCAATTAAGAAAGGTATTAGCAGACCATGTGTCTACTTCTGGGATCTCAACAGACAGCAGTAGTGAAAGTATGGAATCTAATTGTAAGTCTAAAATGGGCAATGAGACATTGACTGAGGTGGATGATGTTGGGATAACACCTGAAGATGATGATAGTGTGAATACTAATCAGGTGCCCTTGGAGGATGTCAATTTGCCAAAAAGACCTAAAAGAAATGTTAAACCTCCTGAGAGATTGTTATATACATAGTGTATCTTTTATTTAAAAGGGGAGGTATTGTGGTATATTTGAATGTTGGGCTTCGGCGCATATTACATCCCCACTCCATATGCGTCGAAGCGTAAGTAGGATGTAGGATGAAACATTGTAGAATGTGGAACCGAGCGAGAAATATATATTTTATACAAAGAAGATAGTGTATTAATAATGAATAGAAAATAGTAAAATAGTATTTAGTAAAGACGTTACAGTATTGAAGTGAAATAATGCAATTAATGTCACTAATGCGATTGATGTGATTCATATGATTAATGGGAATGATACGATTAATGTGATTAATACGATTAATGCAATTATTGTGATTTATGAGAAAAAGGCGATTAACGTGATTAATGGGAATAATCCGAGTAATGTGATTAATACGATTAAAGTGATTAATGAGAATAATGCGATTAATGAGATCAATGCGATTAATGGGAATAATGGGATTAATGTCACTATTGCGATTAATGAGAATTATGCGATTAATGTAATTAATGCGATTAATGGGAATAATGCGATTAATGCAATTAATGTGATTAATGTCACTAATGCGATTAATGTAATTAATGCGATTAATAGGAATAATGTTGTTAATGCGTTAAATGTGATTAACCCTAAAATGCATGATATTTTGTTTCAGCTGAGATAAATAATATCAACGGCTCAAATGAGTGTTCAGGAGTGAGGTGAAATAATAAAAAAATTCAAATGTTTTTCTTAGGTAATTTATTGAAAAAAATGCAACACCATCCATGAGAAGATCTACAGCACTCAATTCACATGAAAGTTATGGAAACAGTTATTGTCTTTATTCAAACACCTAATTTTTGGCATTTGGTATTTATTACAATTAGGAAACTTGCAACACATTTTTTTTCTATTATTGGCTAGTGCACATATTGGTCCCTCCTTACATCCTTGGGGGGAACGTTTCGTGTTGGTTTTTCTTCCAAAAAAAAATAGGTGCGTAGAGTCCCTCCGCGCGGAAGAAGTGAAACTTCGTAATATGGAAATGAAATTCCCCCTCCCCAGGAGCGTTGAACGTTTAACGCAACAGTGCTTTCAAACCCCCTCCATGGTAGCGTTAAACGTTTAACGCTCCTGGAGTGGGGGAATAGAAATAGACAGAGCGAGAGTGAATGCTTGGCACTCGAACGCATGCACTTAGTTTTCTACCCCTTCTTATTTTCATTTCCACATTACGAAGTTTCACTTATTCCGCTCGGAGGGACTCCACGTACTATTTTTTTTTTATTTATAGATAGTTAGTTTCATTGCGAGAAATATTCTCAGAAAGGTGTTAATTCATTATTATTTGTTTTCACTAAAAGTAAAAATATCTCAATATGTTTTTACCACAAACAAAATTATCAAAATCGTAGAATGTTCCACACATTAAACTTCAACTTGATTTCATGCCAGAAAAAGTATTTCAAATTTAAAGAGGTCAATTTGATATGATGCACATGTTTGTCAAATTTCAATAAATCTCATAAATGACGTTACTTTTAATCCGAATGAATGGAATCTGTATGTCTCTCTAGATAGTCTTTTCGATTCGCAGAATATTCAGAAAAGTGTCATTTATGTTACTTCACATTTAAATGAACTGAATTTATATGATTCATGAGAGATCTTTTGCGGTTTGCAGAATATTCACATAGATGACATTTATGTTGCTTCAAATTCAAATGTACTGAATCCATATGAACTTTCAGATCATTTTTCTGATTTACAGAATATTCACATAAAGGACATTTATGCTTCTTCAATTTCAAATGAATTGAATCTATATGATTTTTGACATAATCTTTTCTATTGGAAGAATATTCACAGGAGTGACATTTATGTTGCTTCAAATTCAAATGAACTGCATCTATATGATTTTTGAGATGAAATTTTTGATTTGCAGAATATTCACACAAGTGACATTTATGTTGCTTCACATTTAAATGAACTGAATTTAGATGATTTTTAAGAGTTTTTTTGAGGTTTGCAGAATATTCACATAGATGACATTTATGTTGCTTCGAATTCAAATGAACTGAATCCATATGAACTTTCAGATCATTTTTCTGATTTACAGAATATTCACATAAAGGGCATTTATGTTGCCTCAAATTCAGATGAACTGAATTTATATGATTCATGAGATATCTTTTGCGGTTTGCAGAATATTCACATTGGTGACATTTATGTTGCTTCAAATTCAAATGAACTGATTCCACATGAAATTTCAGCTCATTTTTCTGATTTACAGAATATTCGCATAAAGGACATTCATATTTCTTCAAATTCAAATGAACAGAATCTATATGAGACTCGAGACTAACTTTATGATTTGAGGAATAGACACATATGCGACATTTATATTGCTTCTCATTTAAATGAACTGCATCTATGTGATTTTTGAGATTACCTTTAACATTTGTAGAATATTCACATAAGTGACATTCATGTTGCTTCAAATTCAAATGGGCTGAATCTATATGATATTTGAGAACAACTTTATAATTTGCAGAATATTCACAAAAATTACATTTATGTTGCTTCAAATTCAAATGAACTGCACCTATATGATCTTTGAGAGTAACTTTTCTATTAGATGAATATTCACATAAGTGACATTTATGTTGCCTACGATTCAAATGAACCGAATCTATGTGTTCTTTGAGAGTACCTTCCCGTTTCGCTGAATATTCACATAAGTGACATTCATGTTGCTTCAATTTCAAATGGACTGAATCTATATGAATTTTCAGATCATTTTTCTGATTTACAGAATATTCGCACAAGTGACATTTATGTTGCTTCAAATCCAAATGGACTGCATTTACGTGATTTTTGAGGGTATGTTTTCGATTTGATGAATATTCACATAAGTGACATTTATGTGCCCTCAAATTCAAATGAATTGAATCTATATGATCTTTGAGATTACGTTTATATTTTGCAGCAAATTCACATAAGTGACACTTGTATCCCCTTTTATTTAAATGAACAGAATCTGTATGTCCTTCAAGATTTTTTTTGCATTTTGCGACATAATCACATGACTTACACTCATGCTGCATATGTGTAGAAGAAAAAATATCTTGTTGTTCTGTTGTGTCTGCAATAATGGAACTATGATCGCAAATTTCAGAACTCTCAGAACTCAATATCTCAGATTCTTGTTGATGGTACTCTCTTAATATGGGGGAGCCGATTTTTCCTACATCAATTTGTTGAGATAAACCACAGAAGTCACCATATTCACTTTTAACGATGTGTTCTTTTATGTCATGAACATTTTCATCACAGAAGTGACAATATTCACTTTTAACGATGTGATCTTTTATGTCATGAACATTTTCATCAAAGGATTGTTCAGCTATATCCACATCTCCAATCTTCACCTTGAGCTTTAAAAATTGATCTGCACTATCTACATCAGGAGAACTGAAAAATTATACAAATATTAATACCTTTAATGTCTAACAGATACTCAATTACGAGACAAATTGCAAGATATTTGAAACGAGCGATATTTTGGCAGGCATGATGCCACATGACAGATGAGTCAGTAGTACACTTGCATTCTGATTGTGGATTGTGATGAAATTTTGATTGCCATTAAGTTTATGAATGGACAATATCCGCCCAATGATTTCGGAGTGATTCATAATTGAAATTTTATTTTCCATTATTTTCAAAACTTTAGATTCACTAACGAAACTTTTTTGTGAGAATCTTTTCAACAGAAAAATCAAAAAGAATTTTCAGGAAAAGTTCAATATCTCAGAACCAAATCGCACTCAAAGAACCTTGCAGATAACGATTCAATGGAAATTGAGGTTAAATGTTGAAGACCGAAACAACAGGCGTACTGAAGTAACTGCAGATTAATTAATTGGTATCTATTTTACCATGATGACGACTATGAAATAAGTAAGATACATTAAACACTGTTTAGGGGTTAAACAATAAAATAATAAAAACTAATATATTACAATTATATTTCGTATTTTTCTTCCAAAAAGTCATTCCTCTGGCATGTAACCGCAAGAAGATTTCGAATAAAATTGATTATTTTAGGCTATTGAAATATTAAAATAATAACAATACTCCCAATTAGGATTTAAATATTGAATAAAACTTCTCAATATTATCAATTTATTGAAAAAAAATTTTTTTTTTAATTATTCACCAAAATTCGTTAGCAGCAGACACGTGTGTGCTATCTCCAAACAAATCGATTTTTAAGTGGTTTAAATACACCTTTCAAACGCAAATTTTATATCAAAATACTTGTGAAAATTGTGTGAATCCATACATATATTAGTGTTCAGTTGATTTGATCAATCCAAGAAATCAATTTGAAGTGAATAATATACGTCAATTTATCCACTTCCATAAAAAACGTGAACCAACAAAAACTTATCAGCCAAAGAGTGTACATGTCCTAGCCATCCCAAGATAAAACAATCCACAAAAAACTGGTTCCTGATAACAACTCTCGACTTTTATCATCTGCTATTAGTCCGGGAGCTCACAGAATAATTTAACCAAACTGATCAAGCTTCCATATGACTAGCAAATGCAAGACGTGTGGCGACCCTCTCGGAGACAAGCTTATTGCTTGCGATAGCTGTCATACCTCGATGCACCCCTCAGGGGGCTGCACAGGCCCGGGGGCCTCCGAACTACGTGCTGTGGTTATACTTAAAAGGACCCTGGTTTATTTTTGCGATGATTGCCGTCATGCATTTAAAAGTGTGCCCAATCTATTGAGGCAAATTGATAATCTTAGATCTGAGGTAAATTCTTTGAAAGACGAAATTAATAGGCTAAAGGATAGCAGAAACGTCACTCCGATGAATAGTGACGACATTATTTGTGAACTCCACGAACGCCAGAAGAGAGCCAACAACTTGCTAATCTTCAATCTGCCGGAACCCAACAGTGTTTCTGATGATCTTAGTCAGGTTAAAACTCTAATAATGAAGGCCGCTGGTGATAACATCACTGACATTAACCATACCAAGGTCTTCCGCTTTGGAAAGAAGAATAAAAATGGACATCGACCCATAAAGGTTGTGCTGAAGTCCCCCCGTGATGTACAAGCTGTCATCAAAAACAAACAGGGTATCAGCCGTGAAAATAAAGTCTTCATACATCTGGATCAGACTCCTAACCAGAGGAATACTCTTGATACTATCAGAGGCGAGTTATCGAGACGTCAGCAGGCTGGGGAGCAGAATTTGACAATAAAATATGCCAACAATAATCCTGTAATTATTACAAAAAACTAGAATCGGGCAAGCTATCAGTTTATTACCAAAATGTTAGAGGACTTCGAACGAAACTATCTGGATTGGGCCTAAATGTTACAAATTGCCCATACGATACAATTGTTCTCACTGAAACATGGCTCTCAGCTGATTTCAACGATGCCGAACTTGGTCTAAATGGTTATAACATTTACAGACAAGATCGCACTATCCAGCCCAGCACATTCAGTAGAGGCGGTGGAGTCCTAATTGCAGTTAGGAAATCAATCTCCTCCAGTATTATCAACGCTAATCCATCTATTGAACAAGTATTTATTCACTTGGACCAGGGAAGCTGCAAGCTAATCTTAGGAGCCGTATATTTTCCACCTAAATCTCATCCCAACCTGTACCAACTTTACTATAACAACTTTTAGCACTAAATGTGTAACATCCAGAGAGACAATTCTACTTATTTGGCGATTATAATCTACCGACTGCTTCATGGGAGACTGAAGATTTCTGTTCGTCAGCCTTAGCACAACCTGGCTCGTCTCTACCTGAAGTAAGCGCTATTGAAATCATCTGGAATATTTGCGCGTTTCACAATCTTTTCCAATCTAACAAAGTGCTCAACCAAAGGGAAGTTATCCTCGACCTTGTCTTGTCCCCAGCTGAACTTACAGTGATGAAAGCCGCAGACATTTTGATTCCACCTGATAGTCATCATCCTCCTCTTGAAACTACTATACAGTATAAATCGAACTCATGTGCTGCTCCCGGTGAGAACTTTTTTTACGATTTTCGACACGCCGATTTTATTAGTATACGGCAATGTTTGGAAGCAATGGATTGGGATGGGCTTCTTCAAGGAAAAGAACTTTCTGAAATGATTTATACTTTCTATGACGCCCTGTATTCGGTAATTGAGTTATTTGTCCCCCTAAAGAAATCTGCCATTAGCAGATTCCCACATTGGTGTTCTTCTCAGCTTAGAACCTTGGTTGACGATAAAAGGGTTGCACATAAGATCTATAAACAAAATAGAACTCCCCAAAACTATGAAATTTTTACTCTGTTGAGATCACAATGCAAGATTATATCTAGAGAATGCTATTTAAATTATATTCATTCGGTCGAGACCTCTGTCAAAAGTGATGTTAAATTCTTCTGGAACTTTGTTAGGACTAAAAGATGTAACAACACCATACCTGATAATATGAACCTTGGCAACTATTTTTCCTCCTGTTGTAGTGAAGTGCCTGATCTGTTTGCCAAGCATTTCTCTTCTGTCTACAAAACTCAAAATCTAAATCTCAATTTGAATGATATTGAAATTGAATCAAAACTTAACGTCTCCACCGGTGTGAACTTCGCGGCGTTTTTCTAGCAGTTCTTTTAGCGAGCGCGGCCGATCTGCCTCTCCATTGGCGTACCGCTGCCCTCGCACTCGACGCACTCTCGTTCTTCGGAGAGCGGAAACTTGTAATCCGCCCCGAGATGAATTATACTATTCATTCTATTACGACGTTATTTGGAATTATAAATTATTATTCGGCTACAATGAAATGCGATTCTGATGAATATATATTTCAAACACACATAGCAATAATAAGGGAACCAAATTTAATCATAAAATATTGTTTGTGGAAACGATCGCGGCAAATCCTGATCTTTCGGAATTCGTTCGCAATCGACGGAAGACAAATCTGAATAGCTCTTAGATTTTATAACCATACAGAACAAGTTTTTAAAGCCATTGAATTTCATATTCTATACCAGATGTGTCACATCGTATTTTATACCCTTAAGAAACATTTCAACGGACCTTTGAATAGGGGAGATATGAACGAATCTGCCGCTGAAAATGTAATCTTTGATTCAACGTTTTCATTTCCTCAAAAATTAAGGAAATGCATTTTTGTTTTCAGAACCTACAAAAGCATATTGTTATCATATTTAGTCACCCATAAGAAAATTGTCAACCGACCTTTGAGTACGGGAGATATGAATAAATGTGCCGCTAAAATTTTCATTTTCGATTTCGCGTTCTCATTTCCACAAAAATTAAGGAAATGCATTTTGGTTTTCAGAACCTACAGAAGCATATAGTTATCATATTTTGTTGCCCATAAGAAAACTTTCAACGGAACTTTGAGTACCGGAGATATGAATAAATTAGCAGCTAAACATTTCATTTTCAATTTCGCGTTCGTATTTCCACAAAAATTAAGGAAATGCATTTTTGTTTTCAGGACATACAAAAGCATATAGGTATCATTTTTTCATCCATTAAAAAAATTTTGTGAAAATCTTTGAGTACGGGAGAAGTGAATAAATTAACAGCTAAAATATCATTTTCAATTTTTGTGGAAATGAGAACGCGAAATTGAAAATGAAATTTTTAGCTGCTAATTTATTAATTTCTCCCGTACTCACAGTTTCGTTGAAATTTTTCTTATGGCTAAAAATTATGATGACAATATGCTTTTGTAGCGGCACATTTATTCATATCTCCCGTACAAAAAGGTCGGTTGAAAATTTTCTTATGGGTGACTAAATATGATAACTATATGCTTTTGTAGGTTCTGAAAACAAAAATGATTTCCCTAATTTTTGTGGAAATGAGAACGCGAAATTGAAAATGAAAATTTTAGCTGCTTATTTATTAATTTCTCCCGTACTCAAAGTTCCGTTGAAATTTTTCTTATAGCTGAAAAAAATATGATAACAATATGCTTTTGTAGGTTCTGAAAACAAAATTCCATTCTCTTAATTTTTGTGGAAATGAGAACGCGAAATTGAAAAGAAAAATTTTAGCAGCAGATTCATTCATATCTCCCGTACTTAAAGGTCCATTGAAAATTTTCTATGGGTGACAAAATATGATAACTATATGCTTTTGTAGGTTCTGAAGACAAAAATGCCTTTCCTTAATTTTTGTGGAAATGAGAACGCGATATCTAAAATGAAAATTTTAGAGGCAGATTTATTCATATCTCCCGTACTCAAAGGTCCGTTGACATTTTTTTATGGGTGACCAAATATGATAACTATAAGCTCTTGTAGGTTCTGGAAACAAAAATGCATTTCCTTAATTTTTGTGGAAATGAGAACGCGAAATGGAAAATGAAAATTTTAGCGGCAGATTCATTCATATCTCCCGTACTCAAAGGTCCGTTGAAATTTTTTTTAAGGTGACCAAATATGACAACTATATATTCTTGTAGGTTCTGAAAACAAAAATGCATTTCCTTAATTTTTGTGGAAATGAGAACGCGAAATTGAAAATGAAATTTTCAGCTGCTAATTTATTCATATCTTCCGTACTCAAATTTCGGTTGAAAATTTTTTTATGGGATATTAAATATGATACCTATATGCTTTTGTTGGTTCTGAAAACAAAAATGCATTTCCTTATTTTCTGTGGAAATGAGAACGCGAAATTGAAAAGTAAATTTTTAGCTGCTAATTTATTTATATCTCCCGTACTCAAAGTTCCGTTGTAAGTTTTCGTACGGGTGACTAAATATGATAACTATATGCTTTTGTAGGTTCTGATAACAAAAATGCATTTCCTTAATTTTTGTGGAAATGAGAACGCGAAATTGAAAATGAAATATTTATCTGCTAATTTATTCACTTCTCCCGTACTCAAAGGTGGGTTGAAAATGTTCTTATGGGTGACTAATTATGATAACTATATGCTTCTGTAGGTTCTGGAAACTAAAATGCATTTCCTCAATTTTTGAGCAAATGAAAACGTTGAATCGAAGATGACATTTTCAGCGGCAGATTCGCTAATATCTCCCCTATTCAAAGGTCCGTTGAAATGTTTCTTAAGGGTATAAAATACGATGTGACACATCTGGTATAGAATATAAAATTCAATGGCTTCAAAAACTTGTTCTGTATGGCTATAAAATCTAAGAGCTATTCAGATTTGTCTTCCGTCGATTGCGAACGAATCCGAAAGATCAGGATTTGCCGCGATCGTTTGCACAAACAATATTTTATGATTAAACTGCTTGAATTTAATTCCCTTATTATTGTGTTTGAAATATATATTCATCAGAATCGCATTTCATTGTAGCCGAATGATAATTTATAATTCCAAATAACGACGTAATAGAATGAATAGTATAATTCATCTCGGGGCGGATTACAGGTTTCCGCTCTCCGAAGAACGAGAGTGCGTCGAGTGCGAGGGCAACGGTACGCCAATGGAGGTGCAGATCGGTCGCGCTCGCTAAAAGTGCTGCTAGAAAAAGGCCGCGAAGTTCACACCGGTAACGTCTGCTCTTACCACATTTCAATCTCAACCATTTACGAGAAATTATCCAATCTTGACATTAAGAAAGGCCCAGGTCCTGACATTATTCCACCTATCCTACTCAGAAATTGTAGCTTCGTTTTGTCTCGCCCTCTTTTTCATATTTTAAATCTATCCAGACAGGTGAGTTCCCAGATTACTGGAAACTATCATATGTCACCCCAATATACAAATCAGGTAATAAGTCAGATGTTAGAAATTACCGACCGATATCTATTCTCATCACAATTCCCAAGATATTTGAAAACATTATAACAGATAACCTTACCCATGATTGCGCAGGCATCATTACTGAACAACAACATGGCTTTTGTGCTGGGAAATCGACTGAATTAAATCTGGTTACCTATTCACACTTCCTGTCGGATTCTTTGGAGGAGGGTTGCCAGATTGATTCTGTGTACACTGACTTCTCCAAGGCGTTTGACAGGGTCAACCATAATCTCTTACTTCAAAAGCTCAACGGATACGGTGTTGGTGGGGTACTACTGGAATGGATCAGTAGCTATCTTATGAATAGAACTCAAATGGTTAGAGCTAATCTCCACTACTCCAAACTATTCGAAGTTACCTCAGGTGATCCTCAGGGGTCACACCTCGGCCCCTTATTATTCAATTTATTTATCAACGACATCATTCATTGCTTCCATCACGCCAAAGCACTACTTTTTGCAGATGATTTAAATCTTTTCCTGAATATTAGAACTTCTTTGGATGCCCACAGGCTTCAGTCAGACCTTGATAATCTATCAAACTGGTGCTCTTTAAATGGCATGGTCTTGAATGCTTCAAAGTGCCATGTCATGCGCTTCTATCGATCCCAAATACCTACTACCACTTTCGATTACACCTTAAATGGACATGTCTTGGAGTCTGTTAATCAAATAAAAGACCTTGGAGTTATTCTTGATCTCACCTTAAGCTTCAATCAGTATATTCCTACGGCTATCCATAAAGCCATGAAAATGTTAGGGTTTACCAAAAGGCTAACCCACGATTTCACTCCAACTGCTATTAAAGCCCTCTATTGTTCACTGGTCCGTCCACACCTAGAATATTGTTCCTCTGTCTGGTCTCCTCATTGTATTACTTATATCAGGAACATCGAAAATGTCCAACATAACTTTCTAAGATATATAGCATATAAATCAGGCGTTCGTTGTGATTATGAGTTGTTACAGCAATCACTGAGCATGTCCTCCCTGGAAACTAGAAGGAAACAGAGAGACCTGACTCTACTTTTCAATATTATTAACGGTAAATGCAATTCTGCTGAACTCCTAGGAAAGATCAGTCTACATGCACAAAACCGCTTGACTCGTCAGCAACATACATTTTATGTACCATTTTATCGTACAGGCCACTCATTCAACAGCTGCATTCCTAGAATTTTACGATAAGCCAACGGCCACAATGATCTCGAGTTGTTCAACACGTCATTGCATCATTTTAAAACTCAATTGCGGAATACTGTGCTTTAGCTTATTGTATTGTATGATATATGTTTGTATGTTTCATTGATGCTTATATTATCCTTCGCTTTTGTTGATTGTCTTATTTCACTTTGTTTTAACTTTAGTAATTTTAACTTAACATTGTAATCTATTTTTGAAATGGGCTTGCCCGTAATAAATAAATAAATAAATATATTAAGTAACCGTCCTATTAAGTCATTCCTCTGGTCCTACTAGAAAATTACAAAAACGACATAACAGATAGCGCTAAAAGCTAACGTTTTAGGCGTCACATCAACACGACACGGTTTTATGTGCGGCAACGACACAAACGCTCGAGCTTTCCCACAGGCTCGCTTCACAGTCGTGTAAATGACACCGGCATCCGTTTCTTGGGTGAAGGCTTGAATGATATCTTTCACAGCTATCTGGCCGAGTCGTGGACATGTGAACGACACACGGCTGCCGTGCACGACTCGAGGGTCTCCGGCAGTCCCCTCTAGCCGTGCAAGGCAGCCGTGTGTCGTTCACACGATCACGACTGTGCCGGGTAGCTGTGAAAGCTATCATTCAAACGTTCACCCAAGAATCGGTTGCGGGTGTCACGACTGTGAAGCGAGCCTGTCGGAAAGCTCGAGCGTTTGTGTCGTTGCCGTACATAAAATCGTGTCGTGTTGATGTGAAGCGAGCCTTAGAGGTAGACATTTCGCATTTTAAGATCGGCACGTGCAGCATTATTTTGTTGTTAGCCTGTTTCTTGTATCTTTGTTAATTTGGCCTTTTGTTATCTAAACATAGTTGTCACAAACTGCAGTCATTACTCTGTTAAGTATATTTCGTAAAATTATATTTGTTTTTTCTTTCTGATAAATGATACATTATTAAAAGTAATTTAAGAACAATCCTGAAAAAAACTAGGTAAGAATATTCAGCAGGGTTGGATTTATCGAATATTTTATTCAAAATCATCATTCCTCTGGCAAACAAGATGCCAGAGGAATGACAACTTGTCCAGAGGAATGACGGACATGAGTTTTAACTGAAATTTAAAGTTTAAAATTATCTTATTATTTTATTGAAGGAAATCAAATCCATTTTTAGGGTAATATGTCGTTGTCAAGGGAAGAAAAATTAAAGCGGAAAAGGGAAACTGAAAAAAAAAGGTATGAGAGACTAAAGACGGATCCAGATGGAAGAGAAAAATTAAGAACAAGATCAATATCTAAAGAAAAAAGAAACAAAATTACGAGACCTATTAATGAACTGCAGTACCAAAGAATTCATAAGACTCAAACATTTTATGCAGATGAAAAAGATATTTCGGATATTAATTTTGATTCAATCGTTATAATATTGTGACTCCTAAAATAATTTTTGAAAAAAATTAAACTCTGTATAAGTTTTATGAAATTATTGATAGAAAAAAATACAGACATTGTGGCTGTTCTGGCTTGCGGAACACGCGCGCAAAAAGAATGACGTTTTAGGAAAGCTAACCACTAGTATAATTCAATATCTGCTATTCCTTTCATCGTTGAAATTAAAATATTTGTTATTGAACTATGTTTCTGCTTCGCATTCAAAATGTTTTTTAACATCCTCTTTATGCGTTTTATATTTAAGTTTTTCTTATCATAAACAATTTGTATTCATTGAGTTTTGTCATTCCTCTGTAGTTTCATCATTCCTATGGAATCTATTTTTTAATATTTCCGAAAAATCTTACTAAAATAAAAAAACTAGTCTGATCCTGTCATTATTTCAAATCAAGACAATAAAAACAATTTACCTTAATTTTTATTATCAATATATTTAAAGATTTGTTTTTTTTTAAATTCATACAATTCAAAATGATAGTTTGCTTAGAATGACCCATGCATACAGGGTGATTCACGAAGACCGTTCGTAAGAATATTTCGAAGTATAGAAATACTTAGAAATATTTTAACGAACGGTATACATTCAATGTGACAATTCTCGAATTTCAGAATAACTATCAACAAAATAATTCTCAAGATTTTGCGTTAAGTGTCTGACGAAGGAGTCTGACTCCGAAACGTTACGATATAGTTGTTTCATCATTGATGTTGTTGTTTGTTAGGCAACATTGTTCGATTGATTGCATCTGACAAATATCTTGTGTTTCTTACGCAGAAGCAAATCACAAAATAAGAAATTTCTCATTTTATAGATATGTTTCAGGGTTTGGGAGAGAAAACCCAGAAAGAAATCATTTAATAATGAATATGCCTCTCACAGTATCCTTTAATGATTACTTAAAAACTCATCACAGCTAAAAATAGACTTGTCATGCAATAAAATGATTGAAATGTTAATATTGTCAACTCCAATTTTCTTTGTTTTTCATCATCTACAGGCCCATAGTAGAAATCCTCAGTCTAGAAATTTCCAATAAATAGCAGTTCATCCAAATTGGGAAATTTCTCCAATGTTCTAGTATTAAATAGTTGAATATAAATCATTATTTACAGAGCTTCCCGATAACTCCGCACCAAGATGAACTTTTCTTTTCTATTAATATTTCCAAATTTTATTGATTACAAAAACTTGGTGCATCAAAAATGATAAAAAATTATATAAAGTCGGCCAACTGAGACTTCCGGTTTGAGCGGAAATCGCCATTTTCAAACAAAAATGTCCATTATTCGGAAAATTCAAACTTTTTTGTGGGAAGCACAAAATTACATATACGACTTAATGTCGGTATTCCACAACTAGTATTGGTTGAAAACAAAATTTCTACTCGGAAAACGTTGGGCCGATTATGCCCGTTAACGAACTTGTCCGTCGCATTTGGACGCGCAACCTACCCTGAAAATTTCTAGTCGCTATCTTTTTCGTTCTCAAGTTATCGTGGCAACGGCCGGTCGGACAAAATCGACTTTAACCTCGAATTCTTCATCAGGCTTGTTTCACATGCATATGGTTCCATTCGCTTCGATTTCTGTTCCGTTTCGATCGCTAGCGACAAATGTGAAACGGTGCTTCGGTTCAGATTCGGTACCGAATAGAAACCTTACAGCACAGAATACTCCCTCGACACAAATAGGTTTCTATCAAGTTTGGATTCGTTTGTAGGGAATACAGATCAACCGGATCGTTCACACGAACACGGTTGTTTCTGTTTTAACCATAACGTAATAAATATTTACATATTATGTTTTCTGTCACATTCTGTGGTTTTAACCTCAAACCGAGCAGATATCTTTCAATCCTTCTCAAATTGTTTGAATATAAAATTTATAAAAATCAATGCCACTTTTCGTTGTATTTTTAGAACTCAAGAACGGGCTCACCTATCCAAACCTAATGTTTATGCTTTGTTCGGACTATTTAGTAGAGGAGTTTTGAGGAAATTTCAAAGGGGTTTATCGAGGAAAAATACGGAAGTTTCGTAGAGTTTCACGTTTTCGGAGCGAAAAGATTATGTATGGGGGTGTATTTAAAAAAAAATCACGAAAAGGCGAAAAAACGCCGATTTAGGCAAAAGGAGCAAAATTGTGGAAAGGAATTCGGAGGAACGGTGGCGTTCGGAACGACGGTATTTGCGGGAACGGAAGACCGCAACGGAGCCCTTTTTTCGATCCTCCCTTTCGTTTTCCCGGAAGAACGATAGGAAAACGTGACTTTTCGCGAAAATCGACAAAATTCTTACGTTTCACGTATTTCTGTGGCGATTTCAACACGGCTCCTTCAAGGTCGACGTTTTCGGTCTGAACGAGCGACGAGAAATGTCAAATCGAATTTGAATTTCGAACGGAATTACTCGAAAATCGAAATCGTCTAGAAAAACTGTGAGAAATATGAACGAGTAACCGATTTCGATCGATCGCATAACGATAATCTGAAAATCGAAAGAAGGAATTCATCCGAGTACCAAAAATCTTTATTTGGTACATAATCGGGGTTGATTCACGTAGGCAACGTGGCCGAGTGAGCTGAGACGTTGGACTGGGAATTTATAGCTCCCGAGCCTTCCGATTCTCGCGGGGCGGCGGGATCGAATCTCGGAGCGCCCGAAAAAGCTTTCTCTTGAATTTTTTTCATTTTTACCTACTGAAAAACTCAAAGGAGCGTTACTCCAGTAAACGTATCTTGGGATTTGGATCTTTTCGTTAACGAAATTTAACGGTCGAAAATGAAAAACCCCCAGCCGTTTGTTTATTCATGATCAAAATGGAAAAAAAATTGTTTATTCAAACGTTTTGGATCAAGTTTTAAAATAGCTAGCAATTAATAAAATATTTTTTTGATTGAATAAATGAATTTGATATTTCAATTAAATTTTCTATTATTTCACTTCATACGTAGCGAAGCACGTACCGGGCCGCTAGTAGAAATATAAACATAAATACATACAGTATTCATGAGAAAATTATTGTTTACCAACTGTGGATCGACTGATTTCTGCAGTAAATCTAAACCAGTGCTGTAGTAGAAACTTCCGAAAAATATAAAAATAAATCGTAGACGCAGGAAGCATACAAATATTTTTTTGTTAAAAAAAAAATGGAATTGTGATTGAGCCTGTGTTTCGGGAGAAAACATAAAACCTAATATGAACCGTATACGTATGAAAAGATTTCATTCGTTTTCGATAACGAAACGAACCGAATGGAACCGTATGCATATGAAACAAGCCTTAGTGACTCGAACCTAATCGTTTGAGACCATTTTCGGCAAAAAATTCGAAAATTACAGACATTTGGAAAAAATGATAGCACGCTGTTCCTCAGAACATGCGCGCAAAAAGAACACAAATATTTTCCTGAATTTTGGACTCAATACATCGATGACATCTTAGCAATTGTTGATGAAAATTTTGACATAAACGAATATACCAGTATCTTACAGTACCCATCTACTAAGTTCACTTTTGCCATGGAAGAGGACAGCTACTTGCCATTCCTAGATTTGGAATTAACTAGAGATAACTCAAATTCAATAATTTTTGACATTTTTAGAAAACCTTCAAATTCTGATATTTACATTTTGTCTGATTCGGTTGCTTCCTGGTAACATAAAACAGCTAGTTTACATTTCCTCGTCAATCGGAAATGCAATATTCCGCTAAGCAATGTAAACTTCAATCAATAAAGAAAAATGATGTTCCTAATTGCCGAAAGAAACGGAAAGAAAATTATCAACAAACATAAAGATACAAATCTCTTCAGTAACATAACCCTAAAAAAAATAAAAACGGTAAAAGATTTCCAAGCTTTCTCGTTTCACCCGAAAACAAACTCCAGAATATTGTTTCAAAGGTTAATTTAATACTGGCTTTCAAAACTTCCACGGAAATAAACAACATCCAGAAAATACCCCGGACATGTCAAAATTGGGTAGGTATATATGAAGTTAAATGTTTAGATTGCAACAAGTGATCCGTCGGGCAAACAACCAGAATCATTCTCACACGATATAAAGAGCATATGGGACACATTAGAAACAACTACATCGATATTCTGCCGTTGCAAATCACGTTTTATCAACTGGCCACTCGATTTCAGAAAACTCCGTCAAATTATTGAATATTAAACAAGCACTGACGTGAAACAGGAGTTTTCGTATGTCCACTCTCCTGTATTCGACACTCCTAATCGAATTTACCGTGGTAAATTCGATTCAATACAGGAGAATGGACAATAGAACATACGCGCAAAAGCTCCTGACTTCACGTCCATGCTTGAAGCAATTTTTTTTTCGTGATTTTTTTGAAATTTTCTAGGAGTACGGTTCTCACAAAATTTTACACACGTCTTCATGTCGATATTCTACCACTAGTTACTTAGTTTCAGTAGAAGGACTAGGCGGGTTCCCGATCAAAGTTGACCTATGACCTCCCTTAATGGTGTCTGGGGGTCTGATGTGGATGACGTCGGGCGGATGACGTCATGATCGAAAAATTTTCTGGATGGACGCGGGATATGAACCCGGGGAGTTTGGGTGAGAGTTTGGGTACTTGCCGCTAAGCCACAGGGGCCGTAAGAATTTGGGATGTTTGGTACTATAAAGCGAACGCATCAGAGTGACGCATGATTATGTGCAATAACGTGATGTCAGGAACTTTTGCGCGCATTGTCCATTCTCCTGTATTGGAATTGGATATTCGTACACAATTTATGATATATGATATTCGTAGAATTTTCGTATTATTATTGGGTAGGCATTTATCGTTTATTTGAATGGGAATACCGGGGGGATTATTTGTGAATCTTTTGGTTTACGCGGTCGAGAAATATAACTTTGGGGGATGATTGTGTGGTTTTGAGAATTTGTTGTCATAATGAATAAAATCAATGGAAAGCGTGTTTGTCAGCAAGCGGATCGAGGGATTTGATATCCTCAATTCCTCACACTTACATCGATCAGAAAAAATCTGTTAAGTTGAGCGACCTCGTCTCGCCCTAGTAATAGCTGATGCCGAAAGGCGGGAAGCTGAACAAACGAAGTAATAGCTTCATTTCTACTATCACAAATTGTTTCCCATCCGATTTGTTACTTCGACGATTATTTAATACTGGAAAGTGTTATACAGGGCGATTCTTCAAGTTGTAATGTAAGCATACATTCCTCACATCAAATAAGTAAATTTTTGCGCGTATGTTATGGGGAACATCGCTTTATCATTTTGTCTAAATGTCTGTAATTTTCAGCGTAGGTGGCGCGTCCCAATATCGGGATTCGAATCCGCATTTTCACTCAGCACCGACTCACGTTATAGAAATTAGATGAAACCAGAATCAAACGTCATATGGTACATTTCAGGCTTGTAGACTCGAACTAGCGGACTCTTTTACATAAACAAAATATAGGTCTAGATCCTTTTTTCGAATTATTATTGGGGCGGCATTTATCGTTTATATGAAAATGAATACCATAGATTATTTATGAATCTTTCGGTTTACGCAGACGAGCAATATAAGGAATTCCAGTGTTTTCAAAAACAATTTATGTTGTGGTTTTCAGCAGACCTATTGTGAAGCACTGACGTGAAGTCAGGGGCTTTTGCGCGCATTGTCCATTCTCATCTATTGGAATTGGATTGTTAATGGGGATGAGACTCGTATCAACCGTAGGTATATGACCCTTTGCATTGTGCGTATCGGTTTCAGGTAATTATGATAAATGATATTCGTAGAATTTTCATCATATGAAGTTTGATGCATGAGTCGGAACACTAGACCTTTTTTTCGAATTATTATTGGGGTGGCATTTATCGTTTATATGAAAGGGAATACCATAGATTATTTATGAATCTTTCGGTTTACGCAGACGAGCAATATAAGGGATTCCAGTGTTTTCAAAAACAATTTATGTTGCGGTTTTCAGCAGACCCATTGTGAAGCACTGACGTGAAGTCAGGAGCTTTTGCGCGCATTCGGTGATTTTTATGTGTAAATTCCTATGAGGATTTCTAAGCTCGATTTTAGCAAAAATGGTTCTTTTCATATGAATATATGTAGATTTCTCAGCATCTCTAGATGATTGGAAAATTATTACTGTTCTTCACAGCAATCGCACTCTTGTCTCCACACAATACTTTTTCAACCAAATAAACATCATGCTGCTTTGTTTTTTGCAATTCTTCTTGATAGAAAGCACCACTTATTGGTCTACCGGAAAGTAGGTAACTCACTGGGTAGGTAAGTTGGACTTTTGTGATTTTAAATAGTTCAGTAGTCCATTGATACCCTTTTGTGAAAACGTGTCTAAATTTACGTACAATATGACCCCTCTGAAATTTATAAGGTCATGCTATTTTTATGTGACTGTAGGCTTATTTATATATGTCGTTCTTTGTATTAACGTCACGGGGTTTCATGCCAATAGTTCAATGTTTTTTATTATTATACCAATTTCACTACATCTTGAAGGATCAATCGATATGTTCCACTGAATTTTTGGTAAAGCACCTCTTTCAACGTTCTTATGGCCCTCTCCACTGTTGAAGCCTTCTTGTCACTATACATATTATATGATGCTTTTTAACAACTGGTTCATGAAATTGTCGGTTGAAAAAATTCAATTCATCGATCAGATTGCAGGTTGCTAGGTGCCATGCTTGAGGATATCAAGAAAAGACAACCAGTTTTCCTTTTCAATGCTTGAGCACATATGAATTTAGAAAAGCAATAAATTACAACGAGAACTAACATTACTTGGGGGCAAGCTTATCAAGCTATCATAAATGCATTGTGGGGTTGCATACTTTTGATTTGGCAGTGAGCTAACATAACAACAAATATATTGGGTGATCGTATACGAATAAATTCCATTTTTGATGTATTATGGATACTTTAACAGGGCATATGAGACATATTTTCGGTCATTTCAACGTGAGCACAATTGTTTTAGAAAAAAACTTTGGTTACTCGACATTGATAGGGTTTTATTTTCAGTCTTTCGTCCTTACAGTTTTCTAACACTTCATTTCATAATGTCATTGTATATAGAAGTCTTCTATGTACGATGATAATGTTAATAATTTCTGTAACAGAAGGTATGCTGCATTACCGGTAGATGTCATGTTATAAGATCCGTTTAATTCATCTTGCATTCAAACTATCGAAATTAATATAAACACATTTTTTTCAATTTTTTTCATATTGCTTATCTCTTGATTTGAGTTCTTCAGAAAATGAGTTAAGAATTTCGTTCTTTTTTGATCGTAGCCATCGCAGAGTTGAGAATAAAAGTTTTGACGAGCAGTGAAGTTGAAAAGCAGCATTTTTTCAAATTTCTAAGTATTTAGTAGCGAATTACTTTTACTGTTGGGACATTAAGCAATTAAATTTGGATAGCCTAGTCGGATTTTATTCCATTCTTTTCGGAGCTGCAATTAAGTGAAAAATCCTCGACTACGAGGGTAAGTTACACTGTGTTCAGTTCAAATTCAATTTAAAAATAGCATATCATTTTTTTCTCATTTCATTCTCAGATTTCTTTATGGTGATTTTCACATCTAGACGTAGTGTTTTTTTTCCGAGTTCTACACGGGAATTTTGGGTTGAATGGTGCATGCCACCTGGGACAGATTGGTTTAATGGTTAATAGCTGAATCCATAGGAAAACCACCACATCATATTGTTTCATTAGTGTAAAATCCTGTGCAATTCACTTGGGGGAGGAGTTCATCCAGACTTTTAAGATAAGTTCCTTATCGTATTTGGTTCCTGCATACTCATTCAAATTAGTAGTTAAATTGGACATCATTTTTTAAAATCACCTGTTGCTAATTTCTATTTGATCTCACATTTTTGTATTTTTCAATTTTCATAGTACCCCAAAATTATTACTTTCAAGTATCAATTGTAATAGTTGAATTTTTGCTAATTCAACCTTTTATATTTCATTTTTCACAAATCATCCCATTAAAATTCAAAATTAAGATTTTATATTCAATTTCATATTATTGCTCATTTTCTCTAATTCATCAATTTAATAATCGAGTTGACTGGTTTGGATTTTCTACATTCGTAGAAAGAAATAAATAGTGACCATTGTTCAAAGTGCACGGTATTTTTGTATTACATTGGTTTTTGGATTGTTCATTTCCTGTATTCAATGCTTGAGCACATATGAATTTGCAATCAATTACAACGAGAACTACTTGTGACAAGCTTATCAAGCTATCCTAAATGCATTGGGATTGTATACTTTTGATTTGACAGTGAGCTAACATAACAACAAATGTGGGTGGTTGCATACAAACAAATTCCATTTTTGATGTATTATGGGGCGTGACAAACACGCGTATCGAATATTCAGACAAAAACATTCACAAAGATAAGAATGCGCAGAAAAAATAGGTTGGGTATATTTCAGTAATATGTAACATCCCTTATATATTTTTGAAGAATTCCAAGCGTAAATAACCCAAAGCAGAGGGGATGTTAGCATGTATATATATTCGAGTAGAAACCTCACTCCACAAAACAGAGTACTATGTCTGTTGAACCACCGCATCGACAAAGGTAAGAGTTTTTTTTTAATTCGCAAAGATATTCTTGTACTAAAACTTTCATTATTCTTTCTAATAGATGGAAAATTCATTAAATCGAATCGAAGAAGTGCTTTTGGATCAGGGCGTAGACATCGATCCCTGGTATAAAGATGAAGATGACGAAGACAACATTTTCGATGAATATGAGTATTTCTCATTCGAAGGAGGAAATAGTGGAGCTGCAGATGAAAAAGAAGAGAAGAAGCAGGATATCGAATTGGAGAATATGTGAGTATGTGTGGTACAAATATAATCAATCAAAATAATCTGAACATTATTTTTTTCAAATCAGGACCTAATAAGGAAATGTTGGTGGTAGTAGAATATATGAGAGTAATTGTACTATGCATGAATAAGAGATTATTTGTAATAAAAAATATGTCGTTTTGATTTATTTGAATTGAACAATTATTTATTTATATTCTTTTTTTTTCAGATCCTCTGCCACTAATACAAAATCAGCCGATAAAATGTAAATTGTGGTGGAAAAAAATTAAATAATTAAAAAACACAACATGATGCATTTATTTGTGTAAACTTTTATTCGTATATATAAAGCAATAAATTCATGAAATTCTACGCTCGTAATAGACACCAATATTCCCAGCACAATCATAAAAATTTATAGAATTCCTTTAGCTATACAACGATTGAAAATATAAAGAATTCTAACATGAGATTCATTATTCTCAGTATCAAATTTGGAATTAATATTTTATATCATGATTTCTTTCAAAAGATTACTCATTACAATTGGCTTTATAATACAATATACTGTATACTAGGAGTAAATAGTCAAAAGGGAAGGAAAAAAAATCTCCGCAAAAACAGTGATCTCAGTTAGTGTGACAGCACTACATGCAGCACCTCATACACATTCTTTATAGACATTCAATAGAACACAGGAAGAATATTTATTGTGTACATAACAAAATTGAGATTCAACAGCAACAAGTTATTAACAAATCAGCTTTTCACAATTATTAGCGCGTCTTTTTTGACTAAATGGATAGTGTTGATCATTATTCATTTCCTTTAATTTCGAGTTATTCTGATGAACGATGCTTAAATAATTTGAGATAATTTGTAATGAAAAATTAGAGTTTAGTTGACATTTTTTATTTTAAAAAAGCAGTTTTTTAGATATGATCATAATACTTTTCCTAATAAATAACTCCAGCTATTCGAAGTTGCCAAATATTGTATTCTTTCAAAAGTATCTACAGTGATTTTTTTGGCATGCAGCAAGCACAGCTCGTCAACTATATTACTGATATCAAACCATTATCATTATACCTTTATGAAGACTTTGTGTTGGATACCTTTCGTGTGTGTCCATATACATCAAATACTCTTTATATCCACTATATACATTTTTATAGCTGTTTTATATACGTTTAGCATTCACTTTATAACTGAATATGTATCCATTCATGAATCTTAGAACGCACTCCATATCAGCTTTGCATAATGACAAAGTAATATATTCATGAAATTCTACGGTCGTAATAGATTGTTGGTGTATGGTCTGTTTTTCTCCTTAAACCGTTTTCGATAAACCAAAGCGTGAAAAGGACGAGTGGTGTTTTATCCAAGCAATTCAGTTGAGTTAAGAAATAAAAGACAGACTTATGAGATCAATTCAGTCACGAGTGATATTTCAATAGACTATTTCTCGAACAAAATGACTCATGTTGACGTCCGTAATTTATATTTATCATTTGTCAAACAGTCCATATCCATGGATTAGCCGTTGAAAACACCAAAGTTGTAAGACCAATCATAATTCAAAGACAGTTGGTGTTTTCGTGATAATATGAGATGTCTCTGGCCTGGGGTTGGTCAGATTTTGATAGGAGTGAAATAGTCACTATAACACGAAAATTAAAGATGCGATTGAATTGATGCTGGGTAGTTATATGCGAATAACCGACACAAAAACTTGTTCAAAATTTCGTTGAGATAGCATGAGTAGTTATTATATTGACTATATCCATCATTATGTACCACTATAATCATTAATATATCCACAATAGACATTATTACATCAACTATATGCAATTATATATCCACTATATACATTTTTATATCTGTTTTTATATACGTTTTCCATTCACTTTATAACTAAATATGTATCCATTCATGAATCTCAGAACGCACTCCAATATCAGCTTTGCATAATGACAAAGTAATATATTCATGAAATTCTACGGTCGTAATAGATCAGTCCAAGCCCAATCATAACAATCTCTACACATTCTTTATAGAAATTCAATAGAACACAGAAACAAAATTTGTCATATTTATTTGTGTATTTTCGTAGACATCCGAGTATCTTCGTATAGATTCATACATCTCCGTATACAGTCATGAATCGGACAATTTTGCGGAGGCAACGAAATACCTTGATTTTTTTAATCCGCTGAAAGTTAAAACCTTAATATCCCAACAAATCACTTAAATCGAGTTATACCACTTTTCCTGTGAGCGGCTAATATGTAGAAGTTAATGTGAACTCAATAAGGAAGTTTCGGAAATATGCCCGATTTGTGATAGACATTGACACATCAATAGTAGTGAGATGATTCAAACATGCCCCCTATGCGCAATATTTATCAGAGATAATGCAAACAGTAGTACCACAGAGAAAGAAGCGCGCCCATGACTCTACCGCAAGGTGGCGAGGAAAGGAGTAACACAACTGTAACGGTGTGGTCTAGGCCTCTTGCTAATACCACAGAAAAAAAAGCACCCATGACTCTACCGAACGATGGCATCACCACACCTGCATCGATGTCGTGATCACTTCAAATTTTGTATCAATTGTTGGCTAATTACAAAAAATTTACCACTATCAGGTTTTTTCTCGAAATTAGATGGATTTCCAAGTTTCATTCACAATTTTTTTCTCAGGCTCACCCTGCATAAAATAATTTCTTAAAGCGTGTAGGTATGGTGCAAAGTTTGAATACCAATCTTTAGCTAATTCGAAATCTGTGACTCTTTTGCGAGAAAAATGAAGATTGTTAATAGCCATTCTCTTTTATCGTCGAGCCTTTTGAATCGGGTATCTTCGGATATTCTCGTATGTATTCAGGTATTTGGCGCTCTAGTTCCTCGGAACTGAGTGCTTATCAATTTGCCCAAATGTCTGTAATTTTCGAATATTTCGATGAAAATGGTCTTAAACGATTTGGTTCGACTCACCGATCAAGAATCCGTGGTCGAAATTCATTCTGTCCGGCCGGTCCGGCCGGCCGGTCCGGCCGGCCGGTCCGGCCGGCCGTAGGCACGATAACTCTCGAACGGAATGAGCTAGAGAGTTGAAATTTTCAGAGTAGGTTTGGGGGATAAATATCTCGGCTAAGTTCGTTATTGGGCAAAATCGGACAGATGGTTTCGGAGTAACAAAAAAAAAATTTTTTTTTTACGAAACAAATTCCAAATTAAATTTTTTTTAATAAAAAGTTTCATCATAAGAATCCAATCATATCATTTTCAACTCTAACAAGCTAATACTTTCGGAGATATGATTTTTCAAAATTTCAATAATAAATCGTATTTCAACGTTGTCACAGAATGATATTATTATTTATTCTATGTATGAATATGAATTGTCATAATGTCAAATGATGATCTAATCAATCGAAGAATTGTGATCGAAGTGAGAAAAATCTCAGTTGTTTGCTCCGAAATTAGTCTTTCTCAGAAAATTCTTACATTTCGGAACTGAACATGAAGTAAGAGATTAGTGAGTGAAGTAGAGAGTAGTGAGACTGCTTTTCATCCATAGACATAGATATAACTCTCGAACGGAATGAGGTAGGTAGTTGAAATTTTCAGAGTAGTTTAGGGAGATGAATATCTCGGTTAAGTTCGTTATTGGGCAAAATTGGCCAGATTTAATTTGATTTCTTCCATGGTGCTTTTCTCATTCTCATGATTGCTCATTTAATCTTGATAAATAAACTATTATTTGAATTGAATTTCCTTTAGGATGCAGTTCTATTATATGAATACATTAATATAATTCCCAACTCTGAGAAACCAATACTTTCGGAGATATAATTTGTCTGTTTGAACTAGTTTTATCAAAGGTTCAACATGGAAGGTTGTATTCGAGCTATAAAGTCGTTGATGACTCTATTCATTGCAACAAATGATGAAAGTATATTTGTCGATGGGTTGAAGCAGTGTTCTTTGGCTGTGCGAAGAATCAACAAAAAACTGAAAAATGCTACGACTATTGGAGAAAAGCCAAGTCTCTTAAGTACCTTGAATCACGTGAAAAGTTACAGATCCAAATTGAATTACTTGCGTAAAAAGGGATCTGGCATCAAAGATCGAGGGGAAACAGCAACAAATAGAGTTAAATGGGGTGAATCGACATCTGCATTCGAGTCACGAATTCGAACTGGAGTTATTACTAATGCAATCAAACTGCAGCAGTCTAAACTACAGCAGTCTGTCTGTCGGGGCAAAAATTAACAGTGCTGTGTCTAAGCTTCCTGAAGGATACAGTGCTGTGCCTAAGCTTCCTGAAGGATACATCAACTATTTTGGCGCGCCAAAATAGTAGCTGTATCCTTCAGGAAGCTTAGACACAGCACTGTTAATTTTTGCCCCGACAGACAGACTGCTGCAGTTTGATTGCATTAGTAATAACTCCAGTTCGAATTCGTGACTCGAATGCAGATGTCGATTCACCCCATTTAACTCTATTTGTTGCTGTTTCCCCTCGATCTTTGATGCCAGATCCCTTTTTACGCAAGTAATTCAATTTGGATCTGTAACTTTTCACGTGATTCAAGGTACTTAAGAGACTTTGCTTTTCTCCAATAGTCGTAGCATTTTTCAGTTTTTTGTTGATTCT